>ML789296.1:501741-518440 GCA_009831015.1 Picea engelmannii
CGCCATTGATCCGGGCGCATTGATCTCTGTCGTCCAAATCCACTTGTCGTTTACCACAGGAGCGCTTGCGTTCCGAACTTTAGGACAAGTGGGTTTTTTAACCCATTCTTTTCGCATTTTACCCCTATACTAGAAATATCGCTAACATTTGGCTCCATGGGGGATAGAGTCGTCCCTGTGATGCTCTAAGAACACTTTTGCAGATTCAATGCCTTGCTGTTGGGCTATGGAGTCATTTATTGGGCTGAAAACAAAACAATATTTACAAACAAAACAAAAAGAGCCTACTGCGGCTCACAAAAAACATTTCTTTAAGAAATGCCCATTTACTGGGCCATTAAAAACTTCTTTTCCTTCCAGATCCTGCAACCTGTAAGTGTTATTTGAAAATACTTCAAGGATCTTGAAAGGCCCGAACCAGAGGGCATCAAATTTGCTGTGTTTTCCCTTTTCCTGCCTGGGTGCATCCCACTTGAGCACCAGATCACCCTGCTCAAATTCTTTCTTTTTGTTCTTCCTGTCAAAAGCCTGCTTGATCTTCTGCTGATGATTGTAGGCCCTGTCCAGGACCTGTTCTCTAATCTGCTGCACTTCCACCACCTGATGAATCCTTCTGACCACATGGTTAGGTTCTCCTTCAAAGTCTTGGAGGAAATTTGTCACAGATAAGGCGAGTTGAGTGGGGAAAACGACCTCTATTCCATAAACAAGTTGGAAAGGAGAGATGCCCAGGGATTTCTTGGTTGTCACACGATCAGCCCAGAGAGAAAATTTGAGCTTTGAGTCCCAGGCCCTTTTATTATCTTCCAACAATTTCTTAATGAGCTTTATCAGGCTTTTGTTGGAAGACTCTGCCAGTCCATTTCCTTGCGGGTAATAGGGAGTAGAGTGAATCAGAGAAATCCTGAACTGTTCACAGAACTTGACCAGAGGCTCAGACCGAAAGGGGGAGGCATTGTCAGTGACAATTTTCCTAGGGCAGCCAAATTTAGCCATGATATCTTCCAGGAAGCTGATAATCACTTTGTGAGAAGTGCTTCTAGTAGGGACAACTTCTATCCACTTGGTGAAATAGTCGGTTGCAGTCAGAATCCATCTATGCTGGCCACTTGAGGGAGGATGAGTTTCTCCAATGAAGTCCAATCCCCACTGCTGAAAGGGTGCTGAGACTACTACCGGCTTTAATGGCATAGATTTGAGTTGCTGCTTTCCTGAAAACTTTTGGCACTTGATGCAAGCTCTGATTTCCTTGTAGATATCAGAAAATAAGGTGGGCCAGTAGTACCCAGCTCGGAGGATCTTGTGAGCTGTGGTCTTCCAGAAATGATGACCCCCACAGAGACCGCTATGGAAATCGAACATAACCCTCTGGGCTTGCTGCGGATCCAGACACCTTAGTAATACCCCTAGAGGGTCTTTCCAGTACAGGGCTTGGTCGATGAGGCAATATCTAATCGCCTTGAGCTTTAAAGCTCTGGCCTTAGTTTTTCCCAATCCATCAGGGGGCTTTAACTCTTGCAGAAAGTACAAGATATCCTTGTACCAGGGGCATGATGCTAGTGATAGGGCACCCTGGAACTGCTTGTTGGATGACTCAACTTTCTTATTAATGAAATTCACTCCCAAGGCCTTGCAGTTGGATTTAGCCAGCAACTTGGCCAAACCCTGCCCCTTTATCAACTTGGTGGGCTTAATCTCCAGATCAAATTCTAGGATCTTGGCGATCCATTTACCTCTCCTCTCGTCTATGTCAGGCTGTGTAAGAATGTCCTTCACAGAGGTTGAAGGGACATATGCAGTGATATTTGAGTGCAATACATAGACCCTGAAATCTTTAAGGGCCTTCACCAGGGCATAGGCCTGTTTCTCCATGATCTCATACCGAAGCTATGCATCTCTTAATGCCCTGCTGTAGAAAGCAATAGGCTGCTCTTGCCCTTGGTCATTTTTCTTCAACAAAACTGTCTCTATTGTATCATAGGAAGCAAAAGAAAACATCAGAAAATGTTTGGAATAATCGAGACTGATTAGCACAGGTGCCTTAGTCAACGCCTTCTTTATTTGGATAAAATATTCCCTGGGTTCAGTGGTGCACTTTACTTCATTTCCCTTCCTGAGCATGACTGTGATGTGCTTTACTAATTCGACAAAATTTGAGACGAATCTCCTCAGAAAGTTAATCCTCCCTAAAAATGCCTGAACCTCCTTTTTGGACCTGGGGAGTGACAGGGTCTGAATCGATTCCACCCTGCTAGGATCAATTCTCACCCCTTCTGCTGATACTATATGGCCTAATAGCTTTCCCTCCTGCATAGCAAACAATGATTTCTTGGGGTTTAAAGATAGGCCATACCTCCGACATTTCCGAAAAACCTTTTTCAAGTGGCAGCGGTGCTCTTTATCAGTCTTGGAGAAGACTGTTATGTCATCTAGGTAGATTACCACAAACTTATCCTTCTCCCCGATGAAGGCTATGTCCATGGCTCGCTGGAATGTGGCTCCTGCATTCATCAACCCAAAAGGCATCTTGGCATACATGAATGTGCCCCAAGGAGTGGTGAAGGTTGTTTTTTCTCTGTCCTCAGGCATGACTGATATCTGATTGTAACCAGAGAAACCATCAATCATGGATATCCTAGATGCACTGGTTACCTTCTGCAGTATGTGCTCCGTGTTGGGCAGGGGATAATTGTCTTTTCTTGAGCTCTTGTTCAGGTTTCTGAAATCAACGCAACGTCTGATTTCGCCACTTTTCTTTCTTACTGGGACCAAATTGGCCACCTAGTCAGAATATCTCAAGGGGACAATGATTTGGGCATCTAGCAGCTTCTTCACTTCTTTCTCCATGATAGTTAGCAACATGGGATTTATCTGTCTCAGCTTCTACTTGAATGGCCTAGCCTTCTCTTTCAGTGGGATCTTGTGCTCAATGACAGATGTGTCATATGTTTTGAGGTCTTCGTAGGTCCATGCGAACACATCAAAAAACTCCCTCAACAACTCAGTATATTCATCCCTCTGCTCCTCGGTCAAACTCTTTGACAATCTGACAAACTTAGGATTCTCTCGTGTGCCTATGTTGCACTCAGCTGTGTCAGCCTCGTCACCTGAAACTCTTCCTTTTACTGCCACATCGTTCCCATCGAACAACCTTTCTAATGGGATTAGTCCTTTCGGTATGTGATTGCTTGGCAGCTGAATAATCTGGTGGTCAACAATTTTATTCAAAAACTCTCCAGGGTGATGGTCAGGTGCTCCCTCAATGTCAGGATCCTCATCTATGTGCAATGCAGAAAAGTTATCAATGGATTGAAGAAACTTTTCGATCTCCTGATCATCTTCAAATACCCTCCAATGTCTGACATTGTCTGGTACCGAGGGTCTATATTTTATTTCTATATTGGATCTGACAGTGGGCAGCATGGGAACCTCAAACAAACTAGCTGTGAAAGCTAAAAAATCGGCTGGAGAATTTCCTTCCCTTGGAATGAAAGAGATGTTAAAAGCCAAGAAGAAATTATCAACTAGGTCCCATACCATGTTTCTGTAATTCTTGAGTCGAGGATGCTTAGCCTGATAAACATTTTTTACCTACTGGATGATTAATTCTGCATCTCCAAACACAACCATCTCCTTAATTCCCATTTCCCTTGCAGCTCTTAATCCCAGAACCAGAGCTTCATACTCTGCCATGTTGTTGGTGACTTCGAATTCTAGCTTGTATGACATAGATATGGTCTCTCGACAAGGGGACACGAATACCACCCCGGCACTTGCACCCGTACTGGAGGAAGCCCCATCAAAGAACATCTTCCAAAGAGAGGTGGTTGGAGGAGGCATCTCCTGATTTAGAATGAGCTGTTTTCTGATCTGCAAAGGGGCCTTAGGAGTCTCAGTGACCTGTAGAAAACTAGACCCTAAGTCAGTGTCAAGTGCAAAGATGGGGTGATTGGTGGGGTTCACTTCGTCATTGACTATGTAGGCTAGTTGGGCTTCTCTGTACAATCTCCTATGTTCCCCTCCAAAGAATGGAATAGTGGCATATGTGAGATCCATCTGTAACATCCCTCCAAGTCTCTTAATCCATGATCTTGACAACAACATGCCAAACTTGGGGGGAACATCAGCTACCACAATATCCATGACCATACTCTTCATGGGCAGCTGAAACAAAGAAACTACCAGGTCCTTGATGACTCCCAATCATTGCACCCTCCTGGAGTCAAAGGAATAGAGGTCATGATAGGCTCTGGTGACTTCTAATCCTAGCTCTTCCATGACGGTTTTGGGCATGAGGTTGTGGGAGGCCCCTGAATCCATTAAGAAATTGTGCAGAACTTTATCATGTATGTTCAGGGATGTGTAGAAAGGAGGGGATGAGTCATATTTGTCCTCTGCCATGGGTCCTAGGAAGACTGACGGCCTTTCATCTTGGAGGTTTATGAAGTCTATGGGGGGGCATGAGGCTTCATATTTCAAAAGGTCAGAGAAGCGTTTTTTGAATCCTTCATGTTTGATTAGCTCGATGAGGGGCACAGGGATTCTGATCTTTTGGATCACATGCTCGAAATTAAAAGAAGATGTAAGCTTTGGAATTTCTCTTATCTCAGGAACATGATTATGGACAATGGGAGGGAGAGGTGTAACCTTCTTACCTCTGCGATCGTCTACTACTTCATTAGCAGGCTTCTCTGCTCTAGTGGACTGCTCAGGAACATCAAGTACTGCTGTCTTTTTTTCGGACCTCAGGTTATACCTGCCTCGGCTGCCATTAGTCTTGTCTTCTTTGCTCAATTCATTTAGCTGACTGTTCATGAGAGATTCCTCGTATGCTGATTGAGTCAGATGAGAGAAAGGGGGAGTGACTTCTAAGAAGTGGATTTTAGGCTCAGGATCGTCTGTTTCCCCTTCTTCTTCATTGGCCATGAAATTGTCTCTCCATCTCTTCAGACATAATCTTCATCATCTTGGTCAGTTCATCCACTTGAGGGTGGGGCAGCGATGGGCCCGAAGTTGAGGCTTCCGACTTTCCCTTTCTTCTGTCTGCGTCGGCCTTGTTCCTCAGTCTGTCAGCTGCTAATATGTTGGATTCTACTTCTATAGCTGCATCTTGCATCTGAGCTAAGGAGGTGGCTCTTCTTTCTCTTAATAAAAGACAGAAATCTGGGTCAAACGCACCAGCATAGGAAATTTGGGCGGAGGCTTCTGAGGGCTTTATCTCTGTAGGAATCTTGTTATACATTTTATTGAATCTTTTGGAGAATTCAGAGACATACTCTCCTTCCATTTTCTTCAGAGCCCCAAACTCTGTCATATAATACATATAATCCTTCCTGTCTCCCCACTATCTGAGGAAAACACTATCCAGGGCTTCAATTCCAGCAATAGATCCGGGGGCCAATCCTCTAAACCATTTCCTCACCTCACCATCCAGGCTTTGGACAAAGACTCTCATCCAGACATCTTCATTTTCAATATTCAGGTTGTCTGCATAACTGTAGAAAGAAGCCAAGTGCTCTTCTGCAGTTATGTCTCCTTCTCCAGCGAACTTAGGCATGTACTTCAAGTAGTCTCCAGCAGGGAGGGGATTCATGGGATGAGGTAAGATTAAGGGAGCATATCTAGCAGCGACTATGACATCCATTCTATTCAGAGGGGGATTAGCACCAACCATAGGAGTATTAGGTGGAGGAGAACTAGGAGGAGAAGGGGTGTGAACGGGAGATGAAGGAGACGATGGGGAAAACAGAGAGAAGGCTAAGGGACCTGAACGTGTAGATGCTCTTCTCTGTGCAACAGTAGCAATAAAAGGAGGGGTAGTGAAACCTCTTGAGGTGTGAGGTCTGTACTGGGGCAGAAATTCCAGGGATGGGGGAGTGACAAGGATCTCTCCCTCTGATACTAGACCAGGAGGGGAGAACTCAGCAGGAACACTCCCGAAATTCAGAAAACAGGAAACCTCGGAGGAAGGACGACTAGGAGGCTGAGAATAAGAAAATGGAGTTTTTATAGAAGGAGGTGGGGAAATACCTGGTTCAGTGGCGGAGCTTTCTTCTTGAGAGGTCTTCCCTTTTCTGATGATCACCTCCGAATTTTCTTCAAGCGTGGCCAGAGGCAGCTGTGGATGAGACCGCGTGTGTCTACCGCTGGAAGCCACAACTAACCGAACAGGTTCTACCCAGTGGAGTCGTCACAATGGAGTCGCTACGTGCACAGTAGCAATCTCAATAGTTCTGATACCTGATGCACTTTCAGAATCAGTTGATCATTGTCGTTTAATCCCAAGGAAAATATCCAACTTCATCCCCGGCAACGGCGCCAGAAATGTTGGCGTCAGAAGTCACTCCTGGATTGCTTGCAGGAGCTGAGCCTGACACCCATCAGAGTAATGTCACGATTTGTTTTAAAGGGGTGATCAAATGGAAGAAAACTCAGAACGATATCGTCTCAACTCTGAAACTAGGCCAAGTATGCATGAACGAGTGAGGTCTTGATAAACTTCAAACAGTGAGTTGTAATAAGGGTGAGCAGGGGGAAGACTTGCATAAGAAGGGTGCGGAGGTCTGTCATAAACATCAGGTTTGTAACAGACTGGAGAGGAAAGTGCCCAAATGCAAGATCCTTTTACATTCACACACAGAAGACCAGAGAATACAATAATGTCACGACAAATCCTTTATCATAACATAACTGCAACAATTCACGCGAATCATTCGATCATGAACTCTCCGGCATGAGACGAAACATAGATGGAAAAGGAAAACTGCTTGTCATAAAACAAGAAATCTCAAACATAGAGGCATAACCAGGAAACCAGAATGGTTGTTAAAACTTTACAGTCGGGAGCTTCGCTCTACCATCGATGCATACAAAAATGGCGAAAACGCCTTCATATACTCAGAACAACAACAACAACAGAATCGAGACATTGCATTGAAATCTTTGCGTCTGCATGGCTTCTGACAGTCAGCACCTGCAGTCTCTGAATGATTGTGCAACTTATGGCAAATGCAATCGGACTCCTGACAGTTTCATGGGCGAATCGACGTGCCTTTAATTTGTCGTCGGACTTTCCCATTATGGCGGAGCTGATGTCTAATCACCACCAACTACCTCAATAACTGCTTCATGGGGAGTGAGGACGACCTGGCCAACTCAGCACTTCGGGGTGAGGAAGGCCTCCTGCGCTGCCACCTGGATGAGCTTGAACAGCCTGATGTATATGCGTGGAGGCCAGCGCGAGGAATGGGGCGTACAATGGGAATGGTAGCGCCATGATTGTGAGGACGAGACAGGAAGTGATGAGGTATGAGAGCGGTTACAGGGGAGGACACATGGCGGAATGACATAGGCGGAGGGAGCAGAAGAAGAACTATAATGGGCTTGCTTTTAGCGAGAGGCTGACGTGGAAAAGAGTAGGACACATGGCAGTCGATGAGTGGGTGATGAGATGGGAGAAGGGTCACGCGGACCAGGAGGGGGGAGATGGGCAGATGTCGAAGGATGAGGAAGGGGTTGAAGGGCGCGAGCCTCATCGCACGGCCAGGAAGAGGGCAGGTGGCACAGAAGGCTACATGACAGAAAGGAGGGCCCACACTGGTTAAGAACAGAGCAGCTGAGAAGGACGGGATCTTCTGAGAGTCGCTGATCCGGGCGCGTTGATCTCAACCGTCGGGAAGACGCTTGCCCGATTCCGGACCCCCCCTCTCCGCTTAAAGGTAGTAAGGCAGGGGGGGTCCGGAATCGCCTCGCGCGCCGTTGATCCGGGTGCCTCGATCTCAGCCGTCAAAGAGATGCGCCCTGGATTCCGGACCCCCCCCCCGCTTAAAGGTAGAAAGGCGGGGGGGTCCGGAATCGCCCATACGCTGTTGATTCGGGCGCGTTGATCTCTGTCGTCCAGATCCACTTGCCGTTTACCACAGGAGCGCTTGCGTTCCGAACTTTAGGACAAGTGGGTTTTTTAACCCATTCTTTTCGCATTTTACCCCTATACCAGAAATATCGCTAACACTAAGTGACATTAAATGACCCATTTTTACTCCTATTTCTCCACTGAGAAGCAAGCTAAGTGAGTCCTTTCTACTACAAAACCAGAAAACTAAAAACCCAAGCATTGTGTTCACCAAGTATAACTATCTTGGCCATCCCATTTGTGAATTCGAATGTGAATTGAGGAGGCAACTCTAGCTGTTACCCTTGCCTTAGAGTTTACTACCTTCATAACCTTCGTCTTAAGAAAATTGTGCGAGGCCCGTGAGTAAACCAAGGCTTGTACATTTATTCCATTGATAACCAAATCCGCAACACGAATTGTGCGAGGCCCCTGAGTAAACCAAGGCTTGTACTTTTTTGTCAATCAAGGGATATGAATACTTGTTGAATGTAATAAATCCCTGCTTATACGCGTTAACCGTCCGCTACTCCTCTTCAATAGAAGATACCAAAGAGGCGTGCAAAGAAGTGGATGTCGTCGGCTTGAAAAGCATGGATTTGCAGGCGGTCCCTCTAGTGAATATATCGGATCTTCTACACATTCTCGCTGATCTTGTAAACAGCAAGGATTTGAAAATCCAGAGTATGGTTCTATGAATTTACAGTCGAATTTGTGATGATTACAGCGAATATCTTCTTGAACGTCGCACCGAGACTTTCTGTATTCTGAGCTTTTATCTTGCTCTACATCTGTTACTTCGCGCCGCAATACCACGGATATAACCAATGAAGACCTCTACAACGTAACCGCACTTCTCAAAGCTACCTGGATCAGAAATCGCGGCATGAATGTGCCACTTTACGTTGACGGTGTCGTCAAGGTAGTAATCATTTGCATTTCCCGTTTGGAAAATGTACATGCAGCTTCCACTCATCGTGCTCAGGCTCAGGTTCAGGCTAGCTTCGTCATTCGCGGCCATGCAGAGCAGATTCACGAGGAGGAGGGGAAGAATATTAATATGATAAGTAGGGCACTTGATCGAGGGCTCTTCTTAATAGATTGCACAGTGACGCATGATGTTAAAAAAGATCCTATTGTGCTTGTGTTGAAACAGAGGCTGCAGACTTTAGATATAGTCAAACACATTGTAGGAATGGTGGAGCATGACCTTGAAGGTTGCAAATTCTTCCAGTCATCGCACCTGCTATTTAGTTTAAATATTACAGCATCACTTTTTCGAGAAGAAGGCAGCGTTAATGTGATTACGAGGAACAACGTTGTTAAAGTCTTCGGAGATTTTCTGGGAAGCCATTTTGTTAATGAATACGATACGCAGGTTAAGCTGTTGCTTCAAGATATTCTGCGCAGGTTATCCTATTAGATTTTGTTAATGAATACGATACGGAGGTTCAGCTGTCGCTGAAAGAAACTTCCATTCACAGTTCCATCCTTCTGTTGGTTTATAAAAGATTCGCTCCTTCTCTCCTTAGAATCTAAGATGATTCAAGGAAAATCCTGCAATATTTTTTTAAGCAGTAGGTAAAGATTCTACGAAATTAAGATTTTTTTAGAGATATTTATTTAACTCAGTAGATTTAAGTGATTATTTTTGTAAAATTTTAGTATCTTTCAAGTTTTTTTTAGTATATTGAATTTATTTTTTCATTAAAAATGAATTCTGAATAACAACAAAAAAAAATAGTAATTTGTGTAAATTTATATGATTCATTCCTACTAAAAACCATTTAGTAGAACAAATAACCAACTCATAGATGAATAAATATAATGATTAAAAAATTAAATTATGAAAAGATAAAAAGGATTTTAGAACTAGAAATAAAAACCATTTAGTAAAAACCATTTAGTAGAACAAATAACCAACTCATAGATAAATAAATATAATGATTAAAAAATTAAATTATGAAAAAAGGATTTTAGAACTAGAAATTGAACTTTTAGGGTGACAATTCTTGTGAATAGGTCATTTATTATTTTGAATGGCTTGCATGCTAACAACATTCTCATCATTCTCGTAGTGAAAAATCTACATGAGAGACTTATGAACATTATCCCTAAAAGTAGCTTTTAGGTGATAATGCTACTTTTAGGTGTTAATGCTTAGTGCCTTATTGCAATCACTAAATCAAAAGTGTGTTAAAGCTTTTTAGGTGATAATGATACTTTTAGGTGATAATGCTTAGTGTCTTATTGCAATCACTAAATCAATAGTGTGTTAAAGCTTTTATTGTTGTTTATATTATATTTGTGGGGTAAAGTTTTCATTTACAAGGTTTGTGTGGTGGTTTTCTACTGTATGTATTGTAAGGTATCAAATGTATTATAATAAATAGAAATCCAAATATTGCATCAAATATCAGTAAAATAGCAAAATAAAGAGAAAAAAAGCACCAACAATGATATTTTTATTGATAGAAATTCAAGTCCACTTACAAATCTCTATTACAATAATTTTAAAGACAAGAATTTATCATGTCTTCTCCTCCTATTTATGCTATTTCTATCTTCTAAAGAACATTCTAGAGGAAGATCATTTTGGAAGTGGAAGATTCTATTAAGTTTGCTTACATTAGACTTGTTCACATTATTAAATAGGCCTTATTTACTGATGTTGGTCTTTCTTACATAAAAAATATATTATTCTACCTACCTGAGGGTTTAGGTAGGTTAGGTCCCTAACATTCCCTCCCCCTTGAAAAACAACCTTGCCCTCAAGGCTTAAGATGAGGATATTGGTTCGGAATAGTAGTCGGCTTCGAGGTGGCATCTTTTAGAGGTGTATCCTTTCACTGAACTAACACTTACTTGATGGTGCGCTAAAGAAGACGATGCTCATTCTGGTCCAAGATTGCTTGTGGTTGCAACCAAATGGAACCTTCATCTAACTGAAGGATATTGGTTTGAGTCTGGAATTTAGTTCCAGTGACTTTCATTAAGCATGAGAAATTAAAAAAGGATTGATCTTAGAGTGATTGGGTAGAGATAACTAGTAGTGGGCCCCACTCGCTTGAGAATTGTATAAGGACCATAATTTGGGGACAAGCTTATGACTCCATCAGTCTGGGGAGGATAGGTCATGTTGAGATGCAATTGGGTTCTATGGAACCTCAAAAATTCTTGCCAAAAATTGATGGTGAAAGTTGGATCACGATCATAGACTATAGAATGTGGCATGCCATGGAGTTTGATTATATTATCCATAAATATTTGAGCCACTGTGGATGTGGTGAACAGGTGTTGAAGAGCAAAAAAGTGAGCATATTTGGAAAGATGACCTACTACCACCATGATGAATGACTTATTTCTCAATTTAGGTAAGCCAACAATGAAATCCATAGAAATATCTATCCAAATAGCAAGTGGAATTGGGAGTGGTTGGAGTGTGCCTAGCGCTTTGAATGTTTCACCACTATTTCATTGAAAGGTATCACATTCAACCACAAAGGTACCATTTCTTGTTTCATACGATCCCAAAAAAAAGAGTGTTTGAGTCATTCATAGGTTTTGGTAAACCTTGAATTTCGAACTGTGATTGAAGCATGAAACTCATAGATCACCATGGATTTAAGGTTCAACTATTTTCTTAATTACATGAAAACTTTATAGTGAAGCTCTTCATTGTGCCAAGAGTATCCTGGAGAATCTTGACGATCTTGCTGCAATTTTTTGATCGAGATATAAAGTTTGGGTTCTTGCAACCATTATTGGCGAAAAGAGGGATCCTTCTTCTTCATATTTCCTTGAAAGAGCATCAAAAACCACATTTTCTTTTCCCTTATTGTATATGGTATCATAATCATATCTAAATATCTTGGTCATTGATTTTTATTGCTCGAGGGATGAAATTATTTATTCTAGAAAATACTTGAGGCTTTGATGATCAATTTTAATTTGGAGGCGTTTTGCCAAGAGATAAGGATGTGAGAGATCCACTACATGTAGAATAGACAACATTTTCTTTTCATAGGTGGATTACTCCAAATGTCACTTTGCCATCTGTTTTATAGTGAAATTCAAAGATTGACCATCTTGCATGAGGATTTCCACAATTCTTTTCCCTGATGCATCACATTCCAGGAAAAAGGTTTTGGTGATGTCTGGTAGTGCCGGGATAGGATTTGTGCACATAACATCTTTCAAGGCTAAGAATGATTGATGAGTTGATGGAGTCCAACTAAAAGCATTCTTGTTAAGGAGAGGAGTGAGACGAGGTGAAATTTTACCATAATTTTGAACAAACTTGCAATAATAGTCTATTAAAACTAGGAAACCATGCAAGATTTTAAGAGTTTTAGGGTGAGGCCAATCTTTCATAACTTCAATTTTCTTAGTATCCACATGTATACCATCCTTGTCGACAATATGACCTAGGAACTCAACTTCAAACCTTCAAAATAAAATTTAGATTGTTTGAGAAAAATTTTGTGCTTAAAGAGTAGATGGATAACTTGATCCGCATGGGTGAGATGGGATTACAAAGTTTTATTATGGATGAGAATATCATCAAAGAAAAATTAGACAAAATGGTGGAGGAAATGACATAATACATGATTCATGAGACTTTGAAAAGTGGAGGGGGCAATACACAGTGAAAAGGGCATGACTAAGAACTTGTAATATTCCAGATATAAAAAAGTATGCATAACAGAAATAAAATGCTAGAAATGGCAGATAAACAACACCAGAACAACACCACAATAACAATGAAATGATATCAAAATAACACCAGAAAGAGCACTTTGATTCTGAGAGCAATGTTCACGGGCCTCTTCGAGGGGGAAACCTCCAGTCGAGCATATCTCTATTACAATATTATCCAAGCTAGGGTTCTCATACCATTGATTCCTATTTATACTAAATATGTTTATCAAAAGAACCATCTAGAGGAAGATCCTTCTAGAAGCGGAAGCTTCGATTAGGTCTTCTTACATTCGAATTATTCTACTTTATTGCAAGGCCTTATTAATATTGACCTTTATTACATCCGAATATATTGTTCTACCTATGTGTGGGTTAGGCACCTAACATGTCCTCCTCCTTAAAAACAACCTTGTCCTCAAGGCTTGAGATGTGGAAATTGCTGCAGAATGGTAGCTGGTTCCCAAGTGGCATCTGTTGGAGTTGTATCTTTCCACTGGACTAACACTTCCTTGATGGTTCTCTGATGTAGGCGATTATCACGCTGGTCCAAAGCTACTTGTGGTTGTAGCCAAATGAATCCTTCTTCGTCCAACTCAGGAAGGCTGGTTTGAATTTGGCACTTAGTTCCAATCACCTTCTTTAAGCATGAAACATGAAAAACAAGATGTATCTTAGAATAACTGGGAAAAGCTAACTAATAGGACACTTGTCCCATATGCTTAAGAACGGTATAAGAACCATAAAATTTGGGTGCCAGCTTCTGACAATGCTCGACCTTGAGGGAATTTTGCTTGTAAGGTTGCAGTCGAAGAAACACTTGATCCCCTTCTGCAAATTGACATTCAAAGCAACCTTGATCTGCTTATTGCTTCATGCAATTTTGTGCCATAACCAAATTATCTTTGGGGTAGGAAGAATAGCCTCTCGAACTGTAAGCATTTGGTCAACCGCCTAGACCTCAAGACACTAGGTAAGTATGAGTGAATTGAAGGTGGATTTTGTCCATATACCGCTTCAAAAGGAGTTATGCATGTAGTTGTATGGTATGAAGTGTTGTACCACCATTCAGCTAGGGGTAACCATTGAGCCCACTCGTTTTTCTTTTTCGAGACAAAACACCTCAAATATGTTTCTAAACACTTGTTGGCAACTTCAGTTTGACCATCAGTCTGGGGATGATAAGTTGTGATGAGATGCAATTGGGTGCCTTGTAGCTTGAACAGTTCTTGCCAAAAATTGCTGGTGAAAGTTGGGTCGTGATTAGAAACAATAGAATGCGCCATGCCATGAAGCTTGAAGACCTGATCCATGCAAGTTGAGCCACAATGGATATTGTAAATGGGTGTTGAAGAGAAGAGAAATGAGCATACTTGGAAAGGTGATCAACAACCACCATGATGACTGATTTATTTCCTGATTTGGGTAAGCCTGTAATAAAATCCATAGAGACATCCCTCCAAATAGCAGGTGGAATCGGAAGCAGTTGTAGTGTGCCGAGAGATTTGACCGTTTCACCCTTGTTGCGTTGACACACATCACATTCAACAACAAAATTATGAATGTCTTGTTTCATTCCATCCCAGAAAAAGAACGTTTGACCCTGTCATAGGTTTTGGTAAACCCGGAGTGCCCAATTGTGGGTGTAGGATGAAGCTCAGAAAGTACCGCGGATTTACGTTTTGATTGTTTACTTAAATACTGACGGCCTTTGTATCGAATCTCATCATGGAGCCAAGAGTACCCTGGGGAAACTGGAGCATTGGACTGCAATTGTTGTATCAGATGAGAACTTTTGGGATCGTGTAGCCATTCCTAGCGAACGACTTGTAGCCAATCTGCTACAATGAAGGAGAGAGAAAAAAGGGATCCTTCATCTTCATATTTTTAGGAAAGTGCATCTGCAACCACATTGTCTTTGCCTTTCTTGTAAATTATCTCATAATCATATCCAAAGAGCTTAGTCACCCATTTTTGTTGCTTTGGGGAGGAAATGCGTTGTTCCAGAAAATAATTGAGGCTTTGATGGTCTGTCTTAATTTGGAAGCATTACCACAATAGATAAGGGTGCCACAGATCAACGACATGTAGAATAGACAACATTTCCTTTTCATAGATTCATTTTCCCAGATTTCGTTTAGAAAGTTGCTTGTTGGTAAATGCCAAAGGCTGGCCCTCTTGCATAAGGACAACACCAATTCCTTTCCCTGAAGCATCACATTCCAGGACAAATGTCTTTGTGAAATTAGGAAGGGACAGGACTGGAGTGGTGCACATGGCCATATTCGAGGTTTGAAAAGCTTGAGCAGCTACTGGAGTCCAAGTGAAATGGTTCTTTTTTAGGAGTGCAGTAAGAGGTGCTGCAATCTTTCCATAATTCTTAACAAACTTGCAGTAATAACTTGTTAAGCCCAGAAATCCATGCAAGCTTTTGAGATTATTTGGGTGAGGCCAGTCTTCCATAGCTTCAATATTTTTAGGATCCACCCTAAAAAAGTCCTTGTGAACCAGACGACCCAAATACTTGACTTCTGAGGCACCAAAATCACATATAGATTGTTTCAACAAAAGTTGGTGCTGAGAGAGTAGATGGAGAACTTGATCCACATGAGAAAGATGGTTTGTCTAGGTTTTTCTATAGATGAGGATATCATCAAAGAAAAATAAGACAAAATGATGGAGAAAAGGGCGGAAGACATGATTCATGAGGCTTTGGAAGGTGGAGGGGGCATTACACAAGCCAAAGGGCATGACCAAAAACTCATAGTGGCCCTCATGAATTCTAAAGGAAGTCTTAGGAATGTATGCTTCTTTCATACGTATCTGGTAGTATCCAGAATGAAGATCAAGTTTAGTAAAGAACTAGGTGCCACTCAATTCATCTAAGAGGTCATCAATGACAGGAATGGGAAATTTGTCTTTAATGGTGAGTTTGTTGAGGGCATGGTGTTAGAATATAAAGGATTGTGTGCTCGTTTTACCACGACGATACCCTCGTCTCCCAACCACAGGCCGAAGCCTACCTCCGAGCACCTTGACCTTGACCGAGAAGAGAATTTTGGCTGCAATCTATAGCCAAGAGAGGCTAAATGCACCAAGAAAAATAATAGAAACAAAACTGAACATATGATCCCACCCAGAACTAGTGCACCACTTTCCCCAGAGGCCTGCGCACAAAACTTCCAACTGCAGTGCGCACAACTGGCTCTGCAATTCTGAGAGTGTGTAATAATGAGACTGGCGCCCTGTATTTATAGTGGACTGGCCAGTCTAACTGGGGCCGACCTGACCAGTCCAACTGGTCCGACTTCTCCTTCTGGGCATCAATAAATTCAATATAAATATATTTGTTCAGTCGACAACCTGTCTAGGGTTTCCATCAATTCTTTGCTTCCTTCTGGAGGATTCTAATCTCGTCATAGGTCATCATAGAGGTTCATACCTCCCAAAGCTACCATAATATTAACACTCCCTCCTAGCTAGGGAGGTATGGTCTTGAGCACAACAAACCATTCAACTGGTAGCACCACGAGCACCTGTCATTATTATCCGACTGGATAATCTCCTATGACAACTGGTACAATATCAATTTATAGAACACACCTGTGTCTATTCCAGTAGTACACAACTAATCAGACTTTGTGAAACCCATTCACAAACTGTCTTCCATAACAACTAGCAACCTGCATATAAACAATGTTATGATAAAAACTGTATCATCTGGGCCAATCTTTCACTCACGTCTGTGAGATCTACAGTAGTCTTCATCTGCATAAAAACAATGTTATGATAATAATTGAAACATCTGGGCCAATCTTTCACTCACGTCTGTGAGATCTGAAAGAGTGTCTGCCCTCAGTATATAATATCAACAACAATCATCTGGGCCAATCTTTCACTCACATCTGTGAGGTCTGAAAGAATGTCTGCCCTCAACATAGAATATCAATAATAGGCTATCTGCCCCATTCTTCTCAAACAAGGAAGAAGGATTGTTTCTGATTTCTGAACCTGGACCATTTCCCACCCTGGGCCATTCTTCCGACACTAAACAAAGTGTAACCTGGAGAGAATGAGTCTGCCCTCGAGAAATGCTTGGACCATTCCTTA
>ML789296.1:521293-538326 GCA_009831015.1 Picea engelmannii
TCTTTCTGCTACACCGTTTTGTTGAGGATTATGAGGAACCGTTAGCTCCCTCCTAATCCCTGTTGATTTGCAGAATGAAACGAACTCCTTTGAGGTGTATTCTCCTCCATTATCTGTTCTTAATGTCTTGATCTTCTTGTTCGTAAGGTTCTCTATTTCTGCCTTGAATTCTTGGAACTTGCTGAATACTTCATCTTTTGAGTTCAGTAGGTACAGCCATGCCTTCCTTGAATAGTCATCTATGAATGTTAAGTAGTAGAGTGCTCCTCCTAAAGATTTGACTGGCATTGGACCGCAAACATCTGAGTGTATTAGATCTATGGTTTCCTTAGATCTATTGTTGCTTCTTGGGAATGATTTCTTAATGTTCTTCCCAAGGGCACATCCTTTGCAAATTCCCTCGTGTGCAGACTTCAATTCTGGTATCCCTTCGACCATCTTCCTAAGAAAAGGTAATGCTTGATAATTGATATGAGCGTACCTTCTATGCCAAAGCTCATTAGGGTTGACTTCATCATGTACTAGGGATTCTTCATTTCATTCTAGTAGTTTGTATAGATTCCCTTCACGTCTTCCAATAACCCTAGCATCTTCTATGCTGGAATCTTTATGCCATGATAAAACCTTTTCATCTATGAAGGCTATTCGGTTTCCTTTGTCTTCTAAGAATGATATTGATACAAGATTCTTTTCTAAACCAGGTACATATAGAACATTACTTAAGTGAACATGATTACCTGATTCCAATTTGATTGAGGCTTGTCCAAATCCTTCGACGGGGTAGGTGCTTTTGTCTCCAAGCTCCACTTTGTACGATGTCTTTCTCTCATTTAGATCTGAGAGTCTAGCTTGATCTCCCATCATGTGCCTGGAAGATCCACTGTCGATTATCCACATATCGTCTTCAATTGTCCCGGTAAGTGCTGAGTAATTAAGAGACTGATTGTTTCACACATGTCTTCGATTGACTGATAATTGGTCATGCCTTGATCCAAAACTTCAACTGCATCTTTTCTCTCTTTTGAGAAAGTCAATAGTTGCGCTGAGTTAGGGCGCATCTGGATCTCTTCTCCTTGAGTGACATGCTCCATCACAAGGTGCCGGATCTAAGAATTAGGGTTTCTGCAACTGCTACTGCTAGTAACCCTAGCTGTAGTTCTTTGGAAGCTGCTCCTGGTAGTAACCCTAGCAACAGTTCCTCAATGAGCTCAATACCTAGCGGTTATGTTTCCTTCCAGCGTTTTAGGCTGACTGAAGGGCGTGTGGGCTCATAACCTGTTAGAATATAAAGGATTGTGTGCTCGTTTTACCATGATGATACCCTCGTCTCCCAACCACAGGCCAAAGCCTCCCTCCGAGCACCTTCACCTTGACCGAGAAGAGAATTTTGGCTGCAATCTATAGCCAAGAGAGGCTAAATGCACTAAGAAAAAGAATAGAAACAAAACTGAACAGATGATCCCACCCAGAACTAGCACACCACTTTCCCCAGAGACCTGCGCACAAAACTGCCAACTGCAGTGCGCACAACTGGCTCTGCAATTCTGAGAGTGTGTAATAATGAAACTAGCACCCTGTATTTATAGTGGACTGGCCAGTCTAACTAGGGCCGACTTGACCAGTCCAACTGGGCCGACTTCTCCTTCTGGGCATCAATAAATTCAATATAAATATATTTGTTCAGCCGGTAACCTGTCTAGGGTTTCCATCAATTCTTTGCTTCCTTCCGGAGGATTCTAATCTCGTCATAGGTCATCATAGAGGTTCATACCTCCCGAAGCTACCATAATATTAACACATGGAAGTTAGGACACATTTGTCAAAAACCTTCTTTCTTCAAGACCATGACCACAAGAGAAGAGTAGGGGATCATACTAGGGCGGATAACCCCTACTTTAAGGAGTTCCTGAACCATTTTCTCAATTTCATTTTTTTGGGAAAAGGGGTGAAAATACAGACGGATATTGGGAGGAAGGCTTCCTGGTACAAGGGGAATGGAATGATCATGAACACCACAGGAAGGAGGGAGTCCCTGGGGAGTGGAAAATAACACTTGATGTTTAGAGAGGATGGATTAGAGGTCTTGTGGCACCAAGGGTGTCTCAGTTGCTTGTATTGAATGGAGTTGGGAAATAAATCTAGAATGACCTTTTTTGAGCAGCTTTTCCATGCGATGGAAACTAATGATCTTAGGTGAACCCACGATGATGCCTTGGAATTTATATTGTTGGTCCTCCTGGTTGAATTACATGGTTAATTCCTTAAAATCCATGATAATGGGACCCAAAGTACTTAGCCAGTCTACACCCAACACAATGTCACAACCACCCATGTCTATAGAAAACATATGAGATTTCAGGTGGTAGTCACCAATTTGGAGACACACATTTTCACAATTTCCTCCACATTTCATGGAGCCACCATTGGCAATCCTGATTTGGAAATTATTGGTTACATGGATATAACAATGAGTTTCTTGGGCAATGTGGCGATGAATAAAATTATGGGAGCTTCCACTATCATCAAGAATGATGACCTTCCTATGCTTGATGTAACCGATTATCTTGAGGATTTGGGGAGAAAAGAAGCCAGTGAGATCATTTAGGGAAATGACTAGTTCTACTTCGTGAGGGTCTGAGGGAGGGGTTATGTCAGTAGTTTCAAGTGACTCGGACAGAAGGGGATTTTCAACATCCTCTTCCAAAATATCCTCCGAGATGGCCATAAAAAGATTTTTTTCCTTACACTTGTGGCCCGGAAAATATTTGTCATCACAATTATAACAAAGGCCTTTGAGTTGTCATTCAGCCATTTCATCCCTGGTCAATTTTTGGATCTTTAGTGGAGCAGAGGGAGTAGTGGGATTTATTGGTTTAGTGTGAGGGATAAAGAAGATACAACTTGTTGTGCTTCTTTATCTCTTTTAGTAGCCTCCACCCAACTCTGAGGCCGAGCCATGAGGACATGGGCACGAATCTCATCCTTGAGGCCACTGATAAAAAATTCTCAGAAAAAAGGCATCCGACATGCCCTCTGTCCGAAAATCCTGGCGCTCAAAAGAAGCTATAAAGTCTTCCATTGTTTCGGATTGTTTCAACTTTTTCAAATGGCCTAAATGGTTGGTTTCAGTGTCAAAGTGTTCATAAATCTCTACCAAAAAGTGTGTCCAAGCAATATACCCTTGACGGTAATTTTTTCTCCATTGCCACCATTGCCAACGTTCTTGATCAAGATGGAGAACACCATACCAGAGTTTGGCCAAGTCATATGTAATGCTGTATAAACAAAAATAATGTTCCATTTGGGTTACCCAACTAGTTGGATTCGAGCCATCAAATTTGGTCACATCCACCTACGGAAGGCGTAGGTCACGTTGAGATTGATGGGGCCGAAAATTATGGGAATGAGAGGAATTTCTAGATTCAGTATGTGGGGGTGGGTTAGATAAAGGGTTATCTATAGGGATATGTAGCTTGGTGCAGATCATCAAAATGATAGATTCAAGATGGGTAGTCATGTCTTGTTTGAGTTCCTCGATTGAGGCGACGATGGAGGACTGCATGGTTGTATTGATGGAAACAACATTGACACTGAGTTGTTTCACTTCTTGTTGGGTCTCTGTGAAATTAGATTGCAAGGTATTGAAGCGATATTCCAAGTCTTGGCTACGGGTATGGGCCATGATGACGAGGGAACCGAAATGGGGCGGGTGGGGTCAAAATTGTTGTTGAAAAGTGATAT
Organism: Picea engelmannii; assembly: GCA_009831015.1. Taxonomy (NCBI): domain Eukaryota; kingdom Viridiplantae; phylum Streptophyta; class Pinopsida; order Pinales; family Pinaceae; genus Picea; species Picea engelmannii. The sequence continues at coordinate 525,035 of ML789296.1, forward strand.
GTATGAATGTGATAAGGGTGAAGAGATAAATCCAATGGAATAGGTCTCAAATAATGGTGAAGAATACTGCGGTGATAAAATTCCCAAATGCTTAACCAGGAAGAAATGTGTAGTGATTTGGAAACCCAAACACAGTTGCGCGGTAATAGATCTTGTCTTTTTTATTTTTTTTGTTTCTTTCCCAAAGGGTTAGCTATTCAAGGGTTCTATAGACATGGGTTTTCCCTGATATATAACTCTCTGATATACGTGCGGGGTCCAACAGTAATACTCAGACCAATATCTCAGGGCACCAAATAAGGAGGCTAGACCCTGCCCTTAGCCATACTACCCGACTACCCATGTACTAGAGAGTACATTCCCGAGTGTTGTTATTGGTGGCACTATAGAAATCAAGCGACCAATCAGTTTATATAAAGAGGGATTCATGTAATATAGGTTGATCCGTACACATGTGTTGTCTGATGCACTACCACTCGAAGGGGTACCAACAGGGGTTACAACAGTGGCCAATAGATGTGCACTTAAGTACTACTTGTATTTCCTGTGTGTATGAATCCCTCAACCGCAGGTTTATGTGTGTAACGACGGATATCTGTGGCTTAAAGACATCAGAATATGTCTCTACCCTGAAAAAAAAATTAACCCACAATTTTTGCCGATGAAAGTGCTCTAATACCACTTGTAATATTCCAAATATAAAAAAGTATGCAGAACAAAAATAAAATGCTAGAAATGGAAGATAAAAAACAATATAACCAGAACAACACCACAATAACACTGAAATGATATCAAAATAACCCCAGAAAGAGCACTTTGATTCTAAGAGAAATGTTCACAGACCTCTTCGAGGGGGAAACCTCCAGTCGAGTAGAGATCTATTACAATAATATCCAAGCTAGGGTTCTCATACCCTTGACCCCTATTTATACTAAATATGTCTATCAAAAGAACCATATAGAGGAAGATCCTTCTAGAAGCAGAAGCTTCTATTAGGTCTTCTTACATTCGTCTTATTCTACTTTATTGCAAGGCCTTATTAATATTTACCTTTATTACATCTGAATATATTGTTCTACCTATGTGTGGGTTAGGTCCCTAACATAACTCATAGTGAATGGGGCAATACATAGGAAAAAGGGCACGACTAAGAACTCATAGTGGAGGAGGAAATACAAAGGGAAAAGGGCATGACTAAGAACTCTCAGGTTACCAACAAAAGGTACCATGTAGTCTAAAGTGATGGCAGTTTCATATCCTCCGAATAGAATAAGTCTCACCCAAAGTGCAACCAAGACGGAAGGATAGGGAAGGGAAAAGAGAATACTTAGGTAGATTAACAAAACCTTCAAGATTCACCATGTTCTTGTGCAACACAAGATAACTACAGAGAAGATCTGAGCTCATATACATCAGGACTAAGGAAACATAAGATGCATAAATCATTCATAAACAAAAACATCATCTGGAACTTATTAGCATAAAGAAGAACTGTAAAGATACAATGCAAAAGAATAAACACAGAATGACGCAACATATTTAAAAAATTTAGATCCTTCTTTATATATTATCATTAGATCTTATCATATACAACCTTAGAGTTACAAAGTAATTATCTCTTACAGACTTCTAGCTCTGGACCCATGTCACTGAGCTCTATTGACCCAAAACTATATAGAAATTACATTTATAGAACTAAAATCCAACTTATTAACAATAAAAAACAACAAGAAGAACAACAACCTGGATAGAACAACAAGGGGAGAACAATTTTCAACCGTGAGAACCCTTTTACAATTGTATTCATCCCATATATATAAGCTAAGTAGGGTGTCCCAGATTTGGGTTCACATGCTTTCGTGTTCTCTTGCAATTGCTTTTTCCTTGATGGCATTGTGTTGTCCTTTTCTGCAACCGATTCCTGTTACGTTTCCTTTCTCTGTTGTCCATATTCTTCTGTAGCTTACGCAACTTGTGCTAAACCAAAAATAGGATTGTAGTCCTTCTTGCACATCTTATAATCCAAAATCGAAGGGCCCAATATGCTTCGACCATAATCCTTGACTCACCCTCGAGTCAAGTACTCGACTCTTTCGCAGCTTCTAGGAGAAACTATTGCTTTCCCTTGTCCTCCTTTTCCTCTTTCCTTTCCTCTTATTTTTGTGCTTTCTCTTCCTTTTCCTCTTCAAATGAAGGGCCCAACTCTGGGACCAACTCTAAGGCCCACTTCTTGATTTTGTTAAATCTCCCAACTTTGTCATGCTATTTTCTGGCAAGGAGTGAAGCCTCGGCTACGAACTGTTGGGTTGCATCAGTGATACATTTCTTGGGTTTAGATGCAACCAAAGAGTTTCATTTAGAGTCTGTTGTTGCATCGACTTGATGCATTTTCATGTAAAATTTCTAAATGATAGGTCAAAATTCGCGCAGCTCCTTCTTAGATATGGATTGCGCCTCAAATAGAGCGTTCAAATCATTGTTCGCTTATTGAATTTGATCAAACTTTTATTATAGATCGAGAAAATCCATAGTATCCAAAACTTCCTCATTCAGTAACTGGATTCTAGCACGCACATCCTCTAAATTCTAGTTCCGCCTAGCGATGATGGCCATCCAATTGCTGACTTCTCTGAATATCTTTGTGCACTCAGTTGTGCGCTTGTGTAGTGTCTCTTGGGCATTGTTTCCTTCTAACACTATTTTCTCCATCTTCTACTGCATCTTCTGAGGCTTTTTCTCTGCTTCTTGATGATTTTTCTGCAACTGTACTTCTAGATGCTCTGCACGAATTTCCAATTGTGACCATGCTCCTAGCATCAATTCTATTTGATGCTCAGGATCTCCTACGTCATTGGCTTCTGGCAGTTGGGGTGTGACATTCCAAATTTCCGTCTAGGCTTCAACAAGCCTTTCTTGAACTCTTTCCAGTATGTGCTCCACCTGGATCTTTGCGTGTTCTTACCATTTTCCACATGCTTGCACAAGGAGCGCTTCCTCCCTTGCGAACTATGCAGACCTCTCGACCTGTTGGAGCCTCTTCTCCAGTTGATCAGTTGATGCTATGATCATTCCAACTAATTGCGTTGCTGGCCATTGTGCAAGGTCAACAGATGAAGGGGTGGCATCCCTGGGTGCTTGGACCTACAGTGGGAGTCCACTAGTCATTTCATGTTTTGAGGGAGTCTCTATCTCCTCCTCTCCTATGGGTGGTCCTGGCACAAGCCTCAATCTCAATGCTAATGGCAGGAGTGTTAGAACCTCTGTTATGGCCAGGAAAAGTTGTAGCAACTCAACGCACTGCTAATGTTTTTGGAGAACCAGATCCATCTATTCCTACGTTGTTGTTGTGCTTTCCCTGAAGTTGTCTCTCCTTCCTTCTGAACCTCTGGTAGCTCTGCCTATTTACATGCCTCCGCTTCTGGAGTTGTGATTTCCATGGCACCCTCAACCTTGGTCATTAAGGCAATGTGCTAGGGAATTTGATCTTGCGGCTTCTCTACCGTTTGAATATTCATTGAGGACAAAGTTTCCTTATGCTGCACAAAAGGTACAATCTGATGGTCCCGGGCTTCAGGGTTCGGGCTTGTCAGTTGCATTCTTTGCTCAGGTACTTCTGGATATGGACCAAGAAGTTCTAGTCTCTGCTCGGGTAACTCTGAGCTTATTTCTGGGAGTTCTAGCCTCTTCTCGGGTAACTCTGGGGGATCAAGTTGCATGAGATCTGGATCAATGGTTTTGGGTGTACTATTGTTTTTTGGGGGTGGCGAATGGGGTTGAGGTGATGATGGAGGGTGCTCGATGATGATGGTGTATGGAGGGGTGTAAGGATTAGGGTCGTTCTAAATATGTATGATGGGGGTTGCTCGAACTGCTGAGTGAGTGCGAGGGATGGTGGATGAGATGGGTTGGGGGTTTAGAACCTTGCTCGACGAGACCATTGTTTGAATTTTCTTAGCCACCAGTTCGGTAATGAACACAGTGCTAAATATTTCGTTGACATCTTTACCTATCAATAGACTTTTCTTTGGCATTTGTGGGAACACCGAAAATGTCCTCTTATTGCACTCTAATGGATGTGTCTCCTCCTCTTATTCGGAGTTCGTTTATGCCAGAGCTTCTTTCTTTTGAGCCTTTGATCTTGAGCTCTTTCCTACCCCTGTTTCTTTACATTTCTTCTTCAGCATCTTGGTGGGAAGAACATAGTGCATCCATGACTTGCACAGGTTGCGTTTAACTCCTGACCACGACATCACCTCCTTGTTGAAGGCGTCTTCATCCAAGTAGAATGACAACAACTGTGAGTGGAAATCCTCCCTATTGGCATACCTCATCCACACAAAGGTATGGTGTCAGTTAATGCTGAAGGATATGTTTCTTGTATTGCATTTGATGATCTCCTGGGGAATGCGCATCCTTTGCGTTTCATTGACGAGCCCATTGTACCACTTGGACAACATCATGTTGTTGAAGGTTGTGCTCTTCGAGTCCTCCTTTGAATGCTAGGGCTCAAACATATTTTCTAGGCACCCCTTATCTGCTAGCACCAATGGTCTTCCCGCGGGTGGTGTCCACTTGAGCATTACAAACGCAAGCAACAAGTATCCATATGTGAATCTGCCTCCCTTCTCCTGGGATTCCTCACAAGCCACAAGTAGTTCCTCCAACAGGTAACTACACCAGTTGAAAAAAAACCCATTGGCACAAAAATCTACCACTGATAATGCATCCAGTGTGCATTCTTCCTTGTAGTACCTCATGAATTTGTTGGCTATGATGTAGCAGTCAATCATGACCGTCTCTGGTAGTATGGGGTCATTTTTAGCTGTGCGCTCGCCCCTCTATGTGTGGAACCTTTCATATAGGTTGAACTCCCCTTTCTTTTTACTGTGATTACTAGGACCCTAGAATCCTTTGGACACATCCTTTCCCTCGAGGGAGAGTCCTATAAGCTGGTGGATGTCTTTGGCATAGATTGGATATCTCCTGTCCAACCAGAGACTTCTCTCATGCACCTTGTTGATCAGGAACTTGGTGCACTACACAACTTTGCCAGTGGTACTTGTTATCTCATATTTTGTAGCTAGGTCAAGTAGCTATGAAGTAGAAGGCCAAACTGGCATAAAAGGAACCTATCCCACCCAATGTCACCACGATGGGGAGGTTCTTTCTCTTTAGGGAGGTTAGGCTCATGGGAGACATCCCCGGTAACCTGGAGTTTTGAAGAGGCAAAGGTTTAAGGGTCAAAGTAAAGTTCCCCCTTCACAGGTCACCACCAAAACAGACAGTCCCGACTAAACAACCAATAATGAAGTGTAGACCCAAAGAAGAACACCTGCCCGGAACAAATCAAACCAATATATATATCCAAGCTATGATTCAATGGGTTAGCACTTCATAAGACTATCTGATATCAATATAAGCAATTATAACAATAAATATTGACGAAGTCAATGTTTGTTAATGCAACAATGAACTAATATTACTTCACCAATAAATATCAAGATGATGTAGCAAATCAATGTATCCAATCAATCCTCATTCAATAAATGCATCAAACAACCATCCAATTTCTTAATAAATGAGAATTTTTGCGTCAAGATGAAATAACCAAGGGTGACGTCAGCTTTGTAGGGTTCGTAGTTAGTTATGGTTTCAATTTATAAAAGGTTTTGAGAGCTATTTAATCACTTTCACTTCAAATTTGGAGGCTCAAGATTAGTGCCTAAGGGTTATGGAGTCAAAAAGATGAAGGATGCACAAGTTGAAGGGGATGAGATTCAAAGGACAAGAGGGAAATTTTTCAAGGTGCTGCTAAAGAAGGGCCTTAAAGACAGAACCCTTGGGGAAAGAGTCTCACTCCGGTGTTGCTTAATCAAGGACTTGTTCTCTCTCCTCCTTCCCGACAAACAACTAGCTCAATGAAAAGGAAAATCAAGACGAGAGAGTTTAAAGAGGGAGAGTGTTGCTAAGGCAAAGCTCTTTCATTAAACCCTAAAATAAAAATGTCCCTAGGTGTAGATAACCTAGGCCTGGGATGTCCTTTTCCTCTTAAATTTCAAAGGTACGGCTAGCTTAAGGGAAAAAGAAAGAAAGAGTGTAGCAATGGCTAGGCTCTCTTCTTCTTCTTCAATGGCTAAAAGGTTTTTCTATCAGGGGACATGAGTCAATGACCTACTTGTGTGTTTGTACCCTAGGGTTTTGATTCAGCAATATTTATAAATAGATGCAAGAAATTAAACTACAACCATTCAATCAAGAAGTTTTGCAAAAAAAATACTTACAAATCATCAAGAAAATAGCATGCAGACCCTAGTTGTAAACCTTCCTTCAAGACAAACACCATAGAATGCCAAAATTATCCTCCTTAAACAAGTGTGCCTTCCTCAAATCAGCTAATAACCCTAATAGGGCACAAAAATTAGACCTCACTAGGAGAGTGAGTAATGTGTTATGTCAAAATGAGAGTGAAAACCCTCAATATATAGTGTATCAATGACCTTAATTAATTTTAGGTCATAAAAAATGGCCAACAAGACCAGAATACTATTTTTACATTAAATTGTCAAACTAAAACCCTAAATGAGCTATAATAAAAGTAAAATCTCCTTCAAGGGAGGCGCTAGCCCCTTTTAGGTCAGATGAGACATCCAGGAGAAAAACGTTAGCCCCCCTAGGGCCTCTCCAACATGCCACACGTGCCACTGCTGCCCAGTCTGCCTCCAAGAATGACCATGAAGTTGGATGATGTCATGGTAAGGATGGGGATGATCTGAGCCTTCCAAGGCCAACGTTCCACTGAAAAGGGGTCATTCCCCCTAGGCCAGGCTCTGCCAAAGTGCCTCTGGTGAAATGTCCTCTTCTTCTTTGGTGCAAAACCTCGGTCAAAAACTGTCCTATCTCTGCCCCTCTGACAGGGTCTCAACAACCATCTGATGGGATCTTCAACCCCATGGAGGTCCGAACTAATCATCTCCCCATGTGTACTAGTCCAAATGGTACCTGTCCATCGGGCATGGTCCTGCACATCAAAAACTACGCCCTCCATGGGCTCATTAGTCACAGGGATCATAGCAATGTCAATCACATTTCATCATTAATATTATCAAACATATGCATAAAAACCCTGATATATCGTTCAACAACTCAAATATATTACAAAAATCCACAATACAAGATCGAAGAAAAGGACAAGATATCTTATTGGGCTAGTATCCACAAGAGAAGGGAAGTTCCCAGGAAGGTTTCATCCAAGCCATGTAAACGAGGTGTTGTGGATAGGGGATGTCCAGACAAGTGGGTAGAGTGAGAGCCAAGGATGCATAATGTTATCTGTGGGTGCCTTTGTAGAAGGCGAGCTGTACCCGTCATGGATGCAATTTTTTCCAAGCCCGTTCTTGCCTTTATTCTTTCTTTATTTTGCTTTTTCTTCTTCTTTTTCTTTTTATTCAAGGTCTAACCGGAGGACACTACCTTGGCATGGTGACCAGAGCTGACAGTGTTACCCACAAGTACTTTCACAAAGATGAGAAGGTTGTCTTGTGATGAGGCCCCCTTTCCCTCGGCCATGCAACCAAAGGCCACTGCCCTGGCGTGGTAACCAGATAATGGCAATATATACTGTTAGGTACCCATGAACCTAATAGGCTGGCTTGTGATGAGACACCCTATCCTCTTGTCTAGGTCTTTGTTTATTATTTTCTAGGTCCCTCTTGTTTCTTGCTGAGAGGATTTTTATTTCCTTCTTGGGGATCCCTGGGTGAGGCATCTCAAGGTTTTATTTCTAGTCTTTTATCTTTTACTAGCTGCTTTTACCTTCTGGGCATTTAGCCCCTTCTTCCCACAAGATAAGGTGCAACCCTACAAACGGGTCAATCTGATGCCCGGACCAGGGGAATGGGATAAATGAGCGGGAGATAAGATGAAAAAGTGGCGGTATGATGGGAGTGGATGATGGATCTTCAGAAATCCCCTCGGTGGCAAACCAAAACCCATGGGTACAGGCTTGCTAGGACACCCTGCCAATCTCCCCAAACATGGTAAAGTGGGCTAATGTAAGATCCAAGCAGTTGTCAGAGACAAAAGGAGTTAGACGCATATATCCAAAGGTTATAATGATCAAAAGTGACACATACCATGATACCTAGACCAATTACCTCATGGAGCAAGAGCCTTCTCCGATACAAGACTAAGACGATGGTGATGGCTACTGCTGCTGCTGACAAGATGAATCTGATGAAAGAAGAAAAGGATGGGCCCTCCAGGGCCATGCTTAGGTCAATCCTACTCTCAGTACTCCATGTCTAGGACCTGTGGGCCTCGAGACATGATCTCCTAGTTATCCCAAGAAATCGGGGATAACAATACCGAACACTAGTAAGTCCCTGAGGTTCATGATAGTTGAATTAAACAGATTGATGAATTTAGGCTTTGGCACAAACTACATGCCTCCCAACTCGTTTGGAGAGATACTCCATAAAATGTCTATGTTCATCTTGGGGAACAAGACTTGATATGTTAATTCGATATGGAGGACCTTGACCTTCTCCACCTTCCCCTTTAGATCACCCATGACCTAAACTCAGGGGTCGCAGGGCTCATCTGGTACTGCATCCTTGGACATGACGCTTCGACTTCCTGTAGTTCTCAGCATTGTGAATATGAACAAACAACAAATCTTGTAGGTGAAAGAAGGATTGGGGATCACAACTACAGGTCGAGGGATTACACAGGCTTGCTCACTCTATAGAATTCAAAAATATGTAAGTGTGTTCTGGGAGGCAATGCATCCTACAAAGATTTCTTGAAGCCTTATACTCGGGCTTAGCTGGCAAGTTCAGTAATAAATGTTTGTTCATCATTACCCTACAGACGCAACTTGGATCTGAGTTGTCTAACGTGACTCGTTAACGAGGTAAATTCTATTGGGTGATTCTGGCATTTAATGTGCAAGTTAGACATGGACGTGGCCGATTTCATACCTTACCATTTGACATATGAGAATCCTAGTGCGAATATCAATGGCATCTTTGCGTATCACAGCTTTATGGCTTAACTAAATTCATAAAGGGTGTTGTAATAGTAATAAAGGTTTTGAATGGACTGGGTTCATGTGGCACATGGACTCAGATTCCATTCAGATTCAGTCTCCCTCCAACCACAAAGGGGTCCCCATCATATTAATGAATTTTATTAATAGGTTCTTGACGCTTCTGATCCTACACTACTGAGTAAGCATTTCTCCATCAAACAACACTTAGAAAGAAAAAGAAATGAGCTAGATGTCGTGGCTCAACACTACACACATCGACTTTATTAACCAAATTTACAAAAATTGCAGAAAGCTCAAATCTAACTATTTTACATGCTCCTTCGGACTAGAGCAATAGTCCTTTAGCTCAGTTCTGAGACATAGTATAAATAATAACCAAAGTATTAGATTTTGATATAGTGAAAAGTAACGCTAACCCCAAACTATAACAACAAGGCCTACAAGATTTGTTGTTTGTTCAGATTCACAATGCTGAGAACTACAGGAAGCCGAAGCACCATGTCCAAGGACGCAGTACCAGATGAGCCCTGCGACCCCTGAGTGAAGCTCCTCCATCTCGAATTAAGGAGTTCCTAGACCATTTTCTCAATTTCATTTTTTTGTGAAAAGGGGTGGCGACATGGACAGATATTGGGAGGAAGGCTTCTGGGTACAAGGGGAATGAAATGATCATGAACACCACGGGAAGGAGGGAGTTCTTAGGGAGTGGAAAATACCATTTGATGTTTATAAAGGAGAGCTTGGAGGTCATGCGACACCGGGGGTGTCTCTGTTGCTTGGATGGCATGAAGTTGGGCAATGACACCAGAATGACCTTTTTGAGCAGCTTTTCCATGCGATGAGAACTAATGACCTCAGGTGAACCAACAATGATCCCTTGGAATTTATATTGGTGGCCTTCCTGGTCGAATTGCATGGTTAATTCCTTAAAATCCATGAGAATGGGAACTAGAGTTCTTAGCCAGTCGACACCCAACATAATGTCACAACCACCCATGTCGATAGAAAACATATGGGATTTTAGGTGGTAGTCACCGATTTGGAGACCCACATTTTCATAGCGCCCTCCACATTTCATGGAACCACCATTGGAAATCATGATTTGGAAATTGTTGACAACATGGATGTAGCAATGGGTTTCTTGGGCAATGCGGTGATGAATAAAATTATGGGTGCTTCCACTATCAACTAGAATGATGACCTTCTGGTGCTTGATGTAACCGATTAACTTGATGGTTTGGGGAGTGAAAAATCTAGTGAGAGCATTGAGGGAAATGACGGGTTCTACTTCGGGAGGGTCTAAGGAAAGGGTTATGTCAGTGATTTCAGGTGACTCAGAAACAAGGGGAGTTTCAACATCCTCTTCCGAAATATCCTCAGAGATGGCCATAAAAATGTTTTGTTCCTTACACTTGTGGCCCGATAAATATTTGTCATTACAATTATAAGAAAGGCCTTTGAGTTGGTGTTCATCCATTTCAAACCTGGTCAATTTTTGGATCTTTAATGGGGCGGAGGGAGTAGTGGGAGTGACAGGTTTAGGGCAAGGGATAAAGGAGGGTTTTCAGTTTTGAGATGATACAAATTGTTGTGCTTCTTTAACTCTTTTAGTAGCCTCCACCCAAGTCAAGTGTCAAGCCATGAGGACATGGGCCCGAATCTACTCCTTGAGGCAACTGATAAAACACTCTCGAAAGAAAGCATCAGTCATGCCCTCTATTTGAAAAGCTAGGTGCTCAAAGGCAGCTATGAAGTCTTCTACTATTCCAGATTATTTCAACTTTGTCAAATGGCCCAAATGGTTGGTGTCTGTGTCAAAGCGTTCATAAAGCTCAGTCACAAATTGGGTCCAAGCAATATACCCTCGACGAGAAGTTTCTCCATTGCCACCATTGCCAATGTTCTTGATCTAGATGGAGAACACCATACCGGAGTTTGGCCAAGTCATCTGTGATGCCATATAAAGAGAAATAATGTTCCATTTGGGTTACCCAACCAGTGGGGTCCGAGCCATCAAATTTGGTCACATCCACCCGTGGAAGGTGTATGTCATGTTGCAAGTGTTGGTGCTGAAAGGTATGGGAATGGGAGGAATGTTCACTTTCGGTCTTTGGAGGTGCTTCAGAGAAATGGTCATCTATAGGGATCTTCAGTTTGGTGCAGAGGGATGCAAAGACAGATTCAAGCTAGGTGGTCAGTTCTTGTTTGACTTCCTCCATTGAGGACTGCATGGTTGTATTTATGGTTGCATTGATGGATGAATCGATGGAGGAAACAATAGCATTGAGTTGTTTTACTTCTTTTTGGGTCTTGAGGAAACCATATTGCAAGGTGTTGAAGAGAGTTTCCATATCTTGGCTACGGGTATGGGCCACGAGGATGGGTGAACTGAAAAGGGGCGGATGGGGTCAATTTTTTCTCCAAAAAATGATATGGATGAATGTGATAAGGGCGAAGAGATGAATCTAATGGAATATGTCTCAAATAATGGTGAAAAAATTTCCGGACTTGTTTTTTTTTTTTACACCTGCGGAGTTATACTCCGGTCTGAAGAATATTGCGGTGATGAAATCCCCAAATGCTTAACTAGAAAGAAATGTGTATTTACTTGGCAACCGGAACATAGTTGCGCGGCAATATATCTAGTCTGTTTTAATTTGTTTATGTTTCTATCCCCCAAGGGTTAGGTATTCAAGGGTTCTACAGACAAGGGTTTGCCTGCTATAGCTCTGTGATATACATGTAGGATATAACAGTAGTACTCGGCCCAATATCTCAGGGCACTAACTAAGGAGGATAGACCATACCCTTAGTCGTACTACTTGACTACCCAGGTACTAGAGAGTATCTTCCCAAGTGTTGTTCTCGGTGACACTATAGAAGTCCGGTAGCCAATAGGTTTATCTAAAGAGGGCTTTAGGAAGTCTAGGCCGATCCGTACACAGGTGTTATCTGATGCGCTACCACTCAAAGGGGTACCAACAGGGGTTGCAAGGGTGGCCAATAGATGTGCGCTTAAGAACCACTTGTATTTCCTGCATGTATGAATCCCTCAACCGTGGGTTTATGTGCGTAACGACAGATCTCTGTGGCTTAAAGATGCCAGAATACATCTCTACCCTGAAAAAAATTTCCCGCAATTTCTGCTAAGGAAAGTGCTCTGATACCACTTGCAAGATACCAAATATAATAAATATGCAGAACATAAATAAAATGCTAGAAATGGCAGAATAACAGTAATATATCCATCATAATCTCCACAACAACACATAAATGATATAAGAAAAACAACAAAAATAACACTTTGATTCAGAAAGCAATGTTCAGAGGCCTCTTCGAGGGGAAAACCTCCAATCAAGCAACGCTCTTTTACAATAATCTCCAAGCTAGGGTTTTCATACCCTCGACCCTTATTTATACTAAATATGTCTATCAAGAGAAGCATCTAGAGGAAGATCCTTTTAGAAGCGAAAGCTTCTATTAGGTCTTCTTACATCCACCTTATTCTATTTTATTGAAAGGACTTATTAATATTGAACTTTATTACATCCGAATATATTGATCTACCTATGTGCAGGTTAGGACCCTAACAAAAAACTAGCCACGATACTCGACCTATTTTCATTCTCTCCATAGTTCTTGCTAAAACTAATAAGATAAAATATTGCTTCTAAAACACTATTGAATATACCATTATATCCCCAAAATTAATGAAATTATTTTAATATAAAAACATTGTCCAACCTAAAAAAATTCCTAAATTTTCAAATTTTAACTATATTCTATTTGAAAAAAAATTGAGACTGAAGGTTTTCATAGTTAGTCATAATGATGCATAAGCTTTTTGGAAATAAATTATGTATTATATTTAGAAACATCAGAATAAAAATGTTCTGGGTGGACTCTCCACCCATCATGAGTAACAAGTAAAACTTCAAATGATAATGAAAATTAGTGTTGGGGTGAAATATAAAGGGTAAAAACCAATGAATAGGTGTTGTGATTAAACCAATAATATGTTGAAAAATGGAGCGAGATATTAATGGAAATAAGGGGAACATCAAAATTATTATTTATACTTAAAGTCAATGTGAGAATAGAAAGGTAAAAGAAGAAATAACAAGAAAATTAAGATTAAAGGAGTAGAGATGTAAAGGAAGAAACAATGTATATTTGATTCATAAAATTAAACAAGTTAAAATAAAATACAATTCAAGTGAAAATGAGAGAGGATTCATGAAAA
>ML789296.1:538467-550943 GCA_009831015.1 Picea engelmannii
AAAAAAAAAAAAAAAAAAACATGAAAAAATAATAAGAATTAATTTATAAATTAAATGAATTAAAATTAAGGGAAAATTTTAAATATAATACATAGCTTATTTCCATAAAGCTCATGCATTTTTAAAATAATTTTTAAAATTTCATATTTGAACTAAAGTTCATGTATATATTTTTTAAACATATATCTTAGTAATAGCTAAAATTAGTTCTCTTTGCTTGAAAATAGGAGAATATGTTTCCAATTTTCTCTAAGGCCCTTGAAAATAGATAAGTATGATTCCTCATCCCATATATCATTTGGCTATTTATATCTAAAAATAATAATAGGGTTTTGAGATAAAGAAAAATATATTATTTAAATAATATATAATATTCATCGACCTTAAAAAATTATCCTAAAATTTCATCTTTTGGCGATAATTCATCCCTAAAAAATACTTTGACTATGGTTGACCTACAATTGACCGTGGTTGATCATTTTTTACTATGGTTAACCATGGTAGACTAAATGTTTGACCATGGTTGATCTTGTTTAACTATGGTTGACATTGGTTAAACAGGTAGTCATTGGTTGACTTTAGTTTACTTTGCTTATCCATGGTATGGTTAACTATACTTGACCATCCTTAACCCTACTTGACTTTGGTTGACTACAGGTTGATTACAGTTGACTTTGGTTAAATTTGTGTAAGAATAGTTGCCTTTATGACATTTCAATAGAAATAATGTAGGGCATTGACCTCAATATTATGTAACATTTAGATAGCATGGTTGAATTCAAGATTATGTGTTACATTAAGAAGTTGAGTTCAATATTAAATAATATTGTGACATGAAGTGGTTGAGTTCAATATTATGACATGTCGTAGTGACATGTTATGAGATGAAGAGGTTGAGTTCAATATTATATCACATTGTGAAATTAAGAGAATGACTTCAATATTATGTCATGTTATATGGTTATGTCACATTATGACATTTAACTTGGTTAACTTATATTGAATTGTTATGTTATTAATGGAATATGTTACATTGTGACATTCATCACTGTTAACTTATGATTATCACCACAAAATTGCTCACCTAGTCTAAACGGATAAGACTTACCCGATTACACCATTAGTAGTACATGTATGTAAGCCAAAAATTGTTATCACATCATTTTACTTAAAATAACTTAGGAAAATGTCTTTCTTAATATTATTTCCATTTAATTAAATTCAAAAATCCTTTTATCACTTTTTTTCCTCTTTGTTTTTTATTTAAATAAAAGACAAAAGTCCAAAAGAATGGTTGAAATTGATTTGGTCAAATAATATATTTTATTATTTTAACACTATCACGCATAACCACCATTTTCCATTTTCCTTATAAAATAAAGAGATTACATCCATTTTTTCATAATACTCTTTCTTATACAAACTAATGTTGAAATTGATTTGGTTAAATAATGTATTTTATTATTTTAACCCTATTAAGGATAACTATCATTTTCCCTATAAAATAACCAAATTCCATCCATTTCTTTATAATATTTTTTTTTGAAAATAATAAATTACTATAAAAATTTCCACTCATCTGTTGACCCCATTTCATCACCACTTTCATTCATTGAAGAGGAGCAACATAGGTCACTCATCTTTTGACCCCATTTCATCACTACTTTCATTCATTGAAGAGGAGAAACATAGGTCATTACCACACACTCAGTCAGTAAAGAAAAAAGAACCCTCCCACTGAGAAAGACCACCAAAAGATTCTCGTCTCCACATGTACACATTTTCATCTCCACAAGTGTTATCATATTGTTCTTTCTACATGTACATGTACATGTTCATCTCCACAAGTTTTTTATTTTGTTCTTTCCATTGGGTATAGAGTTTATTCACATTATTTGGATTCATATATTTCATTTTGTACCTGGTTTGTTCCTTGTTTTAAACTTAACCATTGGCGCAATCAAACATTGCGTCGTCTCACATACCTATATAAAAGATAGAACTATATCCAGTCACGTAATTGCCCATAAACGTGACAGAAAACAATGGATTTTTCGTTTGATACTATTCCGGAAGAGTTTGTAGATGCTCTTGTGAATGAATTTGCTTACGACCCAATTCGACTGCCCCTCACCGAAGACCCCGCTCAGGTTCTTTACAACCGGAGGACACTCGAAAAGATTTGGGACAGCAAACAAATCGCCACTAACCCCTACACCCGCCAGCCCTTCGACATTCACAATGTCATCCCCCAGACGGAGCTGAAGCAACAGATGAGCCAATACATCATCAACAACAACAGAAGCGCCCTTGAAGTCATTCCCGCGGATTACACTGAACCCTTAAACTCAACTGATATGAAATATCTGTTGAAAGAATTGGTTATAGCTGGTGAGCATTGTTTGCTCGCGGGGGTGAGCAACAATAATAAGGAATCAGAGGCCAGTTGGAAGGTCCTGTGGCAGAAATTGAATCTGCTCCGTCTTTATTGCCAATACACGTCGGAAAACAGAGAGATTTTTTTGTCAATCAAGGGATACGAACACTTGTTGAATGTAATAAATCCAAGCTTATACGCGTTAACCGTCTGTTACTCCTCTTCAATCGAAGATACCAAAGATGCGTGCAAAGAAGTGGCCAAGATCGTAGATGTCGTCGGCTTGAAAGACAGCGATTTGCAGGCGGTCCCTCTAGTGAATATATCGGCGCTTCTACAGATTCTCGCTGATCTTGTAAACAGCAAGGACTTGAAAATCCAGAGTATGGTTCTAAGAATTTACAGTCGAATTTGTGATGATTGCAGAGAATATGTTCTTGAACGTCGCACCGAGACTTTCTGTATTCTGAGCTTTTATCTTGCTCTACATCTGTTACTTCGGCGCCACAATAACAGGGATATAACCAATGAAGACCTAGACAACGTAACCGCACTTCTCAAAGCTGCCTGGATCAGATATCGCGGCATGAATTTGCCACTTTACGTTGACGGTGTCGTCAAGGTAGTAATCATTTGCATTTCCCGTTTGCAAAATCTACATGCAGCTTCCACTCATCGTGCTCAGGCTCAGGGTCAGGCTAGCTTCGTCATTAGCGGCCATGCAGACCAGATTCACGAGGAGGGGAAGAATATTAATATGATAAGTAGGGCACTTGATCGAGGGCTCTTCTTAATAGATTGCATAGTGACGCATGATGTGAAAGAAGATTCTATTGTGCTTGTGTTGAAACAGAGGCTGCAGACTTTAGATATAGTCAAACACATTGTAGGAATGGTGGAGCATGTCCTTGAAGGTTGCAAATTCTTCCAGTCATCGCACCTGCTATTTAGTTTAAATATTACAGCATCACTTTTTCGAGAAGAAGGCAGCGTTAATGTGATTACGAGGAACAACATTGTTAAAGTCTTCGGAGATTTTGTGGGAAGCGATTTTGTTAATGAATACGATACGCATGTTAAGCTGTTGGTTCAAGATATTCTGCGCAGGTTATGATATTAGATTTTGTTAATGAATACGATACGCAGGTTTGGATGTTGCTGAAAGAAACTTCCATTCACAACTCCATCCTTATGTTGGTTTATAAATGATTTGCTCCTTCTCTCCTTATAATCTAAGATGGTCCAAGGAAAACCATGCAATATTTTTTTAATAGATGAATAAATATAATGATTAAAGTATTAAATTATGTTAAGAAATTATATTAAGATAGGCTTTTAGAACTAGAAGTTGAACTTTTAATCCTTCAATCTATCTATGTATTATGCAAGGATAAGGTGATAATTCTTGTGAATAGGTCATTTATTATTTTGAATGGGTTGGAGCGGCCTTTCTTAAAATCAAAGGTTGGCCATTAAGTTGTCTTTTACTTCGTGACTTTTACGCACTGAAAATCTCAGTAGTCTTGATTTGCGAAGTGGCGATGGTTGTTGTACTCCTAAGCCATTGCCATTTAACTGTTAAACAAGATCTTTTACTTTTATATACCTTGGGATATCACGTTTCGGGAGTTACAAGTCACACGGTTTCCAAGCCCTGATGCACAAAGTCGCAAGACAACCTTGAAAGTTTACCCATGTTAGCGCCGAGAGTAAAGTTCCTTAAACCTTAGTTAAGTGCTGTCGGGATTTCACGTCTCGGCGATCGTTCTCCTCAAAATTCTTACCATCATAACTCCGATAGGTGAAGTTGCGAGATAGTTATACAAGTCACCTGGGTTAGTGTCAGGGGTAATTCATTTTAAACCGTAGTTAAACAATGTTGGGGTTTCACAACTCGGCATTCACTCTTCCAAGAAACTATACCTTCATAGCCCCGAGTCGCGAAATCACGATATTAATTAAACACTGATTAATTAAACACTTAATCCAGATCATGTTTTTGCTTAACCAGATCGCGTCATCTCGATCTCGGGTTTTAAGAGCTTGAAGGATAGGAATGAAATCTCCCGATATGGCGAACGCCAAAAATGGTGATTAAAGTTTAAAGAAAACCTAATTAAAGAAGCTAAGCCAGATTAATCAGTGCATTAATACAAATAGTAACATGCATCGTCTACGGGTTAAATTTAAATGTTTTTTGTGCTAACTTGTGTCACTTATGGCATTTATTTGAAGTGAGGTGAAGTGATAGGTAAAGATATTGTTTTTGTTGCTAAATCTTTCTCTAAAAATGATTTGACCATTCTATTCATAAGGACGTTGGGGTTTTAATAGTCGAGATATAGAGTTCTCTCTTTCACTGTTTCAAATTTCATTTCTATCTTGCGCAAATAAGCTTTTCTCACCAGGCTAATTTATGTATATATACACATTTTTACTATAGGAGAGATAAGTTAGAGTCCTCTATCATGGCTCCACGAAAAGCATCCAAGGCGATTGCTGAGAATTCAGGGCAAGGCTCAGATAATGTTTCCGATACTTCACCTCGAAGTATTGATTCTGTCAGAACCTAGTCATACGTCTCTAAGGTTCTTCAGTCTAAATTGGTGAACTGTTCAGATGATTCCAGCAATAATGAGAAGGATGATTTGGCCACCAAATACAAAATCGTCGTTTAAGCAGAGATGCATAAGATAGTGGCCAGGCCACGACTCCTTCCCTACTATGATATGATCTAACGGGCATTAGATCATGTGGATATCCCGACTAGAACTATTATCAGTGAGCAAAAGGTGACCATTGGGACCTTCAGACCAGAACATTTGCAGGTGATGTACCAATTGTCACCCGCACCAAACTTCTCACACAATGCCGAGTTTCTGGAAGGTTTTAAGAAGAAAGAATGCGAGCAATACAACATAAACTTGTCTGATCTGATCAAGGATTCGGTCTCACACCCCGCAAAGTTTAGGGCGGATGGTAACAGAGTTTATTCAATCTCTTCATTGGAACCGCAATTCAAATATATAGCAATGATGATCTGCAGGTTGTATGGGAAGGAGGACACCATACATTTTTTTCTCCCGTAGGTGCCTCATTCATACAGTCACTGAAGGTTGTTCCATCGAATGGGCCAAATTGTTGTCAGACAGTTTAACCAGTCGGATTACTGAATATCGGATGTAGAGGGCGAATGGAAAGGCCGCTTCATTTTTTATGTCCGCCTACATCATGGATGTTGTTTGTTTCATGATGCCTTTCCCCTTAATGAGTTGGAGCTGGACTCCATCTGAGGCTGAGCCTATCCATGTCTACCACTCAAAACTTTGGGAAGATAAGGCCACATAATTTATATATGAAATTTTCAAATGGGTAATGGTACCAATTCATGTCTCCATCTTCAGAAACCCACCGCCTAGGATTTTAGATAGCGTCACCACCAACTTGAGAAACATGGCCGACTGGTACATAGATGTGGAATTTTCATACCTCGGGGTTTTCGGCACCTATGTTCCCACCTATGCTCTACCATTATTCATATCGGACAGGCTGGCTTGTCACGAAATCGCTAGGCAAATTGTGATTGGTGGCATAAGAAAAAAGATTAAAGGATTTTCGAAGAAGGTATGGCCATCCTTCCCCATTCATTTGAATACATATTCTTTATTAGATTTCAGACACACAAAAGCCGAGGCAGCGACTCTGGAGGATATTAAATTGATCCACATTGAGTTCAAGAAGCACGACCCACACAAGATCGTGGGCAATCACATGGCCAGTTGTGGCCTTAAAAGGTATAAACATGAGCATTTTCCTCATGATGACATCTTCCAAGGGGTGAGATTCTATACCGAGGTCTTAAGTCAGATTTAAACCTTGTCGCCCGAGGAGATGGTTGAGTTCTTCAAATTTCAGGAACATCGGTGGGGCTGCCTTCCCCCAATCTTACAGGGTAAGAACCTGCCGACTGTAGATGTATAGCAAACGGGAGCCAAGGGCTCCAAAGATTCAGGACCTGACCAAGAAGAACACCAGGAAAAGAAGCAGCAAACTGGGGGCCCAAAATAGAAAGCCTAGATCCCCAACCCTCCAAGCAAGTCAGCCTCGGTTGTTACCCAGGGGAAATCATCCAAGAAGATCGGCAATCCCATCGTTTTTGTTACTCCCCTACTGTCCACAAAGGGGTCCCCAGACGTAGGATGGATTTTTTGGCGAAAAAATAATGCCCATAACTGTGGAAGAGTTGCCTCCAAACAAATTTTTCTTTGATAAGAAGAGAAAGGCCGTTGTGAAACAAGAACTTTATCAAGAAGAAGGCATGGTAACCAAGTAATTTAAAATCCTTGCTGATGGGAGAGCCATGAAAATAGAGGAATTTTCAACTCAGATAGTAGGGACGTTAGGGGCTTTTGCTACAACCAACCGATATTCTGTCAAGTCCTTAAAAGAACAGTTGAAGCGAAAACACTGCTTGATCAAAACTTTTGAGGATAAGATGGCTACAGCAGAAGCAGCTGCCAGAGATCAGGCGAACACAGGTATAGAGCTAGCTAGGGAAACCGATCAAAAAGAAATCGAGCGGCTCAAATTCAATCTCGAACAGACACAATAGATGGCTCAGACCAGGCAATCACAGATAAGCCAACAAGGAGAATTGATAGGGCAGTTACAGGACAAATTAAATTTCACCGAAAACCAGATGATAGATATCAGGATATTCCAATCCCAAGCCATAGAAATCTGAAAAAGAATGTCGGCAGCTGAGCAAGGTTTACTTGCTAAAGTGGAAACTATTCAAAACTATTTCCAACTCATTGATTACGCACTGGAAAACATCTCCTTCAGAGAAAAAGAAGCTGGGGTGGCTCAGGTCATTTTCCAAGAGGCTGTTATAGCCACGACAAAAAGGGAAATAGGCAGTAGTTCCAAGATTTCTATCTCAGAGAAGACCCAAGGTAACATCTTGTTGAAGGCATGGGAGCGTAACATATCAGAAGGTAGACAACGAGCTAAAGAGGTAAGAAATTGTTGTGAAGAAAATTCCGGCTTCATAGATGGAATTTTGTTGGATCTCGATAGTGAAAACAACACTGAGACACTGGGCTAGATTAATATAGCCAAGCACCTGCTCAATATCAAGGAAAATGAGGAAAGAGAGTTGGTTGAAATATCACAGATAACCCAGACGGATATAATCCAAGTAGATAGATGGCTAATAAAACCAAGTGTACATTTATGTTCTATCATCGCTGAAGACCGATAGGTAGAAGGAAAGTTGCCACAATTAGTGACAGATTATTACACTTTTGAGGTAAATAATCAAACAGAACCTTCCAGGTTGATAGCCTAGTTGGTGGAGAGGTACGTCACTTGCATCGAGCATGCAAAGGGGAAGGTTTACGATATCAAATAATCACAAGTGTCTTCCTGATATATTTTAGAATTCGAAGAGAAAAGAAAGGAAGGTGTTTCGTTCGCCTGAAAGAAGGACAGAGACAAATAATTGAAATGTTTAATCTCCTTTTCTTTTGTAACCGAAAAAACTCTTGGAATGATTGAAATTCCAGCATGTAAAAGTTTGTATAAATATGAAATTAGAAGAAATAACAAAGGCTGGACCTTTTTGGTCGATTGTAATAGAGACTCTGCTTTTGAAATTTAATACAAAGCAATCCGAAGACTCCTGATTCCGTCAAGATTGTGTTATGAGTTTGTTTCCTCTGTGATTTCATATTCAATTTCATTTCGCATATATATCTGATGAATGTTTTTACTGCAATTTAGTAAAACCTCTACTGTGGTGATAAATTTTTAGTCATCTATATCATTTACAATTTTTCCTCTGTATCGGCTATTAGAAGGTACAAGACCTATGAACTCTTTAGATCTTCATATTTTATGCTTCGGATTTCTTCTCATCTTTTTCTTCTTCTGTTTACAGAATGTGATTCTCCCTTGATAGGAACCTCGCATTATAGACAACTTAATTTTTTTCTCACATTTCAGACACCATTTATTTAAAAGATAAATCAGTTACGGGAAAAGGCCTTTGGTTTGCACTTTATCTCCAATATTGGATTCAAAATTTCTCTTTTATACGATCAAATTGATACAGCATCAAAAACTTCGAACTCTCCTTTGATTTTCCTGTTACTCTATGACTGTCCCCATTGCAAGACAACCTAATATTGAACCCGGCTTATCGGACCAAACCCATATCGCTTTGAACCTTTTCGATACCATACTTAAAACAACCACCACCCATGTAGAACTTGAACGTTCATGGGCCGCGGTTGAATGAGATATAAGCATCCAGGAATAGTGGGAAGCGAGACAATGACAACCTGGAAATCAACCTTAGCTTCCTTTCCCGAAGGTTGATTTTTCCCCCTTTTTATCCTTTACTCACTTTCAGATGCCTAGACACTGTACTTTCTAATCCTTAAGTACAGACTCTGGAACAACATGTTTTTGGTGTCGTTGTTGGGGACAAAGTTACGAAAACTTTTCCCTGGGAAGAACGACATTTTTGCAAGTTTCTCCCTTTGATAGTGAACAAAGAGTGAATACCCTCTAAAGGCTTTTATTATCTTTCACTTGGCAACTCCACGTTTAAATAAGATGGCATCTGGTTGGAGGAACACTAGACAAAACCCAGATGGTAAACAAACCACGCCCATTTCCGATCCCGAAAAAATACTGAAAACAAGAGGTTCCCTTAAGCCAACTACTGCAGTCTACCAGCTTAAGTACCCACAACCCAAGACCAAGAGTTCTTTTGAACCTTCAACTTCGCACAGTTCCCCTCTCGAAACCATCAATCCAACCTTACTTATCTCTGAGGTTAAAGGTGAAATCCCTCTGACAACCTCTGGCATACACAAAGGTAAAAACCCCACATTGAATTTATCAGAGATCGATATCCCGACCACTCTTCAGTTTGATTTCACAACCTCACCAAGTATAGAAGAGTATATCTTATACTCATGTTCCACACCCGTAGGTTCCCCTGATTACATCTCTTTCAAATCCGAGGAGCCAAGTCCTCGCATCTCTTTTCACCCTTCTTCGCTTTTGTCGTCTCTCAAAGAAGCTAGAAAGTCGCTTTTAGTCTTCCAGAACCCTCTATATAACACATATTTTCCCTATTCAGTAGTACCGATGGCAGTCGTTGGAGGAGGAGGTGGAGTGGCTCAAGGAGGAGGAGCGGGGGGCCAAGGGCCTCCCCCGCCTCCCATAGTTTTCGCTAAAGTAGCTGCGAGATATGCACCTTTGGTCCTGCTTGTCCCTCTCCACGACCTTCCTGAAAATTACTAAAAAACTTACCTAAATTTATAGGGGAAGGGGACTTGACCGCAGCCGAACATATAAACTTCTTTGATTAGTTTGCCGATATCCTAGGTCTCTGACACGAAGACGTATATTCGAGGTTGTTTGTTCAGACTTTCAAAGGACATGTACAAACCTGGTTTCAAAGTCTACCCGCAGGATCGATATTATCCTATGATTCCCTAGAAGACTCTTTTCTTAGACAATGGGGTGAAAGGAAAGACCATTTGTATTATTTGACAGAGTTTGTCTCTTTAAAGAAAAAGGCTTTGGAAACTGTTATTGAATTCATTCAAAGATTTAACAAGTTATATAATAAGATCTTGGTCGAAGTTAAACTATCCCAACTTGCAGCCAAGGTAACCTTTGCGGGAGCCTTCGAACCCGATTTCGCACTTCTTTTGAGAGAAAGGAAGGGGGTTACCCTAACCCGAATGCAATATGATGTTGTAGAAATCGAATCTAATATGATGGCTTCTGGCAAGTTGAAAACCAAGGTAGAAACGAGAAACCGAGAAAACAAACATTTTAGGGAACAAGCAGGACCCTTAGGGTCCAATAGATCCACAGATGACAAAATGGATGATATGGCTAGGATAATTAAGGAGTTATCAAATAAGATTTCTAGAATGGAGCAAGATCAATCCAAGGCTGATCCTTTCATTAAAAGGGAATTTAGAAGAAACCCCAATCCTCAAAATCAACAAAGGCAGATTAAAAATGAAGACTAGAAAATTCAAACCCCTTTAAAAAATGAAAATTTTATAGGAGGAAATGACCAACAAGATTTAGAGGGTCTGGAAGAAGATGTGACAAATTTGGGTGATGACTACACTCAACCTCATTTAACAAAAGAGGATTATGAGAAGTCTTTAAACACACAACAACTGTCAAATAAAGATGATGACATAAATAACATTGATTTTGCTGTATGTCAAGAAACGACCGATTCTGTAATGGTTGAGGTCCAACCTATGTATAACCTGAGGTCTAAAGAAAAACCTATGTTGACTCCTCAACCCAAGAAAATTCTCCCTAGAGGTGAAGTATACGAGCCCGCCCCAAAAGAGACCGAGACACCTAATAGCAAAATGAAAGGGGTAGAATTGCTAGATCCCAAGGTAAAGGGGTTTGAGACCTAAACAAAGGAAACCAAGACAGTTGAAACACATATATCGATAGATAAACTCACAGGTGATAAATCAACACAAACAAATAAATTAGAAAAGGAGTCTGGGGGTTCAACCAAAGAAACGGACAAAGGTGGTGGAGGGTTCAGCCTCGAAAATGAGATAAATAAGATAAAAATACCAATCCCTATGGTGGAATTAGTGAAGAATCTTGTATATCGAAAGCAGATGACCAAAGAGATAGGTTTTTCGGAGATAGAAAGTCACTTTGATGTGATAAACTTGGAAGATGATAAGCCCATTATCACTTTTGGTCCACATTTCGAGGGTGCCAGAGATACCGCCGCTCCCTTCTATATCACCTTGAATGTGCATGATCGACTTCTACATAACTGCATGCTAGACTTTGGGGCCTCACATAATGTGATGCCCAAAACTATTATGGATAGACTAGGCCTCGAGATCACCAAGCCTTATGGAGATCTCTACTCTTTCGATTCAAGAAGAGTTAAGTGCATGGGTATGACAAAAGATTTAGTAGTCACTCTTGCGCAGGTCCCGGTGAAAAGCGTCCTGATGGATGTAGTTGTTGCCGATATATCCCTGAAGTATGGCTTACTACTATCGAGGTCGTGGGGTGCCAAACTTGGTGGGTCTCTTCAACTGGACATGACCTACGCCACGATTCCTGTGTTTGGTGGACAACTTACTCAACTATATAGGGAAATGAGGCTAGCCTACACAATGAGTAACCCTCAGAATCCTAACAATTATCCTATTTATATTGCCGATCAAGATCTAGGAAATTGTATTCTATCTTTTGATGATGATGTAAATAGCTGTGCACAAGAGAATTACTTAGAAAATAATGAATCAGGAAATACATACGAAAATATGCATAGCATTAGGATTTGGAAAATGGTTTTTGACGGTGCCCTGTCATGTCAAGGAGCAGGTGCAGGAGTACCTTTTGTTGCACCAAAAAATGAATTTGTTATCCCTTTCTCTTACAGGCTTTAGTGGGATATAGACTACACCAATAACATATGTGAGTATGAAGCCTTAGTATTAGGGTTGGAAGCTGCCAGGAAGTTGAACATAAAGAACCTGGAAGTTTACAGAGATGCAGAGTTGATAGTGAAATAGATAAATCGGCAATACCAGGCCAAACACCCAAGATTGAGATCTTACAGAAATTGCACCTGGGATCTTATGGAAAATTTCTTTTCATCGATAAATGTTCATTTCATCCCATGGACTGAAAACCAGCAAGCCGATTCACTGGTCAAAGCGGCTTCAACTTTCACACCCCCCACTGCTTTCAAATTAAAGTACCACATAGAGGTAAGGCACAAACCATCCATACCAAACAACATACAACACTAGCAGGTTCACTAGCAGGTTTTCGAGCATGATGAACAGATCAGAAAGTTCCTGAAAATGGTAGGTGATTTCTCCGAAACCCACATTGACTAGGAGGACCAAAATGATCATACCTGGATTTGTTAGGATATTTAGACACTTAGGAGTTAGTTAAGATCTACTTGGTCTAATATGTCGTTAGGTAAAAGTGTGTTTCTTTAGTATGCATTAGTATGCATTTGTAGTTAGGAAATCCGACGGTCACGATATGTTCCCGA
>ML789296.1:556391-589087 GCA_009831015.1 Picea engelmannii
CGTTAGGTAAAAGTGTGTTTCTTTAGTATGCATTAGTATGCATTTGTAGTTAGGAAATCCGACGGTCACGATATGTTCCCGACATAGAGTGATCCGACGGTTCATACTCTCCTCGATCTTAACGGCCATTGATCCGTGGCTTACCACCCGATTGGTCCATGATCTCTATTTAAAGAGCATGGAGGGTCATTTTCCGATGATCGATTGTGAGAAACTCTATTGTAAAATATCTCTGTAATCTTTTTCTTTGCATTAATAAAATGCTCCAAGTGGCCGCGTTGGCTGGGGTCGTGGATGTTTCCCCGTAGGGGTTTTACCACGTGAAAACATCGGTGTGTTGATCTTTGATCTGGTTATGTGAGTGGTTACTGAAGGTGTTCGTCCTCTGTTGGAATACATGTGTTGTCAAACAGGATTATGCAAGAGGGAGAAGAGCCTCAAGAGTTCCGAGAAAAAATTGCTAACCATCGCATGTTGGTTTTAAAGAACAATCAGATTCTGAAGGGACTAATCCCCTTGGAGAGACTGTTCGATCAGAACGATATGCCCTTAAAATCCATTCCGCAACCTCAACCAGAAGAGGTTGAAGACTACAATGTAGAGACCAAAGAGGAGCCTAGTATGGTTAAAATATCAAAGTACCTTCCTCCTAAGGTAAAAAGAAAGTATAAAGAGTTACTTGGGTGATATAAAGACGTCTTTGCTCGGTCTTACAAAGAAATGAGAACCTACGACACCATTGTGATTGAACACAAGATACCCCTGAAGCCTGGTGTCAAACCCTTTAGACAAAAACTTAGACAAATCAACCCTATCTTATTGCCCATGGTCGAAAGGGAAGTTAAAAATCTCTTGGACGCAAAAATAATAGTACCACTGAGATACTCCGATTGGGTAGCAAACTTGGTCCCGTTTAGAAAG
The DNA here is from genome assembly GCA_009831015.1 of Picea engelmannii. Lineage (NCBI taxonomy): Eukaryota > Viridiplantae > Streptophyta > Pinopsida > Pinales > Pinaceae > Picea > Picea engelmannii. Next base: position 557,313 of record ML789296.1, read on the forward strand.
AATAGCGGGGAGATTAGACTGTGTGTTGATTTTAGAAACCTAAATAAGTCCTCCCTCAAAGACAACTACCCTCTACCCAAAATGGATCACGTATTAGAAAAGGTAGTTGGGGAAAATAGGATGTTGATGATCGACAATTTCTCCGGGTACAATCGAATTACTGTAAATGAACATGATAAAGAAAAAACAACCTTCACTACAGCTTGGGGTACATTCATGTATGATAAGATGCATTTTGGTCTAATGAATGCAGGTGCCACTTTCGAATGTGCTATGGATATCGCTTTCATCGACGAAAGAGACAAGTTCGTGGTTATATATCTCGATGATCTAACCGTTTTTTCTAAATCTGACGAAGATCATTTGATACATCTCAAGCAGACATTTGAAAAATGATGCAGGTTTGGTTTATCTTTAAACCCCAAAAAGTCTCACTTTTCCATGCAAGAAGGTAAACTCTTGGGCCATATTGTGTCTCGAGACAAAATTAAAATTGATCCTAGCAGAGTTGAAGCTATAGACACTATAAATATTCCTAGAAACGTAAATGAAATTCAGTCATTCTTAGGAAAAATAAACTTTTTTGAGGAGATTTATCCCAAACTTTGCTGAAATTGATCACAGATATGCTAAAGAAGAACAACGGAGTGAAATGGACAGCAGAGACCAAAGCATTGTTTGCACGCATCAAGAAGGTTATAAGCGAGGAACCTTTACTAGAAAGCCCTGATTATCTAAAGGATTTTCTTATTTTCTCATTTTCCTTCGAACACACACTTGTCGTGGTACTCCTACAGAAAAATGAAGAAAGTTTCGAGAAACCGATAGCCTTTTTCAGCAAAAGTCTCAGAGACACTGAACTCAAATATGATATAATGGAAAAATAAGCGTACGTCATGGTGAAGGCATTAAAGGCTTTCAGAACTTACGTGTTTCATTCCAAGGTAATCACATACGTACCCACCAGCTCCGTAAAAGAAATATTGGTTCATTCTGATAGTGATGGCAAAAGGGGACGATGGCTCGCTAAAATTCAAGAATTTGATCTGGAGATAAAACTGACGAGACTAGTAAAGGGTCAAGGCTTGGCTAAGCTCTTAGTTGAATCAAATTTCAGATCCCTTGGTATAAATGGCCTACAGGAATGTGAGGAGAGTGTGGACATGAACGAGCTCGATGAGAAAACAAGTGCAATCCAAATCGAAGAGAAGTTTGCCTCATTTGATTGGTACAAAAACATAGTGTCCTACCTGCTGACCTTGAAATGCCTGAGTGATTTATCCCCATCCAAAGCCAGGACGCTAAAGTTGCATGCGGTCAAGTACTGTATATTTGAAATTCAATTGTATTGGAAGGACCCACTTGGCTTTCTGTTGGCTTGTTTGGTTGAATCAGAAACAGAGAAGGTCATAAGTGAATTTCATGAAGGAGTGTGCGGGGGACATCATGCTTGGAGGGCGACAACTTATAAAATCCTGAGGGTAGGGTATTATTGGCCAAAACTTTTCTCAGATGTCAATGCCAAAGTCATAACCTACAACCCTTGCCAATTGTTCACAGGCAAGCATAAACTCCTAGCACTACCGTTGGTTCCGGTCAACCCAAAAGCCCCTTTTCAGCAATGGGGACTAGATTTTATAGGCGAAATTAACCCCCATTCTAGTGCTCAACACAAATGGATCCTGACTGCCACAGATTACTTCACTAAATGGGTGGAGGCTATTCTAACCAAAAGGGCAACTGATTCAGTGGTAATATATTTCCTAGAAGAGAACATTTTGTCTAGATTCGGCTGCCCCCGAAAGATAGTCACAGATAATGCCCATGCTTTTAAATCTATGGATATGATCAGTTTTTTCCAAAAATACAATATCGTGATCGACCACTCCACGTCATATTACCATCAAGGAAATGGACTAGCCGAGTCTTCAAACAAGAGTTTGATCAATGTAATTAAGAAAGTGTTGAACGAGAACAAAAAATCTTGGCACATACATTTGAAATACACTTTATGGGCAAACTGGATAGGCACAAAAAAATCTATTGGCACTTCTCCTTTCCAAATGGTGTAAGGGACCGACATGGTACTACCCATAAATCTAATGCTTCCCATAATGAAACTTTGGCAAGATGAGAAATAAGAACCGAATCATGTCACAAGAAGGATAAACTAGCTTATTGAAGTACAACAACACAGGGTCGAAGTGGACGAAAGGTTGCAAAAATACCAAGACGACATGAAAACGTTATTCGACCGTAAGACAAAAGACAGAGAGTTTCTCCCCTGTGATTTTTTCTTGAAATGGGATGCTAGGAAGGAAGACTCGGCAAAACTCGGTAAATTCAATCATATCTGGTATGGACCATTCAAAGTGGCAGCTCCCGAAGGAAAAAATTTGTTTCTATTAGAAAATATGGATGGAAAAATCTTCAACGCCCCTATCAATGGGCGTTATTTAAAACACTATATGCAATAATTGGTTCCCCCCCCCCAAAAAAAAAAAAAATCCATTGTATATATTGGTTTGTGTTTTCTTTCTATTTCATAATTTCTCTTTGGTAAGTTTACTTTCACCTCTAATTAATTACGTCAATAATTTTTGTAGAAGTAGAGATACAAAATTTTCAATACATTCAGCTCTTTTAAAAAGCACTCTTTGTGTTTATAGGATTTTGTCTTGTAGCCCACACGAGCGAAAGGAGCAAACAAAAAGTCATATATCGGAGACTAAATTTGTCAAAAACAGGTGATAGAAAAAGTTTTCCGTTATTTTAAAAGAAAACGAAATGGTAAGAAAAAGGTACAAATTCCTGAGAGTTTTTCATTTCGTTTAACGAAGGTCTCTAAAACGCTGTGACGGTATCATAATTACGATGTTTTTTCTTGATTGGTTATCAAAAAAATGACTCCTTACTTTGGATCCTAAGAGTTTCACCTAGATAAAGATAGGAGGTAATTAAGATAAGCAGAGAAAGTAAAGCGCCTCCGGAAAAGGGCCCCAAGGTCAGTTTTAATCCATGATCCCTGTATTTCGAATCCCAAATCTCTCTCCGTCACCTTTTTTCTGTCCGCAGACATACCTTCTTAAAAAACCAAGCTTCTTTCCGGGTTCTATACATAGCAAGAAGATATTATGTTTTAGCTTTGGAAGCTGTAAAGTAGATTTCATAAAGTAATCCAATCTTCACAAACACTCAGTCTCTTACTAAAAAAAGTGATGCGTAGGTTGATCGTGACTCTTCTAGGCTTTTCAACAGTTTCGAAGGATTGAGGCTTGCTCAAAATAAGGCCCCTGGAATTAATCTTTCCCATTTTCCCTACGGGCTAAGGTGTTTTGAAACTTAAGGGAAGGTTGGTACCGAGTAATCAAAGCAAGTTGAGAGACCTCCACTGCAAATATTACACAGATATCATCCCTCATACAAGTTGATTTCCCCAACTTTGTGTTCTAAAAAGTAAATTATAAGACAGATGGTGAAAGGAAATTCATCTTTGATTGCCCCCATCTAGTCCAAAGAGACGATGAAAGGAAATTCATAAATGATTGCCCTCATCTCAGCATTTAAATGCATAAATATATTTCGAAGTGGTGAAAGGAAATTCAGTAAAAAGGGCCAGATAACTTCACCGGGGTACTGAAAAGGCTCGCTGGCAGTGAAACAATATTTGAGATATATGTAAGGCTGTCATACGTGAATCTCACTCTACTCTGGTAATCAACTTTCTCGAAACTGGATCTACATCCTAAGTTCAGACAGGGCTCCCCGATTAAAAACATGTAATAAACTTCGTTGATGCAAGCCAAAAGCCACAAGATCTGTTGGATTTCCTAGGACTATTTTGATTGTCTTAAGGCAGACCTGAATTCAGTAACGAGAAAGAGAAAGTCATGAAAGGGGCTATAGCTAATTTTGAAACGCGTTTGAGTGTTGAAAAGCTTCTCGGAAGTAAAAGACGAAATCTCTTCTTCCCTCTGTATCCCCTTTCCTTAAGCAAGTTTCACAGAAGTAAAACCAATGAATCCATTTACCCAATACAGGCACGTGGTCTACTCTTCTTCCCATCTCGCAGGAAGACAGGATCCCTAGTTGGAGCCTATGTTGGAGCCGCCTTTCTCAACTAGTTTAAATGTAATTCTTAAAATCAAAGTTTGGCCATTAAGTTGTCTTTTACTTTGTGACCTTTACCCACTAAAAATCTCAATAGTCATGATTTGCGAAGTGGTGATGGCCGTTGTGCTCCTAATCCATTTCCATTTAATTGCTAAACGAGATTTGTTACATTTATATATCTCAGGATATCGCGTTTCGGGAGTTACAAGCCACACGGTTTCCAAGCCTTGATGCGCGAAGTTGCGAATAAACCTTGAAAGTTTACCTAGGTTAGCGTCGAGAGTAAAGTTCCTTAAACCTTAGTTAAGTGTTGTCGGGATTTCATGTCTTGGCGATCACTCTCCTCAAAAGTCTTACCGTCATAACTCCAATAGGTGAAGTTGCAAGATAGTTTTACAAGTCACCCGGGTTAGTGTCAGGGGTAAGTCATTTTAAACCATAGTTAAATAATGTCGGGGTTTTGGGAGTCGACATTCACTCTTCCAAGAAACTATACCTTCATAGCCCCAAGTCGCGAAATCACAATATTAATTAAACACTGACGAATTAAACACTTAATCTGGATCACGTTTTTTCTTAACTAGATCGCGTCATCACAATCTTGGGTTTTAGGAGCTTGAAGGATAGGAATGAAATCTCCCGATTCGGTGAATGCCTAAAAGGGTGATTAAAGTTTAAAGAAAACCTAATTAAAGAAGCTAATCCAGATTAATCAGTGCATTAATACAAATAGTAACACGCACCATCTACGGGTTAAATTTAAATGTTTTTTGCGCTAACTTGTGTCACGACCTGTAAAAAATTTATGGCATTTATTTGAAATGAGGTGAAGTGATAGGTAAAGATATTGTTTTTATTGCTAAATATTTCTCTAAAAACGATTTGACAATTATGTTCATCAGGACACCGAGGTTTTAATGGTCGAGATATAGAGTTCTCTCTCTCATTGTTTCAAATTTCATTTCTATCCTGCGGAAAGAAGATTTTCTCACCAGGCAAATTTCTGTATGTATACACATTTTTACTACAGGAGAGATAAGTCAGAGTCCTCTATCATGGATCCACGAAAAGCAACCAAGGCGATTGCTGAGAATTCAGGGCAAGGCTCAGATAATGTTTCCGATACTTCACCCCGAAGTATTGATTCTATCAGATCCTGGTCATACATCTCCTAGGTTCTTCAGTCTGAATTGGTGAACTGTTCAGATGATTCCAGCGATAATGAGAAGGACGATTTGGCCACCAAATAAAAAATCATCGTTCAAGCAGAGATGCATAAGATAGCGGCTAAGCCACGACTCCTTCCCTACTATGATATGATCTGATGGGCATTAGATCATGTGGATATCCCGACTAGAACTATTATCAGTGAGCAGAAGGTGACCATTGGGACCTTCAGACCAAAACATTTGCAGGCGATGTACCAATTGTCACCCACACCAAACTTCTCACACAATGCCATGTTTCTGGAAGGTTTTAAGCGAAAAGAATGCGAGCAATACGACATAAACTTGTCTGATCTGATCAAGGATTGGGTCTAGCACCTCGCAAAGTTCAGGGTGGATGGTAATGGAGTTTATTCAATCTCTTCATTGGAACCACAATTCAAATATATAGCAATGATGACCTGCAGGTTGTATGGGAAGGAGGACACCACACATTGTTTTCTGCCATGGGTGCCTCTCATTCATACAGTCACTGAAGGTTATTCCTTTGACTGGGCCAAATTGTTGTCAGATAGTTTAACCAGCCAGATTACTGAATATCGGATGCAGATGGCGAATGGAAAGGCCGCTTTATTTTTTATGTCTGCCTACATCATGGATGTTGTTTGTTTCATGACTCCTTTCCCCCTAATGAGATGGAGCTAGACTCCATCTGAGGCTGAGCCTATCCATGTCTACCACTCAAAACTTTGGGAAGATAAGGAAACATAATTTATATACAAAGTTTTCAATTGGGTAATGGTACCAATGCATATCTCCATCTTCTGCAACCCACCGCCTACGATTTCAGATAGCATCGCCACCAACTTGAGAAACGTGGCCGACTGGTAAGTAGAGGCAGAATTTTTATACCTTAGGGTTTTTGGCACCTCTGTTCCCCCCTATGCTCTACCATTATTCATACCAGACAGGCTGGCTTGCTGCAAAATCGTTAGGCAAACTGTGATTGGTGGCATAAGAAAAGAGCTTAAAGGATTTTCGAAGAAGGTATGGCCGCCCTTCCCCATTCATTTGAATACATATTCTTTATTAGATTTCGGACACACAAAAGCCGAGGCAGTGGCTCTAGAGGACATTAAATTGATCCACATTAAATTCAAGAAGCATGACCCACATAGGATCGTGGGAAATCACATGGCGAGTTGTGGCCTTAAAAGGTATGAACATGAGCATTCACCTCATGATGACATCTTCCAAGGGGCGAGATCCTATACCGAGGTCCTAAGTCGGATTCAAACCTTGTTGCCTGAGGAGATGGTTGAGTTCTTAAAATTTTAGGAACACTAATGGAGCTGCCTTCCCCCAGTCTTACAGGGTAAGAACCCATCGACTGCAGATGTACAACAAATGAGAGCCAAGGGCTCCAAAGATTCAAGACCTAACCAAGAGGAACACCAGGAAAAGAAGAAGCAAACTGGGGGCTCGAAACAGGAAGCCGAGATCCCCAAACCTCTAAGCAAGTCAGCCTCGGTTATTACCTTGGGGAAATCATCCAAGCAGATTGATAGTCCCATCGTTTCTGTTACTCCCCTGCAGTCCACAAAGGGGACCCCAGATGCAGGATGGTTTTTCGGCGAAGAACTAACATCCATAACTATGGAAGAGTTGCCTCCAAACAAATTTTTCTTCGATAAGAAGAGAAAGGCCATTGTGAAACAAGAACTTTAGCAAGAAGCAGGCACGGTAACTAAGAAATTTGAAATCCTTGTTGATGGGAGAGCCATGAAAAAAGAGGAATTTGCAACTCATATAGCAGGGACGTTGGGGTATTTTTCTACAGCCAAGCAATATTCTGTCGAGTCCCTAAAAGAACAGTTGAAGCAAAAAAGCCACTTGATCAAAACTTTGGAAGATAAGATGGCTACAAGAGAAGCAACTGCTAGAGATCAAGCGAACACAGGTATACAGCTAGCTAGGGCAACCGGTCAAAAAGAAATCGAGCAACTCAAATCTGATCTTGAACAGACACATCAGATGGCTCAGACCAACCAATCACGAATAAGCCAGCAAGGAGAATTGATAGGGAAGTTACAGGCCAAATTAAATTTTGTCGAAAACCAGATGATAGATATCAGGATATTCCAATCCCAAGCCATAGAAATCCGAAAAAGAATGTCGGCAACTCAGCAAGGTTTACTTGATAAAGTGGAAACTATTCAAAACGACTTCCAACTCATTGATCAAGCACTGGAAAACATCTCCTTCAGAGAAAAAGAAGCTGGGGCGGGTCGGGTCATTTTCCAAGAGGCTGTTATAGCCATGACAAAAAGGGAAACATGCAGTAGTTCCATGTTTTCTATCCCAGAGCAGATCCGAGGTAACATCTTGCTGAAGGCATGGGAGCATAACATATCATAAGGCATACAACGAGCTAAAGAGGTAAGAAACTATTGTGAAGAAACTTTCGGCTTCATAGATGGGAGTTTGTTGGATCTCAATAGTGAAAACAACACTGAGACACTGGGCCAGATTAATATAGCCAAGCACCTGCTCAATATCAAGGAAAATGAGGAAAGAGAGTTGGCTGAAATATCACAGATAACCCAGATGGATATAATCCAAGTAGATAAATGGCTAATAAAACCAAGTGTACATTTATGTTCTATCACCGCTGAAGACCGACAGGTAGAAGGAAAGTTGCCACTATTAGTGAAGGATTATTACACTTTTGAGGCAAATAATCAAACAGAACCTTCCAGGTTGATAGCCCAGTTGGTGGAGAGGTACGTCACTTGCACCGATCATGCGAAGGGGTAGGTTTCCAGTATCAAATAATGACAAGTGTCTACCTGTTATATTTTTAGAATTCAAAGAGCAAAGAAAGGAAGGTCTTCCCTTTGCCCGAAAGGAGGACAAAGAAAAAGAATTGAAACGTTTAATCTCATTTCTTTTTGTAACCGAAAAAACTCCTAGAACGATTGAAATTCCAGCACGTAGAAGTTTGTATAAATATGAAATTAGAAGAAAGAACAAAGGCCAGACCTTTTTGGTCGATTGTAATAGAGACTCCCTCCTTTTGAAATTTAATACAAAGCAATCCGAAGACTCCTGATTCCGTCAAGACTATGTTATGAGTTTGTTTCCTCTGTGATTTCATATTAAATTTCATTTCGCATATATATATCTGATGAATTTTTTTACTGCAATTTAGTAAAACCTCTACTGTGGTGATCAATTTTTAATCATCTATATCGTTTATAGTTTCTCCTCTGTATCGGCTATTAGCAGGTACAATACCTGTGAACTATTTAGATCTTCATATTTTATGCTTCGTCATATTTCTTCTCATCTTTTTCTTCTTCTATTTACAGAGTGAGATTCTCCCTTGATATGAGCCTCACATTATAGACAACTTAATGTTTTTCTCACATTTCACACACCATTTATTTAAAAGATAACTCAGTTACGGGAAAATACCTTTGGTTTGCACTTTATCTCCAATATTGAATTCAAAAGTTCTCTTTTATACGATCAAATTGATACAGCATCAAAAACTTCGAACTATCCTTTGATTTTCCTGTTCCTCTATGTCTGTCCTCGTTGCAAGACATCCTAATATTGAACACGTCTTATCGGACTAAACCCATATCACTTTGAACCTTTTTGATACCATACTTAAAACAACCATCACCCGGGTAGAACTCGAATGTTCATGGGTCGTGATTGAATGAGATATAAGCATCTAGGAACAGTGGGAAGCGAGACAACAACAACCTGGAAATCAGCCTTAGCTTCCTTTCCCGAGGGTTGATTCTTCACCCTTTTTATCCTTTACTCACTTTCGGATGCCTAGACATTGTACTTTCTAAGCCTTAAGTATAGACTCTAGAAGAACAAGATGCTAACAATATTGTCATCATTTAGAGAATGGTTGTAAAAAATCTAGAGGTGAGACTTATGAGCATTATTCTTAAAAGTAGCTTTTAGGTCATAATGGTTAGTGGCTTGATTTCAACTAGTGTGTTAAAGCTATTATTGTTGTTTGGGGGGTAAAGTTTCCATTTACAAGGTTTGTGTGGTGGTTATAATAAGTAGAAATATAAATATTGCAACAAATACAAGAAAAATAGAAAAACATAGAGAAAAACAACACCAACAATGATACTTTTATTGATAGAAATTCAAGTCCGCTTGCCTCTTCCAGGGGGAAACCTCCAATAGAGAAAAACTCTATTTGGACCGGCCCCACTCGCTTGAGAATTGTATAAGGATCATAAAATTTGGGGGTAAGTTTATGACAGTGTTCAACTTTGAGTGGTGTCTTTTTATAAGGTTGCATACAAAGAAACACCTATTCCCCTTCAGTGAATTGACGTTCAGACCCTGATTTTCTTATTGCTTCATGTGATTTTGAGCAAGGACCAAATTTTCTTTGAGAGTATGGAGAATGGTCACTCAGACTGTAATATTGTTGTCAACCTCTTGAACCTTAGAGACACCTCGCATGCATGAGAGAACCAACATTGGATTTTTCCCATATATTTCTTCAAATGGAGTCATGTGAGTGGCAGTATGGTAATATGTGTTGTACCACCATTCAGCTAGGGGTAACCACTAATCCCACTATTTTTTTTTGTCGAACACAAAACACAAAAAATACGTTCCCAAACACTTGTTGACAAAAGGTGATGCTTGTGAAAGTTGGATGACAATCATAGATTATAGAATGAGGCATGCCATGGAGTTTGAATATATTATCCATAAATATTTCAGCCATTGTGGATGTGGTGAACAGGTGTTGAAGAGCACAAAAGTGAACATATTTGGAAAGACGATCTACTACCACCATGAAGAATGACTTATTGCTCAATTTAGGTAAGCCAATAATGAAATCCATAGAAATATATATCCAAATGGAAAGTGGAATTGAGAGTGGTTGGAGTGTTCCTAGATATTTGAATGTTTCACCCTTTTTTCATTGATGGGTATCACATTCAACCACAAAGGTGTGGATTTCTTGTTTCATACCATCCTAGAAAAAAATAGCATTTGACTCATTCATAGGTTTTGGTACGCTATGAATTCCCAACTACGGGTGAAGCATGAAACTCAGAGATCACCATGGACTTAAGGTTCAAATATTTTATTAATTACAAGCGACCCTTTTAGTGAAGCTCTTCATTGTGCCAAATAATGAGCCAAGGATTGAAGAATTTTTGGCATGCCTATCACTAGATCCCTTGTGCATTATCAAGTGTTATGACCAACTTTCCAAATAATTTCATTGCATGACAATCAAGGAGAAATAGGGAGAAACATACTACATTGAGACTTGGTTCCAAATAATCATTAGACCAAGAAATTCCTCCATTCTCACACTTCTTGAAATCATCTCCATTATAGCAACTGGCCTCTCATATCCTAGTACTCGTCAATATACACTTTTCAAATTTGGATATGAGTTTAAGAGATATCATTTTTCATGAATGGATGCATTGGAAATACTACTACACTTGAAAAATGCTTTCTTTTTTAAGAAAAGTAGGATAGTATAAATAAATGAATAAAATATTAAAGAGAAAAATAAGCGCATTTGTGAAAACCAATTCACTAGCACAACTAGACATGAGTTTTTCTTGAAAACCAGGTAGTTGGAGGGAAAAACTCTCAATAAAGTTTTGCAAGTTGATGTTGGTTCAATTTTTATGGTTCTTCAAATCATTTATGTTTTATGCTCATGTCAGATGATGTGAGATTCATTAAGTCCCACCTTCTGACAAGTCTCATCCCATCAACTCTAACACATCATATGAGATCGATATTATAGATGTTTATAAGTACCTTGAGGAATGCATGCCTTAATGACAATGTAAGGTCCCACCATACCAACCTTTAAAACACATGAAGCCAAGTTCAAAAAGAGGAATTTTGTTTTGCTTTCTTGTTGTACATAATAGTCAATAATCACAATCCTATGTACACACATGTGCACAAGATGATATGTCCACAAATTCATCATTTAAGGATTATTATTCAAGTTCTCAATCTTGCCTTAAAATCTTATCAACTATTTTAAACTCAACATATACAAGAAAATCTTGTAGCTCAACTAACTCTATTCATTCCATCTTTTCTTTTCATAACAATATGGATACCTACATGGTCCAAACCTTCACCAAGATGAACCATTAAGTTCATAAATGCAATACATGTTTCAATTCCTATCCACAACATATTTCCATTTACAAGAAATGGTAAAATAAATAACTCAAAAGAGTGATGATCTCTAACATGTTTCTATCTCAATTATAATATGATAATACACATAATAAGAAATTCCAAAACAATCTGAAATACACATGCATTATTATAAATATATCTTCTAATCTCATTGGATCTTTTCCACAAACACTTTTCTGACCAAATAAGTATTAATATTTGACAAGGTTATTACCTCTTGAGGAATTTCATCAAATATTTTGATAAGAAAACTTTCATCAAATGTTTATATATGTTAGTATCTAAACAAGGATTTGAACTAGTTGCAACAATCCTTAACAACACCATTATAACCATTTTGCAGGTGAATCTGGGAAAAATATGTAAGGATTTAGCTTCTAATGAAAGAAGGAAAGTTGTAGGTATTGTTTTTATCTTTGAAAAACGCTAAATAAGTCCTTGATTGGAGCAACGGTTTGAAAGTATGGATAAAATATCAATTTTCTCTGTTTTCTAGTTATGAAAAACAATATTTTTATTGAGACATTTTTGCAAACACTTAGAAAGCAAGCAAGCTAAAGCAATTGATACATTTTTAAAAACACTCTGCAATAAAGGAAGCTATAGCCATTGATACATTTTTAAAAACACTTTGCAAGAAATCAAGATACAACCATTTACACAAATTGAGAAGTATTTGGCTAGCTTGAAACATATTACTAGGGTGACTTTTAAACAATAATTTGTAAATGACAGTTATAGGCATTGAGCCATTTTAACAAACAACTTGCAAGAAAATATTCAATCAACTTCTTCCTACTATTAGAGGTCAATAATAAAACTCAGAAGGATTTACAAATCCACAAATCTAGGCCACATATTGAATTCCCCAAGGATCTGCGTATTTTGTGAAACTTCCCAAATCGTAAAATCAAGTTCTAAAAACACTTTTATTGGACTGAAAATGGGGTTTCCATGGTCATAAGGTACAAATACCCCTAGAAGTTGGTCTGAAACAAAATATAATGGTCTAAAAACTTGATTTTCTAAAATACTGAAAAAATCAAAACCTGAAAACTTTGTTTACACATTTTTTCATACATATGACATGAAAACCTCCACCTACAACCATATATGTGGGAGCATAGCTCAGAACTATATGATTATAATTTAACCATACTTTCACATACATAGAGTCAAGTTTTTCTCAAGCGTTTTTTCAGAAAAAGTGGTAATACAAAGAGGTTCTTACTCTAATAAGTGATGCCAATTTATAGTTTAGCAGCTGTTCTAAAGTAGGAATTAATCCTATAACAATTATGATCTAGTGATTTTTAAAAATATCTTGGCACCGCACTACAATCAAGGGTTAGTTCAATCCTACAGATATCTCAACTAAAAAAAAAAAAAAACATGTCATGAAGAATATCAATAATCTCATTTAGATTTTAGCCTCAATATTCCATACTTATTCCATAAATGCTAAATACTACAAATTCCCAAATTTCTAATTTAAACAACATATATCACATAATTAAAAATAAAATACCAATTTATACCTCACAATAATGAAGTCCACAACTAAAACATTCTTCTCCATCACCTCCAAGCTTGCCAACTCAGTTGGACCAACCGGGTTTCCTCCCAGCCATATCTAGGGAGAATGTCTCTCCCTGGAACCCCCAAGATGCAAGAACTCACACACAAAACCAAGTTGCAAATATAGTGAGGTACTCAAGGAAATATTAAGAATAGATCTCTTCTCTTCCTCCAAATACCACTCTCAACCTGACTTATATAATTAAAATTGGTGAAGTGTTACAATTAGAGCTCTAGATTCATTTCTGTAGCATTTAGTTACCCTCCAGGTATTTCCCCAAATACATGGGGTTTCACTTGTATTTATAATTTCTAGGTGGGGTGACACCTCCCCCCCCACCCTCATGCAAAATTAGAAAAAATAAAATTCTAAAAATAATGATTATTCATCACCTCCATTGAGGTGTCAACATTTTAAAATTTCTTCTCTTTATTTGTTTTTTAAATATCCATTATTCACCTAGCTAAGGTGTCACTCTAATATAATATCTCATATTTATTTTCTTTTACTTAATTAATTCACATTTTTCATTAAAATATTATTATACTCATGAGACCCTCCAAAGTGGGTAAAAATGAAATTAAATTAATTCAAGGTTTACCCCAGATTAACTTACCCAGCTGAGTCATGATCGAGAGCAGTATTTTTCTACTAGGGAATAGGGATTCCACATCCCTATTGCATGCCCCCTAGACTTATTAGAACTCCACACCCTTTCCTTGTATCTAGGACTGCGCGCCTTAGTAGATTCAAGACTTCGTGCCCTAATCATAGATCCAAGACTCCACATCTTGATATTCCATGGATTTAAGATTCCAATCCCTAACTCGGTGGCTTATCATCTATTGGCTTCAAAACTCCGCATTTCTCTCAAGGTACTCAATGTGAGCTCTCACCCATATGATGGTCAATTGGCAAGGTCTTACTCCAAGGCCTACACACATCACAATCCCATAGATCAAATGCATTAAATAACATTCATAACAAAAAATGAATATAATTTCATTTTATCAGATGTGTAGGCGTGACTTCCATAGTCACTTTGATTTTTAAGGAATGATTTGAACCACAACCATTTTGAATCACATTTTTCCAAATGTGCATACGACTTTCACAGTCAATATGATCATGTAGAAATGCTTCCATAGTAATTTCTTATTCGAGCATCCTTCCTGGAAAGTAATCAATTCCCCCTACCATATCCCACTCATTACAAAGTTAAGTATGCATAATCATACAATACATGTATCATTAATAAAACCATGATAAACTACATGTTATACACAGTAATGATCACATAGGTGTCCATATATCAAAATCTTCGATGGTCAACCACATTATAAAATTATACCATAAGTCATGAGTTTTATGCAGAAGACAAACACCCATCTACTTTAGTATTCCAGATATAAAATAGTATGTAGAACATAAATATTTTAGCTATAAATGACAAAGAAACAATGACATAACCGTAACAATACCAAAATAATACCATAATAACACCAAAAAGAGCACTTTGATTACTGATAGAAATGTTCACTTTCCTCTTTGAGGGTGCAACCTCCAGCAGAGAAGAGATCTATTACAATAATATCCAATACCAAATTTATCATACCCTCTACTCCTATTTATACTAAATCTATCTATCCAAAAGAACAATCTAGAGGAAGATCCTTCTAGAAGCAAAAGCTTCTATTAGGTCTTCTTACATTTGACTTATTCTTCCTTATTCCCAAGCCTTATTAATATTGGCCTTTATTACATGAAATTATATTATTCTACCTACGTGAGGGGTTAGGGAGGTTAGGTCCCTAACATTCCCTCCCCCTTGAAAAAAAAACCTTGTCCTCAAGGCTTCAGATGAGGGAATTCTTGTAGAATGGTGGCCGACTCCCAGGTGGCATCTTCTAGAGCTGTATCTTTCCATTTGACTAACAATTCCTCGATGGTGCACTGATGGAGACAACACTTTCTCTCTGATATGACTTCTTGTGTTTGCAACCATATGGAACCTTCTTAATCCAACTCATGGAGACTAGTTTGAGTTTGACACTTAGTTCCAATAACCTTCTTTAAGCATGAAAAATGAAAAATAGGATGGAGCTCTGACTGACTGGGTAGAGCTAACTGATAGGCCACCGATCCCACATGCTTGAGCACTATATAAGGACCATAAAATTTGGGAGAAAGTTTTTTGATAGTGTGGAGATTTGAGTGAAGTCTACTTATAAGGTTTTATTCGAAGAAATACCTGGTCCCCTTCAACAAAATGGCGTTTAGAACGACCTTGGTCTACTTGTTTCTTCATGTGATTTTGAGCCATGACCAAATTCTCTTTGAGGGAATGAAGAATAGCCTCACAAAATATAATATTTTTTTCAACCTTCTGAACCTTCGAGACCCTTGGAATATAGGAGACAAATGATGGGGGATTTTGACCATAGATTTCTTCAAAAGGAGTCATGCGAGTAGTTGTATGGTAAGATGTTTTGTACCACCATTCAACTAGGGGTAACCATTGAGCCCATCGATTTTACCACTTAGATGAAAAACACCTCAAATATGTTTGAAAACACTTGTTGAAATATTCATTCTGGCCATCCATCTGGGGGTGATAGGGAGTGCTGAGATGCAATTGGGTGCCCTACAGCTTGAAAAATTATTGCCAAAAATTGTTGGTGAAAGTGGGGTTTTTGTTATAGACAATAGAATTAGGCATGCCATGAAGCTTGAAGGTATCATCCATGAATATTTGAGCCACTGTGGCAGCTGTGAATGGGTGTTGAAGAGAAAAAAAAATGAGCATATTTGGAGAGATGATCTATGACCACCATGATGACGAACTTATTTCCCAATTTAGGTAAGACAACAATAAAATCCATAGAAATATATCGCCAAATAGAAAGGGGAATTGGAAGAAGTTGGAGTGTGCCCAGACCTTTGACAATTTCTCCCTTGTTGCATTGACAAACCTCACATTCAACCATAAAGGTGTAGACATCTTGTTTCATACCCTCCTTGAAAAAAGAACATTTGACCCGTTCATAGGTTTTGGTAAACCCTAAATGCCAAGTTGTGGGTGAGGCATGAAGTTCATAAATCACTGTGGATTTAAGTTGGGATTGCTTGCATAAATATAAACTACCTTTGTAGCGAAGATCTTAATTATTCCAAGAGTACCCTGGAGAAGATGAATAATTTTGTTGCAATTGGTGGAGCAGGCTAGAAATTTTGGGTTCTTGCAGCCATTCCTAACGAACAACTTGTAGCCAATATGGTACAATGAAGGAGAGGGAGAAAAAGGACTCGTATTCTTCATATTTCCAAGAAATATCATCGACCACTACATTTTCCTTTCCCTTCTTGTAAATGATCTCATAATCATAGCCAAATAGCTTGGTCACCCATTATTGTTGCACCAAGGATGAAATTCATTGTTCCAAAAAGTACATGAGACCCTGATGATCAATTTTGATTTGGAATCATTGACCCAATAAATAAGGATGCCAAATATCCACATCATGCAAAATAACTAACATTTCCTTTTCATAAATAGATAGGCCCAAATGTCGCTCTAAAATTTGTTTGCTAGTGAAGGCCAAGAGCCTTCCATCTTGCATGAGGACGACTCCAATTCCTTTCCCTAAAGCATCACATTCCAATACAAATGTCTTTATGAAGTCTGAGAGGGCTAGGAAAGGGGTCGAGGACACAACATCTTTTAAGGCTTGGAAGGCATGATCTATAGTTGAATTCCAAGTGAAATAATTATTTTTAAGGAGAGAAGTGAGAGGAGCTGCAATCTTTCCATATTTCTGGAAAAAATTCCTATAATAGCCCGTTAAACCCAGAAAACCACATAAGATCTTAAGAGTTTTAGGGAAAGGAAAATATTGCATAGATTCAATTTTCTTAGGATCCACTCGGAAACCATTCCTCCCAACAATGTGACCTAGGTATTTCACTTCTGAGGCACCAAAGGAACATTTAGATTGTTTGAGGAAACGTTGATGCTTAAAGAGTAGATGGAGATCTTGATTCACATGGGAGAGATGGGATAGCCAAGTTGTACTATAGATGAGAATATCATCAAATAAATATAAGACAAAATGATGGAGAAAAGGACTAAATACATGATTCATAAGACTTTGGAAAGTTGAAGGAGCATGACACAATCCAAAGGGCATTACCAAGAATTCATAATGACCCTCATGAGCATAAAATGTAGTCTTCGAAATTTCTGATTCTTTCATACGGATCTTGTTGTCATCAATGACATGAATGGGGAATTTGTCTTTGATTGTGAGTTTGTTGAGGGGGAAAAATCAAGACACGTGTGCCAAGTATATTCTTTCTTGAGTACCATGAGCACATGGGAAGAATAGGGGCCAATACTAGGATGTATAACACTGAATTCTAGTAATTCATGAACAATTTTCTCAATTTCATTCTTCTAGGAAAAGGGATGATGATAAGGATGAACATTGGGAGGAAGAATTCCTGGGATGAGAGGGATGGAATGATCATGGACTCCACAGGAAGGGGGAATTTCTTTGGGGTAGGTAAAAATAAGTTGGTGGGAGGAGAGGATAGATTGGAGGTCAGGATGCACAAAAGGTGTCTCAACAACATGAATGGAGTGGAGTTGGGAAATAATTCCTTAATGACCCTTTTTGAGGATATTTTCCATGTGATGGGAATTGATGATCTCAAGGGAGCCTGTTGTGATTCCTTGGAACTTATAATATTTTCCCTCCTATTGGAATTGCATGGTTAAGTCCCTAAAATCCATGAGAATGGGGCATATAGTTTGTAACCATTCGACACCAAGAACAATGTCACAACCACCCATGTGTATAGAAAACATATGGAATTACATGTGATCCTGGCCAATTTGGAGTCACACATTTTCACATAGTCCCCCGCATTTCATGGAACCACCATTGAAAATCATGATTTGAAAATTATTGACGATAGGGATGTAACAATTGAATTATTGGAAAATGTGACGATGAATAAAGTTATGGGTGCTACGACTGTCCACAAGAATGACGAATTTCCTATTTTTAATGTAATCAATTAATTCGAGAGTCTGCGAAGTAGAGAAGCTAGTGAGGGAATTAAGTGAAATTATTGGGTCAATGTCTGGTGGATCAGAGGGTGGGGTGAGGTCATATGGAATTTTTAGTTCCTCCATAGGTGGAACAACAACATATTCTTTAGAAATATCCTCAGTCACAACCATAAAAATATTTTGTTCCTTGCACTTGTGCCCAGGAAAATATTTTTCATCACAATTATAACAAAGACCCTTGAGTTGACGTTCAACCATTTTAGCATTGGCTAATTTATGGATCTTGAGGGGAGTTGCAGGAGGGGAAAAATTGGTGGGTTTAAGGCAAGGAGGAAAGGAGGGTTTGCGGGTCTAGGAGGATAAAATATGTTGTGCTTCCTTGGCTCATTGAGTATCTTCTAACCAAGTCTAGGGGCGTGCCATGAGAACATGGGCACAAATTTCATCTTTTAGGTCACTTATAAAGAATTCCATAAAGAAAGTATCTGACATGCCCTACATTCTGAAAGCCAAGTGCTCAAATGTGGAAATAAAGTTTTCCACTGTCACATACTTCTTTAACTTGGTCAAACGACCTAAATGGTGGGTTTTAGATTCGAAGATGTCATAAAGTTAGACCACAAACTATGTCCAAGTAATATACCCTTGGAATGCCTTTTTTCGCCATTGCCATCATTCCATATCTAGATTTAGGACACCATAACGAAGCTTGGCTAAATGATTAGTAATTCCATGCAAAGTGAAATAATGTTCCATTTGGGTGACCCATCCTATAGGATTTGATCCATCAAATTTATTCACCTCAATTTTGGGAGGGAAAAGGTGGGTAGTATGAGGACCTTGGTAATGGGAAGAGTCACGATCATCCTGATAAGATGGTTGTTTAGAAGAGGAAGGGTTATGGGAATAGCCCGAGAAATGTTCTTTGAGATCTTTGATGTCTTTGATGTGGGAACATTATTCCTTGAGGATCTCAATAGCTGAATTGATTGAGCTAAGGTTGGAATTGATAGTCTCGATGTATTCCTGGTTGTGGTGGGTGTAAGAAATCAAGGCATTGAGTTATTGGGCTCGTGTGGTATTCATTTGGAAAAATGAGAAGGAAAATGGTATATGGAAAAGAAAAGGGGTCTGGAGGGGTGGGTGGGACCACATAGAAAAAGTATTTCAAATTATAGGTACCACTGCGATCGAGGCGAAAAAGGGGATCCAAAGGGATAGGAGGAAAATAAGGGTGCCAGATAAGGGTTGGGTCCACAAAACAATTGTGTTAAAAATGATAGGTATCACTCAAATCAGGGTGAAGAGAGGAATGCAATGGGATAGGTCCTAAATAAGTGTTCCAATAGGACCACTATACTCATTTTTTTTACTCCTGCAAAGTTATATGCCGACTTGAATAATATTGTAGTGACAAAATGACCAAATGCTTAACAGGATGAAATATGTAGTAATTTCACAATTAGAATGCAGAAGACATAGTTGTGTGGCAATAGATCTTGTATGTTCTGTATTTTTTTTGTTGTTTCCGTCCCCAGGGGTAGGATATTTAGGGTTTCTACAAACAAGGGTTTTCGCTGTGCTATAACTCTCTAATATGCATGCAGGGTCCAACAGTAGTACTCAGCCCAACATCTCAGGGCACCGACTAAGAAGGCTATATCGTGCCCTTAGTCGTACTACCCAACTAACCAAGTACTAGAGAGTATCCTCTTGAGTGATGTTCTCGGTGGCACTATAGCAGTCAAACGACTGATTAGTTTATGTATAGAGGGATTAAGGAGATTTAGGATGACCCGTATGCATGTGATGTCTGATTTGCTACCACTCAAAGGGGTACCAACAGGGGTTACAAGGGTGGCCAACATATGTGTGCTTAAGTACTACGTGTATTTTCTGCATGTATGACTCCTTGGTCACAGGTTTATGTGTGTAATGACATATCTCTATAGCTTTAAGATGCCAGAATACGTCTCTACCCTGAAAAAATTTAACCCACAATTTTCTACTAAGGAAGGTTCTCTGATATCACTTCTAGTATTCCATATATAAAATAGTATGCAAAACATAAATATTTTAGTTAGAAATGGTAGAGAAACAATGATATAACCAAAAAAATACCAGAATAATACTAAAATAACACTAGAAAGAGCACTTTGATTATTGATAGAAATGTTCACTTGCCTATTCGAGGGGGAAACCTCTAGTAGAGCAGAGCTCTATTACAATAATATCTAAGACCATATTTATCATACCCTCTACTCCAATTTATACTAAATCTATCTATCCAAAAGAACAATCTAGAGGAAGATCCTTCTAGAAGTAGAAGCTTCTAATAGGTCTTCTTACATTTGA
Source organism: Picea engelmannii (assembly GCA_009831015.1). NCBI lineage: Eukaryota > Viridiplantae > Streptophyta > Pinopsida > Pinales > Pinaceae > Picea > Picea engelmannii. The sequence goes on from ML789296.1 coordinate 577,840, forward strand.
TTCCTTCTTCCTTATTGCTAGGCCTTATTAATATTGTCCTTTATTACATGGAATTATATTATTCTACCTATGCGAGGGGTTAGGGAGGTTAGGTCCATAACATCTATTAATGCACAATCAAAATCAATCTTAAATACACAATTGAATATACAACCACATGCACATATATATAAAAATATATCAATCATGTAACCCTTCACCGAGTCTACCACATATAACCCATACACAAGTATGACAAACATAATCCATCACATTCCATCAAAACCCACCCTTTCAAGTGTCATCGCCTAAACTAGCCAAGATGGGACACTACATACACATAACAAGTTCTTAATCAAAATTGATTTGAAACACATAATCGGAAACATAAACAAAATAAGTAGAGATGCAATCATGTATATATATAATATGTGCATATATATTAGTGTTCATAAGTCAAGTGACCCAACCAAGTCCATAACATATAAGTCTGGCATACATAATCCATCAAAAAGTACCCTCTTCAGGTGTCACAAAACTATACTAGTCAATATGAGACACTACAAATAGGTTCTCTCTCTTTCAACAAGGGAATACATTAATGTCCCTTGACTGATGGATTCTATAGGTCTTTGACTCTAACACATCTATTCAAACCAACTAGAATGTATTTGTGTGTCTTGATTCACATTGCCATTAATGGCGGGTCATCTTACATTGGTTAATGGTTTGCCTTATTAACAGGTAATTCAATGATCTCTTTCTATGTTCGACTCTAAGTAAATTTATTCACATAGATTGAGTTGTATGAATAGGGATATGGTTGAAGACTATTTACTTTTATGATATCAACAATAGTTGCAACAGTAAGTTTTCCAAAATGTTCTAAAACAACAACATGTAGATAATAACATTATCTAAAATTCATCTACATTTCTTCTACAAATATCCTTCAACATCAGGAGAAGTATCTTCAATAGTAGCATCATTTTATTTCAACATTTTTTTCCATTTCATATTGCAAAAAATGACAATTTTTACAATTAACTACTTAATTCATGTGCAATATGGAGGTAGAAATAAAAGAACATGTATGATGGTCATCTACATAATTTACCTCATTGATCAGTTTGAATAACAGGGAAAAGGAGTTTCTTGAGCTATATTTTCTGGATTTATATAATCATATTCAAGGTTCGATGCTCTCCCTATATCTAACAACAACCAAGAAAATTAGCAGATTCAATGTTGCAAAAAACCAGTCCCAAATTTCTCCATTTCATTGTCAACATCCATGTTCCAACCATATTTATAAATCTACAGGAAGTCCTATAACATGCAAGTGATCTTGTGGCCACTCTCCTCTCCATGATTTACTCGAACAATCAACACCAAAATAATTTTTCAACTAGGTTTAAAATACTCTTTGCAAACATCGTTCCAGTCCAACATTTGGTTGCATAAAATCTACAAAGTTAAATTGAGGTAAGGGTTCAATTTTTAATTTTTTCCAAGTTATCTAAAACATGGTAAGTCATATGAAAAATACCTTATGAGATTTTGATTGTAATTTATATAACATTTTCTTTTACCCTATAATCGTAGTAATTCCTTACCCATATAATTATAACCTGTTATCTATCCTTTCGCCAATACTCCACATCATTACGAGAAAAACCTCTATTATCATAAAGATCATGTGAACACATGACCAATAATAGTCCTCTTGTTCTCATAATATTTGGATCGTACTCGTTTCAAATCACTCCCAATATTTGAAACAAGCTTCTAGATTGTCTTCCACATCCATATTTCATAACCTTCTAAAATGACCTTCCAATTTTGTGTGCTTCTAGATCACGTCCCACAACTAATCCCGCATACATTTCTTACATCCTTATCCATTATTAGTAGAAATATTGTTCAAATAAGAGTAACCAACATCACTATACATGTCAGAGCTTGTAATACAACAAAGAAGTATATGGAAATCTACGTTGAGTTTCTTCATGTGACAGAGGAATGTCTCTTGCATATTAGGGTATTGAAGGTGCTTTTGGAGATTAGTAGAGAAGCTTCATGGGAAGAGGAAATTCATTGCTAACTTTTTATATTGTGTTCTTGTTTCACCTTTGGTTTTTGAGTATTTATATTGGCTGGAAATTGTAAATCTATGATGACCTCAATCTCTACAAATTGAAGGTAGTTGAATGTAACTAATTGTGTATTTTGTGTTTTGGGATGAATGTGCTCTAATATCAAAATTTTAAGAAGGAATTTTATATCTACAGAATCATTGTCTTGTATGCATAGTGAGAGCATTGACATGGCTAGCACACATATCAATGATGAATGGGAGATCTAGTGTTGTTCACTCAATTTTGGCATTGAGGGATTGCCAATATAAGTTTTGATGTGTTAAATAATTAATAGATAATTTCCTACAACATTCACTCACCCTCAAATTGGTTATGTGTTGATCCATGATTTTTCCCAATGAACCCTATAATATGTGTTTCTTTACATACTATGTTCTTTATTTGAAATTCTCTTCCAAACCTTGTACAATTCACCCTCCATCCTATTTTTTCTACCCATACTGATAATATTGTGCCTCAATCGAATATTTTAAATCACCATTGACATTCATTGATCATTGCCAAACCCATCCAATTCACACTTTTATAGACACTAGATTATACAGGGTTTTAAGACAACAATATATATGTTTAGTTGTCTAGTATCATTTACATTTGTTTATAAAACATATATCATACAGAGAAAAGCAATGACCCCCTTATTATAGGTGCCTCATTCCTCATTCACAGTTTGGATTGCATCCATCTCCACCAAGACAAATTGCAAACATTGGAAGAAAGCTCAGTTTTGCTTTGTTTACAGAAGAACATGCAATAGTTCCAGATATTCGACTTCGGGGGAGAGAGATGCTAGTTATAAGAAGAAAGAAAGAAAGGAACTTGGGGATGAAAATTGTAAGAAAAAATATTTTGAGATTGTTATTCAACATTATATGAAGGTAGTGGACAAAGTAGATGTCTATTTGGAAAAGGTAAAGTATGAAGAATGCATTAAATATTGTGACACCTGTGATGGGTGATCTTGAAAACAATGTAAGATAAAATGAACTCCAAAAGAAAACTATGTCTTCGATCATTCCAAGTAGGACACCTGTTTTAAACATGAAGAAGAAGAGTGGGAATATTAGGAAGATGAAGAAAATGATTGGTGAACTCAAGTTGTTGGGTAAACATTTGAAGAATGAGAATGAAATTCTAAAAGAAAGGAATGCAGGGTTACAGGAAGATATTGAAAAAAATGGCCAAAGAGGAATAAGAAATTATTCAAATGTGCAACAAAGTGATGTAGGAAACTCCATATGTCGCTCATACATGGTAAGATGTTGAATGAAAAGAGGAAAGGATCCCATGTTAATATATCAATCACTAAATGACACAACTGGAGGTATTGAGAAACACTTTTCCCAGATTCTGACATATTTTGGTACCAGAACATCAACTACATCTATATCTATATCTTGTTTGCATGAGGAAATGAAAAATCTCAGGCGTGGGGGAGATGTTGGGCCTCTAAATTGACATTCTTTTACCACTAGTAAAACCATATTTTAACCAATTTATCCCTCCCTTTTGCTTAGTTTTCTCTCACATCAACATAATTATGAGATGGTTTTGATGAATATGTAACTCTAAGAAAACAAGTTAATGTTTTAATTAATTTTGATTATTTGCATTGTTTTGGTAGCTTAGGAAGATTATTGATTGACTCATTACTAATGAAGTTTTCCTCCAAGTCCATATCCTACAACACACATAGATTTCATGCATCACCATCATTTCTCCTCACACTTCCACGTGTCCAATGGAGAAATGCACACAAAAAAATAATAGATGGATTCTTCTATATGGTTATGTACCAATCAGATCATGCCCAGGTCGCATGTGTGAGTCTCCAAGTTCTTGGTCAAAGTTATGTTCTAAATTAAGAAGAAATTTGCAGATAAATGATTTCATACACGATTTTTGAGTTGTAGAAGAGGAATATTGAAAAATGAAAACATGGGTTTTCTGTAGAAATGCCCAAATTGGTTACTTTTTGGGCAGATTTCCAGTATTTGAGATGGTTTGAGAGATAAGACCGATTCAATAATATGGGTTTGTCTAGATTTTATGTTAAGACTGATTTTTCCAAAATTTTAAAACACAGATTGAATTAGAAATGTTAGTTCTGGGTTTGGGGAATTGGACCTTATCATTCTCATTGAGTTTTGTGTATAAGTATGCACTCATTGTAAGAAATGAGGAAACAACTACTGGATCATTAATGTGTTCTTTAAAACTTGTATTATTTGATTTTTTGCATTAATAAGAGAGTAATCAAGATGATGTTTGGAGGCAGATTTATGTGAGCATGATCAATATTTAGTGGTACAATTCTCTTCCAACGCCCCTCAACTTGGTCAATGCTACAATTTAGTTCTTAGCATTATATTAGTTAATTATAATTTATTTTCTTTGGAAATCATAAATAGATGTAATTAATTAAATGCTAGATTACTTGTTGTATCATTTGCTCACTTACTTACAGCCTATAGTTCAATATTGAGGTTCCAATTTTGAATCCCTTGAACACTTGAACATTGAGTAGGTTAAAGATTGGGATTGGTGCCATTGGAGAATCCATGATACTATTGGCCTAGTTATCACATCTATTAGATTTAAATTCTAAATTCTTTCTCTTTTTCTCAGTAGTCTTTTACATGCCCTAGTTTGTGTTTGCAATTAAAAGAATAGTTTCACTTGAAGGTGGAAATGAGATTACACAAACCTCAGGAATTTCTTGAGTTAAATATTGTATCCTACTCTAGCAGGATATTTTCTTGTTTCGCTACCCAGTGAACATGTTTCTTGTGATTTGCTAGGGTAGTTTCATGTTATTTTTTATAGATTAGATATTCATGCTAGTCCTAGTCCCTGCACATAGAATGTTGAAACCTCTAAGCTTACGCCCCCAGATTGATGATTTAATGATCAATAAGTAAATTAATTAATTTACTCGACACCCTCCTATTGGAATTGCATGGTTACATCCTTAAAATCCATGAGGATGGGGCCTAGAGTGTGTAACCATTCATCATTGAGCACAATATCACAACCACCCATGTCAATAGTAAACATATGATATTTCAAGTGGTGCTAACCAATTTTTACATTCATGTATTCAAAATGCCCACCACATTTCATGGAACCGCCATTGGAAATCATGGTTTGCAAATTGTTGAATGTACGAATATATCAATTGATTTCCTTTGCAATGCGATGATGATTAAAATTATGGTTGCTACCACTGTCAACTAGGATTATGAATTTCCTATATTTAATCTATCCAATCAATTTGAGGGTTTGGGGAGAAGAGAATCTAGTGAGGGCATGCAACGAAATTAGCAGTTCAACATCTGTTGGATCAAAGGACAGAGTAGGATCATGTTATTGGGGTATCTCTTCCACCAATGTAAATTCAGCCTCCTCATCACTAACGCACTAATAAATGGCCATAAAATCTTTTTTTCCTTACATTTGTGCCATGGAAAACATTATTCATTGCAATTATTACAAAGACTCTTGAGTTGGCATTCAACCCTTTATACCCGAGTTAATTTCTAGATCTTGAGAGGAGTGGCATGAGGGGAGATATTGGTAGATCTATGGTGAGGAATAAAAGAAGAATTGTTTTCTAAGAAAATACAACCTATTTTTCTTCCTTTACGTGTTTAGTAGATTTCAACCAAGTCTAAGGGAGAGCCACTAGGAGCTAGACTCAGATTTCATCCTTTAGGCCACTGATAAAGAATTCCATAAAAAAGGAATTTGACACATGCTTTGTTCCGAAAGACAAAATATCAAAGATGGTGATAAAGTATTCCACTATGTAAAACTATTTCAACTTGGTCAAACTGCCTAAATGGTGTGTGTCTGTGTCAAAGCATTCATAAATTTTGGATGCAAAATGTGTCCAAGCAACATACCCTTGGCATGAATTTTTACTCCATTTCCACCACTATCGATGTTCAGGATCTAGATAGAGGACACTGTAACGAAGTTTTTCCAATTCATTAGTGATTCCATGCAAGGATAAATAATGTTCCATTTGAGTGACCTAGCTCATTAGATCCAAGACATCAAATTTGTTCACCTTGACTCTGGGATGACATATTTATTGATGAGGTTTATTGGAATGAAAGGCTTGGTAATGGGAAGAGTCTTCATGTTCAAGTTGGTAAGGTTTTTCAAAGGAGGTAGGGCCCTAGAATTGACTCATGAAGTGGTTCACCCCAATCGGGGGGGAGTCTATGGAATGTTGCACACCTCGCAAATCAATTTCGACGGTACCATTATCAAAGTTGAGGGTAGAAATATTGGAATTGATTTCTTGGATGGAATAATTTTTTTGTTCATTTCTAGTGAAGAAGGTGTTGAGTTCTTGGTTGTGGTTGATATCCATTTTTGGTGAAGAAAAACGTGGGTAGGTGGTTCAACATAGAAGAATGGTTATAGATGAGGGGTATCACAATGGATGGGGTGAAGAGAGGAATCCAATGGGATAGGTGGCCAATAAGGGTGCTAGGAATGATGGGTGGGTCCATGGAAACAAGTATTACAAGTGATAGGTACCATTGTAATCAAAGAAAAGAGAGGGATCCAATGGGATAGGTCCCGAATAAATGTTGATTTTGGAAAACATTGGGAAGATATTCTCCTAGATTAATAATTAGTAATATAATTATTGATTGTTAAATAATATATATATATATTAAATAGTTATTTATTATCCAAGGGATGCATCCTTTCATGGATGGTCACCATATGTTATTTATATATGGAGCACTCATCATTGTAATAATATATCAAATATACAATATCATCTCATATAGAAAAATCAACATGGTATCAAATTGGGACAGGGATTGACTCCCTCATAGGAGGGCCCAGAAAAATGAGAGTGGATTATTGTAGGTAGTGTAAATTTTCTATTGCATGATTGAAATAGACATGTGGTGAAGGGTAATGCTTGTTGTTTCATTCCATACATTGTTGCTTCATAGTGCCTTCGTGGACCTTCGAAGCAGGAGTATGGAGATCACTGCAACAATCATGGCTACTAGTTCACATTTATGGGAAGGAAGGATGGATGTGAGAGTTTCGATGGGGGTGATGAATCTATTTATGAGTTCTATGAGATATGGAGGTTCATCTCGGTTGAGAGAATCTAGTGGCTGGTTGATCACCACTTAAATTTCACTCCTCACATGGTTCTCTTTATCTTGGGTCCGATGTCGTGAGTCTGAGAAAGAGGGATATCCCATCGTGCTCGTAACACTCAACACATAGGACCTACTCATCATCATGTGGAAGAGAATCATGATAGCCACATGGAACCAGAGGAAAATGAGCATCGACCTCCTCTCAAGGCTCCAGTGGACGATTCTCTGACTGAAGAGGAGATCATGGAGTGGGGATATCATATTGAATGGGATGGGTCTGTAGTTTTTTACCTCAATACCAACGATGAGGAATTTCATTGAGTTTGAAGGTTCAAGAGGGTCTTCCGTTCTAGAGTGAGAACAACCTGTATCTCCATCAGAACATGTTGAGCATGTGGAATAGAGCCCAGTCTTCGAACCAGGAGAGGTTAGTCTAATTGAGGAGAAATGACAATTTATCTTTGACGTCTGCAGAGAGATGGTTGACTTGAACTTCAAAATTGAGCAGCTGGATGCCAAAATCTCGTCGTTGCTCGGTCTTCAAGCTAGTCAGGTGACAAATGATCCAGAACAGATCTAATCTGCCACACCGATGCCTAGTTACCTTGGAAATCATCTACATCATGTTTCTTAGTTATACAATTAGTGTTGGTGATGGTTTGTTCGCATCCACAAATGTGAGAATAGACAATGTGATGAATGGGAAAGTGTATTCACATTGATAAATAGTGTGTCAGAATGGAAGATACCTAAGTTATGTTTTTCAAATGTTGTGCAATTGTTATGAGCAGTTGTGTCCTCATAATGAAAATGACAACATGTTACTACATACTAAAGTTAGTGGAAAATCATGGACTGGTGAGGATTGGTTCACTTAGACCATTCTATTGTGTGCCAGGGTGAGCAACCATTTGTAGTGAGTTCTTGTGGAAGGTTGCTCAAAGAAGCTACATAGATATACAATTATGACCAGGCAGAGAGTGAATTTTACAGAAAGGGCACCAAAGGGTGTTGCTTCAACTCAATATCAGTCAAGATTCATGGAAGTAGACTTCTATAACACTCAATAATGCAGAGGAATGATATATCAAAGAAGTGATGCGAGTCATGGAAGGAGTGAGGCTTCATAGGATTCTATCATGATTTCATTTGAGACATCGTGAAGATGAAGCATGCAGGGTTCAACACACATACGAGTATATTACTAACATTCAGGGCATCTGACATATTTTTACCATCAACAAGTTGGATAGTTGGTGAACCAATCTATTGATGAGAATGTCTTCCCTTGTTAAGAGGGAATGTTGATATGATTACATCATGAGACATTATCCCCAAAGGGTCCTGTATGGACTATTAGGAGAGAATGTGGACTTCATCTTGACGTTCCTGAGATAATAATATGAAGGAACCAAGACATTGGTTTCATGAAGAAACCCTGATATGTATTGGAGGACATTAGCTCCAGGAGGGAACCTTGATGTGTCCTAGAGAAGACATTGGTTCCATGAGGGAACCTCAATATGTCTTAAACATGTGTTCCACAAGGGTACCACGATATGTCTAGTATGGACACAGTTCATGAGTGAAGCCTAAGATTGGACACTTCACGATATTTGGGTTTCTAATATACATTCATGTACCTAAGAAAAAAAAAGGACCAAGCTATACCCTTCATGAATTTGTGGGGTACAATGAGTCTTCAAAGGCATATCACATCTACATCCCTAGTCAGAGATAGATTGAGGTGAGAAGAGATGTTTCCTTTGAGGAGGAGGTATCCTTTAGGATATCTAGAGGATCTCACATGGTGATTGATAGTGAGAGACATGAAGAGATGGTTCCTTATCCCCCTCACCCTCTATCATTTCAAATGGAGACAATTGAGCCTATTGATCCAATTGATATCATTGATCCTATAGCTCCAATTGATGTTCCCATAGATATTTCAATAGATCGGAAGAGACCTGCTGTTAGAAAAAAAGGACCGTGGAGAAATAAAATAAAACAAATGTGGAAATAAAATAAATAAGATACACAATACAATAGAGACATAGATATACGTGGTTCACCCTGTGTGGGCTACATCCACCAGAGAAATTGCCAGGTCCTTCCTTTATTATTATCTAACAAATGAAGGGATACAACCTACAACAAACCCGTTGTAACTTCCTCTTCTTTCTCTCACAGTATCCTATCTCAAAATACAATATTCACCATAATGCATAGCCGCAATATATTTCCCTCATAACAGAGGGTTTCCTTCTAGGGAAAAAAATCATAACATAATTTCTACCGTTAGATTTGTGACCTTATAATGAACGATCCAGATTTACAATGAAATTACAAGATACATTTACAAGGCAATTTTTCTTTCGGGGGACGCTGCCCCCGAACCCTCATCGGGGGCTCGCTTGTCCCCAGACCCCCCAGCCAGGGGATATCCCCCCGGAACCCCGCAGAGGGGGTAACCCCCCTCTGCACTCCCCTGCGTGGAAGAGTGTACATACTTTTAGGGTGTAAATTCTTCATGGGATATAAACATGGCTAAAAACAAAAGACCTCTGAATTAGGAAGATAATTAGGCTCCACAACCAACACTTGCATGGGCTCGTCAGACTCTACAACAAGTAGAAGGACATGTATCTCCTCGTGATACCTTCCGAGAGAGAAAAATACCTCATAGATATTTGTGCTATACCACAACTATGAGCCACATCATTTATTCCGAGCCTTCTTGTTTTGAGGAGGCATCTAATCAACAAGTAGGGAGAGATTCCATGATGGATTATTAGTCCATCATGAATAATGATGTGTTCGATATTGTTTCGAGACCCAAGGGGAAGTTTGTAGTGAATCCCAAGTGGATCTATAAGATCAAACACATAGCTAACATGAGCATCGTGAAGAACAAAGCTAGATTTCTTGCTAGAGGGTTCTCTCAGGTGGAGGGAATAGATTTTGAGGAGACACATTCTCTTGTTGCTTGATACACTTCTACCCGGATGATTATTTCCGTTGCAAAATCCATGGGTTGTAGACTACATCAGATGGATGTGAATAAAACCTTTCTTAATAGAGATATTGAGGAAGAAGTATACATGGAGAAACCAGATGGTTTCATGATACATGAGAAGGAGGCTCATGTGTTCAGGTTGAAGAAGGCTCTGTATGGACTCAAGAAGGAAACTTGAGCTTGGTATGCAAGGATTAATGGAAACCTCATGAGTTTGGGCTTCAAAATTTTTTTTGTTGATCCGAGCTTGTACTACAAGATTTTTAATGGTGACTCCCTCATTTTGTTCCTCTACGTTGATGATTTATTCCTCACTGGTACAAAGAGACTTAGTGTTGAATGCAAGTATGTGTTTTCCTCTGAGTTTGAGATGAAGGACCTTGGTATGTGTTGGCAAATATTGAACAAGCAACGAATGTGTATTGATGGTTGTTGTCATTGATGGAAACAGCGGAGTTGGCGTGTAGAAGAGAAGGAAGACAGAGATCCACAACCACAGGATCTCATTCAAATTTCCCGAAAGAACGAGGGCCGTCAGATCAGACAGAAGCTGCGAGGGAGATATTCCATCGGGAAAAACCAAGGTGAAATCCCGATTGAATCTGGACCGTCAAATCCAGAAAGGATCAGGACCGTTGATCACTGCTCTGTATGGATCGGGGTTCGGGACTTTGAAATGTCCAAATCACTCGTCAACGAAAACCCCGAAATCGCGATACGCGATTTCGCGATTTGATCGCAGCCGTTAAATTAAGCAGGGATCTGAACCGTTCATTTGTATGGACGCGTGGAAGCCAGGAGGCTACATCAGAGATTCGGGGATCGGGATTTCATAATGCAAGAACACAATGCAACGAAAACCCCGATTTTGCGATATGCGAAAACCCGACTGAATCTGAACCGTCAGATCAACATGTGATCTGAACCGTTGATCCAACTCACGACAGCAGACC
>ML789296.1:594065-617781 GCA_009831015.1 Picea engelmannii
TAATGAAACGTGGTCAGCAGTGAGTATGAGGGTTAAACCCTTTACCAGTAGAAGCTGGTGCTATCTTCAGGGGGTTGAAGCTCCCTTCTAGGAAAGGCTGGTAAACGAGAGAAGGTTGTAGCCTTCTGCAGGTAGAAGCCTGCATACTAGTATGAGTGTGCACTAGTACATTGTTGTAGAATGTTTTCTTATTAATATTCATTGAAGACAGAGACAACAGCAGCGGTGGTTTTCTCCCGATTTGGGTTTCCACCTTAAATCCTGGTGTTCATGTGTGCTACTCATCTGTGCTAGTTTATTTTGTTGATTTACTTTTAAAAGACATCTGATGAATGAAGAAATCCATAATAAGATCTCTGGATGCACTACTGTTTTCATAAGAATATACAACAACTGATCTCTATAAAGTAGACTAAGATTTTTCAGTAAAAGAAAAGTGAAAAATTGATTGATAGCTAAAATATTGATTCACCCCCCCCTCTCAGTATTTTCCAACAGTATGATGCACTACTTCATGGGACTATAGGTGTGGCAGAGAAATGATGAGATATTTCTGATTCATGGGAAATACACAATTGAGATATTGAAGAAGTTTGGGCTGCTGAATTGTAAGCCCATGGCTACACCAATGGTGACGAATCCAAAAAAAAAACTAAGTGTGTCTTATTTTGATTCCAATTAGATTGATTTGAACCTGTAAAAACAACTGATTGAATCATTGATGTATCTAGTTAACACCAGAGAAAACATTTTCTATGCACTTATTGCACTTAGCCAGTTTATGAGTCAACCTAGACAAACATATTGTATTGTTGCGAACCCTGTTTTGAGATGTCTACAAGGCACAGTTGGACATGGTATGAGATATACTTCCAGTATTGACATGAGATTGCAGGGATATACTGACTCTTATTAGGAAGAGAGCGTAATTGATAGGAAGAGCACCTCCTGGTGTTTCTTCACTTTGATATTTTCCATGGTTTCCTGGTGTAGTAGGAAACAGACTTATGTGTCTTTGAGCACCGTGAAAGTAGAGTACATTACATTGAGTGTGGAAGTTCACGAAGCAGTGTGGCTTTGCAATATCCTTTCATATTTATTTGGAAATGTGTTGTATTCCATCACCATTCATTGTGATAACCAGAGATGTGTGAAGCTCTCAGAGAATCCAGTGTTTGAATACAAATTTAAACACATTGATATGAAGTACCATTACATCTGATACATCGTGCAGAGGAAGGAAGTATTGGTGTAGTACCTTCCTATATATGATTAGGTTGTTGATGTTCTTACCAAAACCCTTACCAGGATGAAGTTTGATTACTTCCTTGAAATATCTGGCGTGGTCAAGAATGCCTCCCTCATTGAGAGGGAGTGTTAATGCTTGTAGCTTCCTGGGAAATTCTCCAGATCATAATTCTCTATGAATGAGTTGATTTGATCTGTGAGGACACTTATCCAAGAGGGGTAAGCGAGTTTGGGATTATATCCCAACGTCGCTTGTGGAGAGCACATGAGGAAATGTCAAGGGAGTTGAACTTGACGTCACACACTATGGGGAGTTGACCATAGTGTTTCTAGAGGGAGTAGCCTCTAGAATTCCAGATCATACGTCTCTATGACTAAGTCGGGTTAATCTATGAGGAAACTTATCTGAGAGGGATAAGTGGGTTTGAGCTGATATCCCAACGTCCATTGTGGAGACTACATGAGGACACGTCCCTTATGGAGAGAATATGAGGACATGCCAAGGGAGTTGATCTTGATGTCACACACTATGGGGAGTTTACCCTAGTGTTTCTAGAGGGGATTAGCCTCTAGAATTCCACATGGGAGTGCCATGTGTGATAGACCTTTTTCTACAATGCCCCGAGTAAGCATGGAGTGGAACTTTTCCTATATTGGGCTGCAGACAAAGGGAGATATGATACATTTATCACAAGGGTGTACTTGTGGTAAATGGGCCTAGGCATAGTCCTTCCTTGATCATGACAAGGAGTGATATGGACTCAAGGTGTTTCAGGTGCTTTCCATGTGTCAGATAGAATTAGGATGGAATTCACTCACATGGGTGTACCTGTGGTGAATGGCCCAGGTGTATTATTTCTCCTTAGTCATGTTGATTTGACTAGGAATAATAAAGACTCAACATTCTATATGTTATCACATACAGACCGAGAATGAGCCTAATCGTAGAGAGAGCTAGTTGGCTTAGAGGGAGAGCCACAAGGGGATTTTCCCCTAGATTTAGGTGGGAGAGAGACATCTCCAAGGACAGATCGACATGTGTCATGAATCTAGGGAAACTTTTGTATACTTCATTGACAAGCTTGGAATGATGCAGAATGTATCCCTTGTGGAGAGGGAGTGGTGATGTTTGGACAACACCAGGAAGACATTATCCTAGATTAATAATTAATAATATAATTATTAATTATTAAATAGTATATATAATAAATAGTTATTTATTATCCAAGGGATGCATCCTTTCATGGATGGTCACCATATGTTCTCTATATATGGAACACTTATCATTGTCATAATATATTGAATATACAATATTATCTCGTATAGAAAAATCAACAATAAGGGTGTTCACAAGACCAATATACTTTTTTTTACTCCTGCGGAGTTATACTTCAACCTAATGTTTTTCTTTTTTTACTCCTACGGATTTATACTTCGTATTGAATAAAATTGCAGTGACATAATTTCCAAAATTGTTAATAGGGAAAATTGTGTAGGAATTTTGCAACCAGGATGCAGGAGGAAGGATTGCATGACAAAATTTCCCTTCTATTGTTTTTATGTACTATTGCATTCCGAAGGGTTAGGGTTTTTAGGGTTCTTACAGATAAAGGTTTTCCATGTGATATAGCTCTTTGATATATGTGCGGGGTCGAACAATAGTACTCGGCCCAATATTTTAGGGCACCAACTAAGGAGGCTCGAACATACCCTTAGTCGTGCTACCCCATTACCCAGGTACTAGAGAGCATCTTCCTGAGTGTTTTTCGCAATGTCACTATAACAATGAGGAGGCTGATTGGATAATATAGAGTTCGTTTTAGGAGACCTAGGGGACTCATGAAATACCTTATGGTTTGTGGAAGTGATGGTGATGTACATGTTCTATCTAATGTAGTACTACTCGAAGGGGTACCAACATGGGTTACATGGGTCTCCAATAAGGTGAAACATTTGTTTCTAACAACCCCATGAAATCGTCTGTATTTCTTGCATGTAGTCTTCCCCAAACATAGTTTTACCCCCTAAATGACATATTTCTATGATTTAAAGACACTTGTAGTACATGTCTCTACCATGAAAAATATTTCCCACAAATGTTTTAGAGGAAAGAGCTCTGATACAATTTGTAAAGTACCAAATGTATTATAATAAGAAAAAATAGAAATATTGTAGCAAATATATTTCTAGAAGTGGAAGCTTCTATTAAGGCTTCTTACGTTAGACTTGTTCACATTATTTAATATGATTTATTTAATAATGATAGTCTTTGTTACATTGAAAATATATCATTCTACCTATGTGAGGGGTTTGCTATGAGGAAAATCACTCTATGGCATGGGGTAAACCACAACATAAGTAATGATTTTATAAATCAACTCTAGTCTCAAGTATGTTATATGAACAAAGATGCTAACAAGACAAGATAAAGATCCTACCTCATCTGGATGTTCGAAGAAGACCACCATTAAGCACTCAAGTCAAAGCTATACGCCTGCCACTTGTCCTCAACAACCAAGATACACAAGAATATGGTGATAATATATACAATTAGCACATATAATAGCATAATCCATCAATATTAATAACAAATATTCCCATGGAATAACAATTCAAATATTTTCAAGACATTAATTGGATGAGAAAAGGGTATTTCTATTAAAATATGATTAATAAAAGTGTATGAATGAAATTTTTTTGTGTCGGCACTTGTCGGAACCGAGAAACTAAGTCCCTTCCAGCTGGGCCTCCACCACTTCAATCCTCCACCAAAGGAAAGCTCATATAAGAGAGACATGAGGTTCTCCATCAAAGAGGGAAGAGACTAGGGGATGAACAATGTGTTCAAACTTAAAAGGACAAAGGGATGAAGACTCAATATGAACTGAATAATTTCTCTAGAGTAACTTTGCTCTCAAAGTTCAATTCTTCTCCTTCTTCCATAGCTTGGATATGGCCCATTTATAGCCTTCAAATGGAATTGAAAGGCCGAGTCTGAACATTTCCAGTATATGGAAGGTCAAGGATCATGGAACTCGTGACATGACATGGAAACCCAACACCATTTTTAAATTCTGGACACAAAACCCGATGTATGTGGGATGTAATGTTGCAACCTGCATATACACATGTTGTATAGTTGTTAGGGAACGTATATGTGGAAAAATATTTTTTTTTATCTCTGGGAATTGCAAAAAGGGACTTCAAGTCTGCATATGGAAATGGAAAAGGCCTTCTAAGAAATTTGCATGGGGTGAGGAAAATATTGTTATAATAGATGCCCCCTAATGTGTGAGGTTAGAGGAGTATCTGCGATGACCAAAATACATTATAATTCCCAGAAGTGGAGTAATGGAGACCCAACTGGATGAACTAGTTTCTCATAAGAATATTACAATCCATAATGACTTTGTACACATGGCTACCAATTTGAATTACACTGCATATCCATGTGAAAATATACCAAAGAGTTGTTCATGTCGATGAAAAGGAAATACAAAAGTAGATACATGCCAAAGGTTGTCATAGTCACGAACAAGGCCTAGTGAAAACTAGTCTCAAAATTAATCTGAAGATGTCTATATATAATGGAGTATAATATGATCTCCCGTGATCACTGAATTCATATAGGTACTGGTCCAATGAATGATAGAAACAACTTAGGAAAACTGCAACTATGAATTGATGTCTTCAAGTCTTCGACAGGATCCACCAAAAGCGCAAGTCTACATCATGTGAATAAAGGAGTTGAGGTCGAACAAAATGAGACTTTGTTTTATTACGAGTCATTAAGGTATACCATTAACAAACACGAGACGACCTAGCGATAATGAAAGTAGGTATCAAGGCACCGAGTACATTCTTACAAGTGTGAATAAATTTGTTGAGGTCGAACACTTGAAGAATCCATCGATCATGAGACATTGATGTATTCCTAACTATCGATGGTGAGAGAACCTACCACTGATGACTACAAGCCTTTAGGTACTCATAGGACTCTAGGCCTTGTTTCCAGAATATATGAGCCCAAGTCAATGGAAGGATACCCACTGAAAGGAGATCATTAAGGCAAATCTCATCATTCATCATGAGGTACACAACAATAGCTTTATTATTTGTAGGAACTTAGACGAATAACATGTTCATGAAACAACGACCTTGTGCATCTTTCACATGCACCATATGCAAGAAGTGCATGAAAAAGACCCTCTGAATAGCATCTAATAATGAAAATTGTCGATAAAGGTGAGGAAAACGCCAATAAAGCTAATGGAATCCAAGACATTGCATGAATCCCAATGTGTGAATAGATTTATTTCCATTGAACACAAGGGAAACCCCCCAATTAGTGACTAATGAAGAGATGTCAACTCTTGGGTTCAAGGTTACCTCCCCATAGTGAAAGTAGGACCAGGGTGCACAGTAGGAATACAACTTTATGTAACTCTAAGATGTACTGAGGGTATGACGAACATGCAAAGTCAAGATTTCTTAGAAATGGCCAACACAGGCTTATATAAATCCTTTGAAAAATAGCATGAGACATATGGAAGACTCTGGCAGCATAGAATCAATGATGAAACTTTTTGATGCAGGAGGCACCAATCAAACTCTCCATAGGGACTGGAAGAATAACCAGTTGGAGGAGTAAACTCTAAGTAACGATATCAACTTCATAAGGTCATGCTAAACCTAAAATTTGGATGGAAAGTGGACTCAAAAAAAAATTCTCTCTTCAAAGGAGACACTGTTGCTTAATTGGGTTGGTTGTCATTGATGTCAACCCTTGAAGAAAGTCTGGTAGCGAATTTTTGTAGCACAAAGGTTTGGGTAATGGACCCAAGTTTGTTTGATGGATAATGGTATGCATCTTGATACATTTACAGGTAATACTATTCTATATGGATAGTACATGTCATCCCATTTTTAGTAGTATTTGGAATGTCACATAACTCCTCACGGTTAGAGAGTTATGGCCATGAGAAGTTGGAGAACCCTCATGAGTCATCTAGAATCCCCAAAAGGTCAAAGTAGTCAAAGTGGTTGCAAATAAGAAATTATTTAAATAATAAAGTGAAGTGATGAGTGTACTATAAGTCAAAGTGGATACAAAATAAATTATTTAAATAATAAAGTTAATTGAGAAATTACTAAGTGGACAAGTGGGTTAGCCCTAAAATAAGGAAAGTGGGTTAAGATGGTTAGAAGGTAATTTAAATAATAAAGTGAAGTGATGAGTGTACTATAATTCAAAGTGGATACAAAAGAAATTATTTAAATAATAAAGTTAATGGATAAATTACTAAGTGGACAAGTGGTTAGAAGTGGGTTAGCCCTAAAATAAGAAAAGTGGGTTAAGATGGTTAGAAGATAACCCCTTGAGGAAGCTACGTGAAAGTATGAATAAAAGGCAAGGCTCTCTCATTTAAATACACTTGAACCTATTGAATATCATTGAATATCTATTTTGTGAAATGTTACTTGGGCAGGTATTATTGATAGAGAAAAGTGCAGCACAAAAAGTGCGACAAAAAAAGTGTGATAGAAAAAGTGCGACAGAAAAATCACGACAACAACATGGTTCGGGTCTATGTATGAAAGATATGGCACATCTTGTTTGAGGTATGTTTTGTGAGATAGGGTTTATCTCTTGAGATGGTATTGGATGTTTAGTATTGCTGCATATATCAGATTTGTTGAGGGATACAGTTGGTATTTTGTTGTTGGTATTTGGCATATGGGTATTGGTTTTTTGGTTGTGATGTGTTGCTGAATTTGTTGGTTTAGCTTGAGGCTACATAAAAGTGAGGTTGTGGAACATGGTTTGATGTAAGGGTTTATTGTATTTGGTTTATGGATAGAGCGATGAATTGTTAGATAACGTTTGATGGTTATATTGGTGTATGGATTTGGTATATGGTTGAGGTACATGTTGGGTACATGGATGAGACAAGTAGTTGATGAGTTGGCACATACATAAGGTGTATAGTTGATGATTTTGGTACATATTGATGAGTCATAGTTGATGTGTAGTTGATGCATGATTGGTACATACTTGGTACATGGTTGGAGGCACTTGTTAGTAGTATTGTTGACACATCATTTATGGATGATGTAGCATACTTGTCTTGGTGATTGATCTTGGTGAGTAGATATGATTTGGTTGATAAGATTGATGATACATGTTGTGATAGGTTGTTTGGACAGGTTGTTGTGACAATTTATTTGTATAGGTTTGGTGCATGGTTGATTCACTTGTTGATGGTACAGGTTGAGGTAGAGTTTGTTTGGTGCAAGTTGATTGGTACAGGTTGTTACAGGTTATTGGTACAAGTTGATAGTGACAGATTTACAATGGCAGTGCTTGATTCAATGACAGGGATAGGTTGTCTACATTTTTCATTTGTATTTCAGGGTGGTTGGACAGGACAAGGACAGGTGGTTGTGGCCACCTTCCGGTTGTATCTGGAGAACATAGGGGGTTGTGGCCTCCTTCTGGTTGTGGCCAGAGAATTGGTGAGTTGAGATTTCATCAGGTTGCAGCCTGAGAAACTAGGGGTTGTATCCTCCTTGTGGTTGTAGCCAGAGAATCGGGGAGTTGGAGCTTCCTTCATGTTGTATCCTAAGAAAATAGGGGGTTGGAGCCTCCTTCCAGTTGCATCTGGAAAACAAAGGAAGTTGGTGTTTCCAATGAATGTAACTCTTAAATACATATAAGAAAAAAAATTATGTGGTTTTCTCCCTCTTTGGGTTTCCACATAAAATATTGGTGTACTGTGTATGTGTATGATTGCTCATTTGTTCAATGTTTATTTACTCTACAAATATTCGATGATAATGCTACATTGATATAACACTTGCATTTTGTGGTTGAAAAGGATTGCATTTCTCTATTAATGATTCACCCCCTCCCTCTTAGTAATCCAACAATTGGTATTAGAGACAGGTTCCTTCATAAATTAGTTTAACTACTGAAAGGTAGATCATGGAGAGAAACATGTATAAAAATGGAATACCAAAGTTTGATGGACAAAAGTATGCATTTTGGAGCAGAAGGATGAAAACATATATACAGGCATGGGGATTTGAAATTTGGCAATCTGCTATAGATGGATACAAAGAACCAACAGTTTTGTCGACAAATGAAAGAGCAATAAAACTTAGGAAAAATATTTCCAAAGCCACAAATGTACTTCTGAATGGTCTTTGTTAATCTATATACACCAAATTTATACATTGTAAATCTACTAAAGATATTTGGGACAAGCTTCAAAATATTTATGAAGGAGATTCAAAAGTCAAAGCAACAAAGATGCAAACTTACATACGTCAATTCGAACAACTAAAGATGAAGGAAGATGAGAATATTTAATCTTACTTCTCATGAGTCGATGAAACAGTAAATGCAATCATAGGATTGGGAGAAGAAATTAAAGAATCTATAATTGTTCAAAAGGTACTAAGATCTCTTCCTATGAGATTTGATCCTAAGATATCAACACTAGAATAAAGATAAGATATAGACTCAATAAGCATGGACTAACTACATTTAATCTTCACATCATATGAAATGACAACTGAACAGGAAAATCTAGATATAAAAGAAGCAGCTTTCAAAGCATCCAAAAGGTCAAAGAAAAAGGGAAATAAAAAAGAAAAAAGAACATAATAGCAACAGTGACATCTCAGAAGATGATGAAGAAATGGCCAACTTTGTCAAAAGATTGAACAAAGGAACCAACGACAGATATAAAGGTAAGTTTCCATTCATTTGTTTTAATTGTGATGGTATTGGTCACTTTTCTAACAAATGTCCTCATAAGAAAAATAAGAGGAATGATGAAGATTACTCGAATAGAAAACAAACATGTAAAGACAAAAGAACCACAAAGAAATCTTTCAAGAAAATCTTATGCACCAAAGAAGATATCTCCTCATTAGACAAAGATGAAGTCAGTGACAGTGAAACATAAAGATTTCTATTTATGGAAGTAGAAGACTCTGATAAAGAAGACACTGAAGAAGAATATGAAGAGGCATAAGTTGACTACTGATAAGAAGTGTTGTGTACCATAGACGTTATAAGAAGAGAAAATAAGAAAAACAAGAAGCTACAAGTGGAACTAGACAAGAAAGAAGACACTCGAGAACTAGAACAAATGATCACAAATTTGAAGGTTCAAATCGAAGAAGATAAAATAATTGAAGAAGTACTAAAAGAAAATCTAGAAGAAAGAGAGAGGATCATTGGAAATTTGGAATCATATATTGTCACATTGAGAAAGGATCTTCAAGATAAAAATATGCAGAACAACTCAAAAGTTTTGGATAACATTATTAGCAGTCAAAATCCTCAACGTGACAAGTCTAGACTTGGATACAATTAGATAGAAAAGGGATCAAGGTCCAAAACAACAAAAGAAGAAACATATCCAAAAAGATACATAAAACCAATCAAAGGGGATATGAAGACCTACGAAGAAGATTACAGGGACACTCCTTCGCTGAGAAGATTCATATTTTAGAATAAATGACTGATAGATAGGCCTCAAGAAGAAGAAGGTTTCATAAGAGAAAATCGTTTTATAAGATATTCAACTCCCAAACTATCTTTTTTGGTTTATGTTATGCATGTAATAATTTTGGACATAAATCTATGATATGCAGAGCTAACAGCAGGAACATAAACAACTTTGAAATTCATACCCAAAAGGGTTATCTAAGAAGGCTCAATGAAACACAGAAAAGAGGTTACAACATGTTTGAATCATTGAGCACTGAAGTGGAATGATACAAGTGTAACAACTTTGGACACATGGGAAAAGATTGAAGAATGACAAATCTTCCTAGAGAACCACAACATAACAACAACAATCATAGACATGAACCTCATAAGAGAACATGGATAAGAAAGTAGAATCAATATAGCAATGAAGAATACACACTTGCTCTACAAGATAAGAAAGAAACGTGGTTGGTATGTTGATAGTGGTTGTTCAAAACACATGATAGGTGATAAATACATGTTTCTTATATTAAGAAAGGAAAGAGATAGATCAGTCTCCTTCAGAAATGATGATTCAGCTAAAATCATTGGAAAAGGCACAATGAAAATTGGAAACAAGAATACCAAGGAAGAAAATGTTCTACTAGTAGAAGATATGAAACATAATATTCTAAGTGTGATTCAAATGTGTGACCAAGGTCATAAAGTTACTTTCAATTCATAGAATTGTGAGATAAGAAAATAAGGTTCGGGAAAATTGATTGCAACAACTGCAAGAACTTCAAACAACATATATGTATTAAGTGAAATTGGAAATGAAAACTGTTGTCTAGGAAAGGAAGATGAAAGTTGGCCATCTCATAGAAGAATGGGTCACATACACTTTGATAACCTTGTCAAAGTCAGCAAAAAGGAATCAATTAGAGAAATTCCCCAGATTACGAAACCAACCAACACTTTATGCAAGTATTGTCAACAAGGAAAGAAAACAAAGACCAGGTTTAAATCAAAGGAATATTCAATGACAAGATCACTGGAAATTTTTCATACTAATCTAGTTGGACCAACTACAACAAATGGTTTTAAAGGTGAGAAATACTTTATGTTATTAGTTTATGATTATACAAGAATGACTGCAGTTTTTTTTCTCAGGAATAAGTTAGAAGCTTTTGAAAACTTCAAGGTCTACAAGGAAATGGTTGAAAATGAAATGGATTCAAAAATCAAATGTTTGAGATCTAATAATGGAGGAGAGTTCAGTTCAAAGGAATTTATGGACTACTGCAACATGCATGGATTAAAAATAAAATTGTTTGTTTCCAGGACACCTCATCATAATGGAGTTGTTGAAAGAAAGAACAGGATAGTACAGGAAATGGCTCGAACAATGTTAATGGATTCCAAATTGACAAATATCTTTTGGACACATGTAGTGCATACAATGGTTCACATTCAAAACAGAGTAATGCTTAGAATCAACACTGACAAAACTCCCTACGAGCTATGGAAAGGAAGACCAACAAATGTGAATCACTTTAGATTATTTGGAAGCAAATGCTACATCAAAAGAGAAGATGGTAGAATGAGAAAGTTTGACTATTGTGTAGACAAAGGAATACTTGTTAGTTACTCAAGTACAAGGAAAGCATACACATGTTACAATCTGAGGTTGAACAAAGTTGTGGAAAACATCAATGTAACAATTGATGAAACAGGTCGACGAGAATTAAATCAAGAAGAAAATGAATCATTGGAGGAGATTTACGAAGAAGAAGAAAAATATGAAGAATAAGTAGAAGGGGAAGATGAAGAGGATCAGACAGAAGTAGAAGAGCAAGTTCAACAAGTGCATCCAAAGACACCTAGCAAATGAATATAGAAGAATCATCCTTCAGATCAGATTATCGGAAACAAAGATGCAAGAGTTGAGAGTAGAAGAAGAATCTATTCACAAGAACAAATGCACCTAGCACTCTCATCTACGATTGAACCAAATAGTTTTGAAGAGGCTAGCAAGGATGAATTTTGGAAAAAATACATGGATGAAGAATTGGATCAAATAGAGAAGAATGATACTTGGGAATTAGTTCCAAGACCAAAGAATAAGAATATGATTGGCACAAAGTGGGTATTCATAAACAAATTGAATGAAGATGGGCATGTTATAAGGCACAAAGCTATATTGGCATGTAAAGGATATGCACAAGTTGAAGGAATTGAATTTGAAGAGACAATTGATCCAGTTGCTAGAATAGAAGCAATCCGATTGCTTTTAGCTTATGATTGCTCCAAGAATATTAAATTATATCAAATGGACGTAAAATCATCTTTTCTGAATGGCCAACTTGAAGAAGAAGTCTACATTGAACAACCGGAAGTATTTCAGTTGCCAGAGAACACAAATTATGTGCGTAAATTGAAGAAGACCTTGTATGGTCTAAAACATGCTCCTAGAGCATGGTACTCTAGGTTGGATAAATATCTACAATAGAAAGGGTTTAGAAAAGGAAGTGAAGACAACAACCTCTACATAAAGGTAACTCAAGATAGTATTTTATTAATTGAAGTTTATGTTGATTCTATTATTTTTGGAAGCAATGATGATAGGTTAAGGCATAAATTTGCAAAGGATATGCATAATGAATTTGAAATGTCATTACTCGGAGAAGTATACTTATTTTTGGGTCTTTAGATACGTCAAAGCAACCAAGGAATTTGTATTTCTCAAACTAAGTATATCAGAGAAATGCTAAAAAGGTTTGGAATGGAAGATTGCAAACCAATTACCACTCCTATGCAAACCAGTTGCAATTTGAGCAAAGATGTTGATTCAAATTCTACAGACCAGATGCAATACATGTCAATGAAGGGAAACTTACTATATGTGACAAAATCTAGACCAGATGTAATGCAGGTAGTTGGATAAGTGGCATGATTTCAAGCAACAACAAAGGAAATGCATGTCGTAGTAGTGAAGAGGATTTTCAGATATCTCAAAGGAACATAAGAGTTTGGATTATGGTATCCAAAAGGAAAGGATCTATCACTTATTGCCTACACAGATGCAGATTGGGCAGGATGTATTGATGACTGACGAAGCACCAGTGGAGTAACGTTCTACTTGGGTGAGTGTTTAGTATCATGCTAAGTAATAAACAATCATCAGTATCCTTATCTATAGCCGAGGCAGAGTATATTGCAACAACAACATGTTGTACACATGTTCTATGGAAGAAACAAACTCTGATAGATATACAGGTTGAGTATGATGAGCCCATTGCAATATATTGTGATAATACAAATGCCATCAATATCTCAAAGAACCTGGTGGTGCACTCCAAGACGAAGCACATTCCAATCAAGTATCCCTTTCTACGGGAACATGTTGCAGAGAAGAACATCAGAGTTGAATATGTGGGCACAAAATAATAACTGGAAGACATGTTTACAAAGCCGCTTCCACGAGAAGCCTTTGAGTATCTTCGCTATAGAATCAGAGTAATTTATACTCCAAAATGAATTCTTTTGAATGCTTACATTATATGTCTTAGATTTACATGAGGAAGCAACATAAAGAGGAAAGTTTAGGTCAGGAGATCAGTTTAAGGAAAAGTTCAGTCAGGGGGAGTATCCCCAAGGAAAATTCAGTTAGGGGGAGTAGCCCTGGATGGAAATATACCTTTTCCATTGATGACAAAAGGGGAGAGATTTATTCGATGAAGAGCACATAGGCATGGTTCCAGGGGGAGCGATGGTCACAGGGGGAGCAATGGTCACAGGGGGAGCACGAGTGATATGACTTCATTATTTCATGACATGACTTTAGTATTGCACCAGAGTGTTTCCATCAATTCCAAAGAGGGATATTGTTGACTAATTGGATTGGTTTCCATTGATGTCAACCCTTGAAGAAATTATGGTAGTGAATTCCAGTAGAAAAAATGTTTGGGTAATGGACCCAAGTTTGTTTGATGGATAATGGTATGAATTTTGATATATTTTTAGGTAAGACTATTATAGATGGATATTACATGTCCTTCCATTTCCAATGGTATGTGGAACGTCACATAAATCCTCATGGTTAGAGAGTTATGGCCATGTGAAGTTGGAGAACCCTCATGAGTCATCTAGAAGCCCCAAAATGTCAAAGTAGTCAAAGTGGTTACAAATAAAAAATTATTTAAATAACAAATTGAAGTGATGAGTGTACTATAAGTCAAAGTGGATAGAAAAGAAATTATTTAAATAATAAAGTTAATCGAGAAATTACTAAGTGGACAAGTGGTTAGAAGTGGGTTAGCCCTAAAATAAGGAAAGTGGTTAAAGATGGTTAGAATGTAATTTAAATAATAAAGTGAAGTGATGAGTGTACTTTATGTCAAAGAATATACAAAATAATTATTTATATAATAATTTTAATGGATAAATTACTAAATGGACAAGTGGTTAGAAGTGGGTTATCCCTAAAATAAGGAAAGTGGGTTAAGATGGTTAGAAGGTAACCCCTTGAGGAAGCTACCTGAAAGTATAAATAAGAGGCAAGACTCTCTTATTTAAATACACTTTAACCTATTGAATATCTATTTTGTGAAAGGTTATTTGGGTAGGTATTATTGATAGAGAAAAGTGCGACAGAAAAATCGCGGCGGAAAAATTGTGATAGAAAAAGTGCAGCATAAAAATCGCAACAGAAAAAGTGCGGTAGAAAAATCATGATAGAAAAAGTGTGGCAGACAAATCGCGGCAGAAAAATCGTGGTAGAAACATGGTTGGGGTCTATTTATGAGAGATATGACACATCTTGTATGAGGTATGTTTTGTGAGTTAGGGTTTATCTCTTGAGATGGTATTGGATGTTCAATATTGTTGCATATATCATATTTGTTGAGGGATACAATTGGTATTTTGTTATTGGTATTTGGCATATGGGTATTGGTCTTTTGGTTGTGATGCATTGTTGAAGTTCTTGGTTTAGCATGAGGCTACATAATAGTGAGGTTGTGGCACATGGTTTGATGTAAGGGTTTATGGTATTTGGTTTATGGATAGAGTAATGAATTTTTAGATAACATTTGATGGTTATATTGGCGTATTTCTTTGGTATATGGTTGAGGTACATGTTGGGTACATAGTTGACAGAAGTAGTTCATGAGTTGGAACATACATGAGGTGTATAGTTGATGATGTTGGTACATCTTGATGAGTCATAGTTGATGTGTAGTTGATGCATGATTGATACATACTTGGTACATGGTTGGAGGCACTTGTTAGTAGTATTGTTGATGTAGTGTCCCCAAGGCTGAGCCCTTTGTAAGTCTGATGTATGAAATGAATTGTAAATATGTGTTATAGACTAGTGAGCCAAGTTTGTATAAGTCGATGGGATTATGTGATTATTAGGCCAAAGAGAGAGCCAAAGGGTTGTAGGCCATGGACCTGATTTTGTACTTATATGTATGCAGCACATTAATAAAATATAAACACCGCCACGTGCAGGCCGACACGATGAATGAGTGATGGGGGACTGAGCATCCATAGAGAGGGCAAGGGATTAAGGGCTGGAAGGTGGGAAAAGGGGCTAAGTGTTAAGCCTAGGGGGCTTAAGCCTTGGGAATAATATTTTATTATTATTCCAAAGAACATGTGCATTTTATGTTGTTTATCCTAAGTTCCTGGCAAGGGGAAAATGTGCAAAGCGGATGCATGTTGATGGAACACATGCAGTTCCAAGGGTGACAAGTGTCAACCCTGGTGCATGCGAATAAACTTCCAGATGAGTTGTGAGAGGGATTATTCTCCATTCTTTTCGATTTTCTGAATGAGACATCCCCTCTGAGCTCTGCAAGAAATACTGATGCAGGAGCATCGCTCACGTCAAGCGAGCCAGTGCGTGGAGCAGAGAACAGCTGGACAAGCCAACAAACTTCTTTTTGAATTTCACCTTGATGTGGCTGCGCCGTTCTTTAATGAAGGCATTCATAAAGAACTGCACTTGTATTGTAAATGGACCTTGAGCCTTTAAGCTCTCGTCCTAAGTAGATAGGAAGGCATTTAGTAGTTTTAATGTTGTTAGATAGGAATTTATAGTAGATTTGATAGTTGTAGAATTCGAGAGGGCAAACGGAATATAGGCACCCTCCTTTGTACATTGTATTATTGAGAACGGAAGCATTCAGAAGGAAGAGCAGAGCAGAGAACTTGTGGAGAACACCCATGTACAGATTGAATTAATAGGAGAGAACCTTTGATTCAGACTTCATGGTTTGTGTTATTTTCTCTGTGTTAATATTGTGCTCACGAATGCTTGTTTTCCCTTTGTATGCATTTGATTTTGAATATGCTGTGCATGTGACTTCAGAGGTTTGACTGTAGTCTGAGAGAGGAGAGAATGAGTTTCAATGGTTTCTCTGATTGAGCCAGGAGATTCCTGCATAGAGTGCAGTCGAATTCATCCACATAGAGTGCGTTGATGAGGCTCAATAGATAAACCCTTATTCTCATTCACCCAAAAGTTAAATTGGGGTGGTAGAGTCGTGAAGGAGAAGTACAGACTGAAACATGAAGTCTCAGCGGCTAGTCTGAGAAAAAGGGAGGAATAGACTGTTGTTGCCAGAAGCGCACAGAGTCTGAAAGACCCAACATTTCGAGAATTGTTGAAGTCGAGCACAAGAGTGTGCGCAGAGTCCTTGAAGGAGCGAGTTGACGAAGCTCAGGAGGGATAGTTCCTTCATAGACACTTTGAGAATAGACCCGGGAGAGGCTTGAGCAGGAAGAAGCTTCGAAGCGGAAGAAATCTCCAAGGAGGAGGATCGACGGACAGGATTCGCGGAGGAGAATCGCAAGATCCTGCTGACCGTCAGATCTCAGTGAAGTTGAGAGGGGTTTAGCCCTTGGCGCAGGAGGAACCAAAGTCCATCGGAATTCGGGCTTCAGCATTTGTGGAGGTAAGATTTTCATACCCGTCGAAATCGCGAATAGCGATTTCCCGATATAACCGGAGCCGTTGATTCCACGGGACAGGTGGCGTGAGATCCCGAGAGATCGGGGTTTGGCATTCAGGACTTTCTATTGTAAAGGAATTGGGAATGAAGAAATCACGATCCTGCGATTCTCGATAGAGTGGAGAGAGGAGGTGACGTGGCGAGGAGGTAGCGCACGTGCACGTCGGAGTTCGGGATTCGGGGATTCATAGTTTGTGTGAATCGCGACGGTAGATTTACAGATTTCCCGATAAGGAAATCCTCGAAAGGAACAGAAGTGTTGACCCGTTGACCCATCGATTTTTGGGGTTTGAATTGCAAGAGATCCATGCCCGTGAGTTTCGTGATATCGCGAAACCCGATTTCCCGATACGCGAAGGGGAGATCACTGACAGGAGATAACTGTGGGTGAGGAATTTCCGACAAGGAATTACAGGAGCGTTCAGCTCTTTGGGCCAGAGTTAAAGAAGGTCCTGGTGATCACGATCGTTCTTCGGGGAGTGCAGAACGAGTTATGCCAGAGTGGTATCAGAGCGGGAGAGTCTTTTCTTTCTGTAGCAGAGACGGGAGAGAGGATAATACACCATGCCACCGAGAAGAGAGAGACAGTCGCTTGATCGAGAAGACAGGGATGCTCGAAGGAGAGGCACACCAGCAGGGAATCCAGAGATGGAGCGACAGATACGAGATCTCAGGGCTAGACTCGAGGAGATGGAAACCACTCAGAGATGTGGAGCTGGTGCAGGGGATCTTAGCAATTCCGAAGTGGAAGAAGAAGTTGGACATGCTCGAGAAGTCACAGCAGAGGATGCATCAACCGAACGGTTGATCAAAGCCATCTCCAGAATGAGCTCAAAGACCAAAATGGACATTCCGACTTATGAGGGAAGACTAGATGCAGAAGAGTTGTTGGACTGGATCCGAGCGCTCAACACCTACTTCGATTATGAGGATATCGAAGAAGACAAGAAGATAAGGCATGTTGTTACCAAGTTGAAGGGACATGCAGCCTTATGGTGGGACAAGCTGCAAGCGGACAGACATTCCAAAGGAAAACAAAAGATTAAAAACTGGGATAGGATGATTGCTAAGATGAAAGCGAAGTTCATCCCCAGAGATTACCATATCACTCTGTTCAGGCGCATGCAGAACCTGAGACAAAAGTTAATGACGGTGAAAGAGTACACCGAGGAATTTTACAGATTGAATATCCGAGCAGGTCATCGGGAGAGCGATGATGAAAAGGTGGCAAGATACCTGAATGGCTTAAGGTATGACATTCAGGATGAATTGAGCATGGTTACCATCCGAACAGTGGAGGATGCGTACCAGATGGCTCTGAAAGCCGAGGAGAAGCTGAGCCGCAAGAAAGGATAGCGAGGGTGAGGCAGAAGTCAGCTAAGAGGCAAGGTAGTTTCCCAAGAGAGAACTCAGAAACCCAAGGAGGAATGGAAGAAACCTCAGGGTAGGATCGAGAGAGGTGGAACCTCACAACCAAGGCAGCAATATGCTGAGCTGAGGAGACAGCATACAGAGCAGGGTGGCGGATATGCTGACGCCAACACTTTTCCTCGTACCATAGGTAGGGGAAGAGGCAGAGGAGGAATCATCACATGTTTTACATGTGGGAAGGACGGACACAAAGCCATTGACTGTCCAGACAGGAAACTAGACAGAGGAGAAACTCACATCACTGAGGCGCAGAGGCGTGATGCTGAGACAGAAGATGCAGATAGCGGAAGATCGCTTGGAATACATAAGATTCTTTTGACACCTGAGAAAGAGGTGGACAACTCATTACAGAGGTGCAGACTGTTCAGAACGGCTTGCACAGCCAATGACAAGAAATGCAAGGTCATAATTGACAGTGGGAGCACCGATAATCTCGTTTCATCCGAGATGGTGGAAAAGTTGGAGCTAAAAACGACTAAGCACCTGAGTCCATATAAAGTCTCGTGGTTACAAAAAGGACACCAGGTAAGTGTCACTAAACAATGTTTAGTTGAATTTAAAATTGGAAATTATCATGATCAGATTCTGTGTGATGTCATTCCCATGGATGTCTGTCATATACTACTGGGTAGACCATGGAAATATGACCGAAATGTGATTCATGATGGGAAGATGAACACATATACCCTGGAGAAGAATGGGAGAATTCATAAGTTGCTTCCGATAAAAGATAAAGAAGTGAAGCCAAAGGTAAGCAATACCATACTTCTCTTGAGTGGGAAGGAGATTCTCATAGAGATGGAGAAGAATGAAGATCCACAATTCTTTGTGGTCAGGAAGCCGAGAATTGTCCTGACTAGCACCAGAATGGACGACTTGCCAGATGAGATTCAGGAACTGCTGGGAGAGTTCACTGATATCATCGTGGACGAACTACCTCATTCGTTGCCACCGATGAGGAGTGTGAGTCACCACATCGATCTCATACCCGGAGCAAGATTGCCGAATAAAGCTGCATACAGATTGACACCTCAGGAGAATGAGGAGGTCAAAAGGCAGGTGCAGGATCTGCTGGACAAAGGACTGGTCAGGGAGAGTCTCAGTCCGTGTGTTGTTCCAACAGTACTAAGTCCGAAGAAGGATGGAGGCTGGAGGATGTGTACAGAATCCAGGGCGATAAACAAGATTACCATCATATACAGATTTCCACTGCCAAGAATGGATGATCTGATGGATTTCCTTAGTGGGGCAAATTATTTTTCGAAGATTGATCTCAAGAGCGGATATCACCAGATTCGCATGAGAGAGGGAGATGAATGGAAGACGACATTCAAAACAAACGAAGGTTTGTACGAATGGCTGGTCATGCCGTTTGGTTTGACAAATGTGCCAAGCACATTCATGAGGCTGATGAATGAAGTCCTGAGGGAATTCATTGGAAAATTTGTGGTCGTGTATCTGGACGACATACTAATTTTCAGCAAGACGAAGGCTGAGCATTTGAAGCACTTAGCCATTGTGATGAGAAGATTGTAGCAAGAGAAGTTGTTGGTAAACATGAAGAAGTGTTCCTTCATGCAAACAGAGCTCATTTATTTGGGTTTTGTCATCTCAGCAAACGAGTTGAAAATGGATCCTGAAAAGGTGGAAGTGATAAAGAATTGGCCATCACCGAGAAATGTTTTCGAGGTGAGAAGTTTCCACGGATTGGCTAGTTTCTACAGAAAATTCATTCGAAATTTCAGTGGAATTAGCGCAGCGATGATGGACACGGTGAAGAAGCGGCATAAAGTTTTTCATTGGACAGCAGGGGCCGAAAGGAGCTTCAATCTGTTGAAGCGGAAGATTACAGAGCAACCAATTCTGGTGTTGCCTGATTTTCAGAAAACCTTCCAAGTGAAGTGTGACGCGAGTGGATATGCCGTAGGAGGGGTCTTAAGTCAAGATGACAGACCTGTTGCATATTTCAGCGAGAAGCTGGATGACGCAAAGCTGAAGTACTCCACATACGATAAGGAGTTTTATGCCATCATACAGGCATTAAAGAAGTGGAGGCATTACTTGATACCTAAGGAATTTGTATTGTACAACGATAATCATGCATTGCAGTTCGTGAGTCAACAAGATAAGTTGAAACAGAAGCATGAAAAATGGGTAGAGTACATGCAAAATTTTACGTTTGTTATAAAGCACATTTCAGGAACTCCTAACAAAGTGGTTGATGCTTTGAGCAGGAAATGTTTACTGTTGCAGGAGTTCAGGGTCAAAACCTTGGGTTTTGAGAATCTGCAAGACATGTATGCAGGTGATGCAGATTTTGGAGAGGCATACGAGGCAACAGAGAACCCAGTTCTCAGAGATCGGAGCCCGTGGATAGATTTCATGATCCAGGAGGGATTTTTGTTCAGATGCAATCAGTTATGTATTCCGAATTGCTCCATGAGGGAGAATTTGGTGAAGGAAAAGAACAATGGGGGCTTAGCAGGTCATTTTGGACATGACAAAACATTCGCAAAGCTGAGCGAATCGTATTATTGGCCGGGCACGCGAGCAGATGTTAAACAATTTGTTGACAGATGCAGGATTTGTCAACACGCAAAGGGAAAAAAACAGAACGCAGGGTTTTATCAGCCATTACCCATACCTGAGAGGCCATGGGAGGCGATCAGCATGGATTTTGTTTTGGGTTTGCCGAGAACTCAGCAAGGAGTTGATTCCATCTTTGTGGTGGTGGACAGGTTTTCGAAGATGGCACATTTTATTCCATGCCAGAAGACCAGCGATGCGACTCACATCGCAAATTTGTTTTTCAAAGAAATCGTCAGACTGCATGGATTGCCGAGAAGTATAGTCTCGGACAGGGATACCAAATTCATAGGTCATTTTTGGAGGACACTATGGAAGAAGCTGGGAACTAATCTGGCATTTAGTTCATCTTACCATCCTCAGACAGATGGGTAGACAGAAGTAGTCAAAAGAAGTCTGGGAGATCTGTTGAGAAGCCTGGTGACAGAGCACCATAGTAGCTGGGACAACATATTACCACAAGCAGAGTTCGCGTAAAATGATTCTGTGAATCGGAGTACAGGGAAGAGTCCATTCCAAATTTTGTATGGAACACAGCCGAGGGGAGTTTCTGAACTTAGGAAGTCAGGACAGACTAAAACTAGCAGTGCTAGTGCTGAAGAGTTCGCTGAGGCAATGAGAGAACTTCACAGTCAAGTGAAGCAGCGACTGATGAAATCAAATCAAGAGTATAAGTGAAGAGCTGATCAGAGAAAGAGACAGCTTCAGTTCAAAGTTGGCGATCTGGTTCTAGAACACCTGAGGAAGGAAAGGTTCCCAAGGGGAACATATAACAAACTCAAGATGAATAAAATTGGACCATGCAGAGTCCTGAAGAAATTCAGGGAGAATGCATATGAGATTGAGTTTCCAGATGGCATCGGGATATCTCCGATTTTCAATGTTTTGGATTTGTACCCATACAGGGATGGAGAAGTAGAGGCTGGAACTGAGGAACTAGAATTCCAGTGGCAGAAGTAGATTCCGATAGCTGAGAAGCCGCAGATGGAGTTCATACTGGACAAGCGATTGGGCAAGAAGACCAGGCGAAAACAGTATTTTGAGTACCTGGTGAAATGGAAGAACCACCCAGTGGAGGATGCCAGCTGGGAGACTGAGGCAGTCATACAGAGGCATGGACAAACCGTACAGGAGCTCATGGATAGGAGCCCATGAATATTTTCAAGCCGAGGAGTATGATGCAAGAGCATCGCTCACGTCAAGCGAGCCAACGCGTGGAGCAGAGAACAACTGGACAAGCCAACAAACTTCTTTTTGAATTTCACCTTGATGTGGCTGCGCCGTTCTTTAATGAAGGCATTCATAAAGAAGCGCACTTGTATTGTAAATGGACCTTGAGCCTTTAAGCTCTCGTCCTAAGTAGATAGGAAGGAATTTAATAGTTTTAATGTTGTTAGATAGGAATTTATTGTAGATTTGATAGTTGTAGAATTCGATAGGGAAAACGGAATATAGGCACCCTCCTTTGTACATTGTATTATTGAGAACAGAAGCATTCAGAAGGAAGAGCAGAGCAGAGAACTTGTGGAGAACACCCATGTAAAGATTGAATTAATAGGAGAGAACCTTTGATTCAGACTTCATGGTTTGTGTTATTTTCTTTGTGTTAATATTGTGCTCACGAATACTTGTTTTCCCTTTGTATGCATTTGCTTTTGAATATGCTGTGCATGTGACTTCAGAGGTTTGAATGTAGTCTGAGAGAGGAGAGAATGAGTTTCAATGGTTTCTCTGATTGAGCCAGGAGATTCCTGCATAGAGTGCAGTCAAATTCATCCGCATAGAGTGCGTTGATGAGGCTCAACAGTTAAACCCTTATTCTCATTCACCCAGAAGTTAAATTGGGGTGGTAGAGTCGTGCAGGAGAAGTACAGACTGAAACGTGAAGTCTCAGCGGCTAGTCTGAGAAAAAGGGGAGGAATAGACTGATGTTGCCAGAAGCGCACAGAGTCTGAAAGACCCAACATTTCGAGAATTGTTGAAGTCGAGCACAAGAGTGTACGCAGAGTCCCTGAAGGAGTGACTCTCTCTCTAGGTGAGAGGGTGCACAGAGGAAGGAAAGAACTCTTGGAAGGAACCCTATAGCTGCCACAGAGCTCAGAGACTTCCAGTCCAGTCTGTTGCTATAACCCAAGGCAAGGGAGGTTAGTAGCCAAAGGACTGTCTAGGTGACAAAGAAGGTGCATACTCCTGGGGTGGAACAGGCATGTGGGGAAGGAGAGTCTATGGGCAGTGAGCATGAGTGGTTCCTGGGAAAGAATTCCTTCCTCGTGACTATGTGTTTTCCCTGTAACCTCAACTTAGCCTAGGATTCCTTGCCTTGGGGTGGAGCTTAGTCCCAGCTCATGGATGACCTACTGCTGAGCTGATGAGCAGTGCGGTCTAAGGATGGGAGGTTCATGGAAGGCCTGCACCTGGTTGGTGGAATTTCCTCAGTTTCAAGATAAGTATCATCTTATGTTAAATGTTATGTTTTGCATGCCTATGATGCTTATATTTTATCATGTATTCTGTTGTGCAGATGAATTATGGTTAATGCCATTCTTAAAATTATGATAGAAATAATTTATATGACTTACTTTGAGTTTAAATGTGTTTCATTTTCTTAAATGCATGTTGTTTTATAATTCGAGAGTGGTGTTATATTTCTGTGAAGTTTGTTAAGCTGAAAAAGTGGTGTTACAGTTGACTCATCATTTATGGATGATGTAGCATGCTTTTCTTGGTGATTTATCTTGGTGAGTAGATCTAATTTGGTTGATAATATTGATGAGACATGTTGTTGTGATAGGTTTTTTGGATAGTGTTAAGAACCAAACATCAATATAGCATATAAAAACCTCAGGAAAAGTACTCAACGCCTTGAAAAAGAGATAATTTCAGATAATAAGCCTCTTCGAGGGGGCAACCTCCTTTTACCCCACTTAAATGTTCAAGTACAAGA
>ML789296.1:623326-654719 GCA_009831015.1 Picea engelmannii
TGTCTCCTTGGTATATATAGGAGACTAGGAGGTATAATTACAAATAATGGCCTAAAGCCGACATAATTAAAATAACATTACTAATCTAAATTACAACTAATGGCCTAAAGCCGACATAAATAAAATAGCATTACTAATCTAATTTGCCCCAATTAAGGGGTAATGAGCCAATATTAGGGCTTAACAGACAGGTTGTTGTGACAAGTTATTTGTATAGGTTTGGTGGATGGTTGATGAACTTGTTGATGGTACAGGTTGAGGTACATGTTGATGCATGGTTGATCCATGGAACATGTTGGTTCAGGTTATTTGTATAGGTTGTTTGGGGTAGGCTGATTGGTGATGCAAGAGCATCACCAACAAATGCAAGTGGAGGACAGTTGGCTATGCACCAGCGCGCATTTTGAAGATATTTTGAATCTCAAAAGAAGAACCATTAATGTAATAGCTGGAAGGATGTAAATTTTTTTTCATGTTTTGGGGATTGTAATACAAATCTTGAGTGTTTCCCTCATTTGTCGGTTGTAGGCATTTATTGTAATGAATGTAAAGTAGACGTAGTCCTTAATTCGATAAGATAGTTTAAGGTTGTAGGAGGGAAAACTCATAAATACTTCCTCATATGTATTGTATCATTCTGATTGTAGTTGTAGTAGAGCTAGAGAGCATAGGAGAGCAGAGAAGAACAATGATTGTAGAATTTGTATGAGTAGATAGTTGTTTCTATTGAAACATCTACAAAAGCACTTGAATTAATATAAGAATGATTTGATCCAATTGTCTGGTGTATTTCGTTTATTGTTTACATCTATTAAATGGTATGTTTACGGTTTGTTTCTAGCTTTGTTATGCATTTGTTTCAATGCTTTCTGAGTATATGTGATTTCATGTTGAATGTATGAAATCTGTGAGAGGGAGAATATAAGTTTCAATTGTTTCTATTCCTGATAAGTCCTGCAAGGAGTGCAATGAAAGTCTGCAAGGAGTGCGTCGACAAGTTTCTGAGTTTTATCTCAGGAAACTCAGAAGAGATATCATTCTTCTCATACTAGCAGATGTGTAAGTATAGCACAGAGTCGTGCAAGGTGTGGGAAAGATGAGGACAGCCTTAGTCTTTTCCAACCCCAGAGAGCGGTTGAAGAACTTCTATTGCATTTAGTGTGTAGAGTTGAAGTTGTCTGATAATCAAAGATGTCGCAAGGAGTGCGAGAAGGATTCCTTAGAATTATTGAGTTTGCAACAAGAATCAAGCTCAGGATGGATAGAGACTTAGAAAATTCTAAAGGAAGGATGAGGGTTGAAGTCACATCACAGAAATCAAGCTTAGGAGGGTTGACGCCAATTGTTTGGCCAGGAAACATCGAGATCCTGAATGGACGGTGGGGATTCTCAGAGGGAGAAGC
Source organism: Picea engelmannii (assembly GCA_009831015.1). Classification (NCBI taxonomy): domain Eukaryota; kingdom Viridiplantae; phylum Streptophyta; class Pinopsida; order Pinales; family Pinaceae; genus Picea; species Picea engelmannii. Next base: position 624,730 of record ML789296.1, read on the forward strand.
GTTGATATCTGTGGACCGTTAGATCCATTGCAGTTGTAAGGAGGTTAAGGGAAAGAGTCTTTCAACATCCACAAGCTTAGGAGAGATAGTAGTCGTCGATCCAAGAGGCGATCGAGTCGTCGATATCTTCCATTAAGAAGAAGGCTTCAAAAAATCTGAGATCGGGAGTCTAGAGAATGAAGGAGGCTACTTTATAAAGTCTCGATACATGAAGTATCGATTCGTGAGAGAAGGATCTGGACCGTTGGATTGCGGGAGTCTCAGACCATTGATCTGAGGTGAGTGAAGTCGAGAGTTCAGAGGTTTGGAAGTCAAGTGAGTCGGGTGACTCACAATAGGATGCCCAAATTCATGAAGTGTGAAGCACCTTTTGGTTAGACCTATGGTCACGTGGAGTGGAGGCTCACGCCTAGCGCTTGTTCATGCAGGTGGAGTTCGGGAAAGGACCTGTGGTATCAAAGTGTTGAAGGTTCCAGCGAGAACCAAGGATCCATTTCGGCTCAGAGGAATTTGAAGATCCATAGACCAGGAGGTCAGTAGAACCTGCTGAGGTAGGGGACTGCGACAGATGGTATGAGAGAAAAAAAAAACTATTGTTTTATGTAGAGGGAAGACAAAGGACAGTTGTTATTTTAATTTCATGTGGGCATATTGAAACAATGTCACCAAGAAGACGTCAAGAAAGAACTATGCCCGATCCAGTAGTGGAAAGGGAAATGAGAGAACTTTGTGCTCAGTTAGATGCTATGGAGACAACATAGAGATGAACACCTGATACTGGAGATATCAGTGAGGCTGAAAGAGAGAACAAAAGGGAGCCGAAGAAGAAGTTGTAGCCAAAGATGCTGCAGGGGAACGTCTATTTAAAGTTATTGCAAGAATAGGTGCCAGAGAAAAAATGGATATCCTGATGTATGAAGGCAACTTGGACATTGAGGAGCTGTTAGATTGGTTTAGAGATCTGGATAAATATTTCGATTATGAAGATATCAAAGAAAATAAGAAAGTAAAGCACGTTGTCACTAGACTGAAAGGACATGCAGCACTATGGTGGGATGAATTGTAGGCTGACAGGCATTGCAAAGGAAAAAAAAGAATCAAAAGATGGGATAGAATGGTAGAAAAGATGAAAGCCAAATTCATACCCAGGGATTATCAAATCAATCTATTCTGAAGAATGAAAAATTTGAGGCAGAAAGGGATGACAGTGAAGGAATACACTGAGGAGTTTGTTAAACATCAGAGATGGTCATCATGAGAGTGATGATGAAAATGTCACTAGATATATGAATGGTCTGAGATATGGCATTCAGGACAAGATGAGCATGATGACAATAAAAAATGTTGAAGATGCTTATCAGGTTGCTCTGAAAGCTGAAGAGAAATTGGCTCGAAAGCAAGGTCAAAGGGGCAGAGGCAAAAGTCAGATCAGAGGAAAATAAATTACCCATGATATAATACAAAAGCCCAAGGATGAAGAAAAGAAGCCTCATAATCACCCAGAAAGGGGAGGAAGTTCACAAGGAAGATAATATGTCGATAGGAACACTTTTCCGCGAGTAAGAGGAAGAGGCAGAGGAGGTGAAATAAAGTGTTTTGTCTGTGGAAAGATCGGATACAAGTCTTGGGAATATCCTGATAGAAAAAGGGATGGAGGAGGAAAAGCTTGCATTTCAGAAGTGCAAAGGAAAAATGTTGAGGATGAAGATGTAGAAGGCGAAAGATCCTTAATGATGAGGAAAATTCTCTTGAAGCTAGAGAAAGAAGTGGAGAATGCAGTCTAAAGGAAAAATTTGTTTAGGAATGCTTGCAAGGCCAAGGATAGGGTATGAAAGGTGATAGTTGACAGTGGAAGCACATATAATCTAGTATCCACAGAGATGGTGGAAAAGATGGAATTGGAGACAGTTGCACATCAGAGCCCATATAAAGTTTCGTGGTTGCAAAAAGGACATCAGGTAGCTTTCACCAAATAATGTTTAGTTGAATTTAAGATAGGGGGATACAGAGATGAGATTTTATGTGATGTAATTCCCATGGATGTCTATCATCATGTTTTGGGGAGGTCTTGGCAATATGAAAAAAATGTTATTCATGACAGAAGAAAGAACACCTATACCTTGGAGAAGAATGGTAGGACACATATGTTGCTGCCAATTGAAGACAAGAAGGTGAAAGCAGAAGCAAGAAATACTATACTTCTCATGAGTGGGAAGGAACTTCTGGATGAAGTCAAGAAATATCAAGACATTCAATTTGTTGTGGTGAGGAAACCCAAAGTCATCTTGACCAGTACCTCAATATATGATCTACCTGAGGAAATTCAAGAACTGCTAGAGAATTTCGTTGATATAGTGGTGGATGATTTGCCTTGTTTGTTGCCGCCCATCAAAAGTATAAGACATCATATTGACCTTATACTAGGAGCGGATTTTCCAAACAAAGCAACGTACAGATTGATGCCACAGGAGAATGAAGAAGTCAAGAAGAAATTCTAGGATTTGATGGACAAAGGGTTGATTAGAGAAAGCTTGAGTCCATGCATTGTGCCAACATTGTTAAGTCCAAAGAAGGATGGTGGATGGAGAATGTGTACATAATCGAGGGATATAAACAAAATCACCATCAGGTATAGATTTCCTTTACCCAGGATGGATGACTTGATGGATTTCTTGAGTGGGGCAAAGTTTTTTTCAAAAATTGATTTAAAGAGAGGATATAAACAGATTCGGATGAGAAAAGGTGATGAATGGAAGGAAGCATTCAAGATGAACAAGGGGCTATATGAATGGTTTGTCATGCCATTTGGATTGACAAATGCGTCAAGTACCTTTATGAGATTAATGAACGAAGTCTTGAAATATTTCATTGGGAAGTTTGTAATTGTGTATCTTGATGATATAATGATCTTCAGTAAGACTGAGGAAGAAAATTTGAGACATTTAACTCTAGTGATGAGGAGGTTGCAGCAAGAGAAGTTGCTGATAAATCTAAAGAAGTCGTCTTTCATGAAGACAAAGCTCATTTATTTAGGTTTTCTGATCTCTTCGAATGAGTTGAAGATGGATCCTGAGAAGGTAAAAGCAATTAAATAATGGCCATCACCAAGGAATGACTTTGAAGTTAGAAGCTTCCATGGTCTAGCCAGTTTCTATAGGAAGTTCATCATAAATGTTAGTGGGATTAGTGCACCAATGATGGACACAGTCAATAAAAGACATAAATCTTTTCATTGGATAGTAGAAGTGGAAAAACGTTTCAAGGTGTTAAAGGAGAAGATAACTGAACAACCAGTTCTGGTCCTGCCATATTTCAGTAAAATATTTCAAGTGAGATGTGACGCAAGCAGATTTGCGATTGGAGAAGTCTTGAGTCAAGACAATAGACCAGTTGCATACTTCAGTGAGAATTTGAATGAGACCAAGATGAAATATTCCACGTATGATAAATAGTTTTATGCAGTCATACAAGCATTGAAGAATGGAGACACTACCTGGTTCTGAAAGAGTTTGTTTTGTATAGGGATAACCATGCTTTACATTTTATAACCAGACAATATAAATTGAACCAGAAACATGCAAAATGGGTTGAATTTATACAGAAATTTATTTTTGTTACAAAGCACATTTCTGGAAATGATAACAAGGTCATTGATGCATTGAGAAGGAAATGTTTGATTCTACAGGAATTTTGAGTGAAGACCTTAGGTTTTGATAACCTTCAGGAAATGTACAGAGATGATTCATATTTCAAGGGTGCTTATGAAGCAAGTGAGAATCCGATTTTAATAGAAAAGATCCAATGTATTGAATACTTGATTCAAGATGGACTGTTGTTTAAAGGAAATCAATTGTATATCCCAAAGTGCTCTATGTGAGATAACATTTTGAAGGAAAAACATAGTGGGGGATTGGATAGGCATTTTGGCCATGATAAAACATTTGTGCAACTGAACAGTTTGTATTATTGGCCAATAATGAAGATGGATGTCAGGAAGTTTGTCAACATATGAAGAATATGCCAGCACATAAAGGAAAAGACAGAATACAAGATTGTATCAACCATTGCCAATACCCGACAGGCTGTGGGATGTGGTAAGAATTGATTTTTTGTTAGGAATACCAAGGATACAAAGAGGTTGTGATTCCATATTCGTGGTAGTCGACGGATTCTAAAAAATGGAACATTTTATTCCATGTCATAAAACTAGTGATGCAACACACATTGCAAATATGTTTTTCAAATAAGTTGTTCCACTTCATGGTTTACCCAAGAGTATTGTTTCAGATAGAGATACCAAATTTGTTGGTCATTTCTGGTGGACACTATGGAAGAAGATGGGAATGAGTTTATCTTTTATCTCAACATATCACGCTCATATGCATGGAAATTTTGAGGTAGTAAATTAAAGTTTGGTGGACTTATTGAGGAGTTTGATTACTGAACATCACAGTCAGTGGGATCAGATTCTATAGAAAGCGGAATTTTCATATAATGACTCACCTAACAGGATCAAAGGACAAAGCCCATTCCAGATAATGTATGGAATGCAACCCAAGGGAGTATCTGAATTGAGATACTTAGATTAGAGTGAGTTCAGGAGTGTTGGAGCGGAGGATTTTGCAGCAGAAATGAAAGAGCTCGATAGTAAAATAAGAGAGCGGTTGCAGAGTTATAACTAGGAATATAAGAGTAGAGAAGATCAACATAGGAGAGAGATTCAATTCAAAGTGGGAGATTTAGTCTTAGCGCACCTAAGAAAAGAAAGGTTCCCAAGGGGGAAATATAATAGGATGAAAATGAAGAAGATAGGGCCGTGCAATATTTTACAGAAATTTGAGGCAAATGCTTATGAGATAGAATTGCCAAATGGTGTGGGAATATCACCCATATTCAACATAGTGGATTTGTATCCTTACATAACAGATTAAGTAGGAGGAGTAAAGATTTAGAAGGAAATTCAGTGGGTCAAACAGATGCTTGTAGCTGAAAATCCACAGATGGGAAAGATCATTGATCAGAGAGTTGGCAAGAAAACCCAGAGAAAGACATATCTTGAATATTTGACGAAGTGGAAGGGGAACCCAATTGAAGATGCCAGTTGGGAAAGTGAAGAAGATATCTAGAAACATGGACAAACGATGCAAGAGCTCATGGACAGGAGTCCATGAAGTTTTCAGCCAGAGGAGTATGATGCAGGAGCATCACTAGCAAGCGCAAGTGGAGGATAGTTGGATATGCACCATCGTGCATTTTGAAGATATTTTGAATCTCAAAAGAAGAACCATTAATGTAATAGATGGAAGGATGTAATTTCTTTTAATGTTTTGGTTATTGTAATATAGATCTTGAGCGTTGCTCTCATCTATCGGTTGTAGGAATTTATTGTAATGAATGTAAAGTAGATGTAGTCTTTAATTCGATAAGATAGCTTAAGGTTGTAGGATGGAAAACTCATAAAGACTTCCTCTTATGTATTGTATCATTCTAATTGTAGTTGTAGTAGAGCTAGAGAGCATAGGAGAGAAGAGAAGAACATAGATTGTAGAAGTTGTATGAGCAGATAGTTGTTGCTCTTGAACCATCTACAAAATCACTTGAATTAATATAAGAATGATTTGATCCAATTGTTTGGTGTATTATGGTTACTGTTTAGATCTATTGAATGGTATGTTTATAGTTTGTTTCTAGTCTTTGTTATGCATTTGTTTCAATTCTTTGTGAGTATATGTGATTTCATGTTGAATGTATGAAGTCTGTAAGAGGGAGGATATAAGTTTCAATTGTTTCTCTTCCTGAGAAGTCCTGCAAGGAGTGCAATGAAAGTACGCAAGGAGTGCGTCAAAAAGTTTCTGATTTTTATCTCAAGAAACTCAGGAGAGATGTCATTGTTCTCATACTAGTAGAAGTGTAAGTATAGCATAGAGTCGTGCAAGGTGTGTGCAGGCTGAGGAGAACTTTAGACTTTTCCAACCCCAAAGAGTGGTTGGAGAACTTATGTCACAAGGAGTGCATAGAGTCGAAGTTGTCTGATAATCAGAGATTATCGGGAAGGTCACAAGGAGTGCGAGTAGGATTCCTTAGAATTCTTGAGTTTGCAGCAAGAATTAAGATCAGGAAGGATAGAGACTTAGAAAGTCTAAAGGAAGGACGATCGTCAAAGTCACATCAAAGAAATCAAGCTCAGGAGGGTTGAGCCAATTTTTTGGCCAGGAAACATCGAGAGCCTGAACGGAAGGTGGGGATTCTTGGAGGGAGAAGCATAGATATTATTATACCATTAGATCCAGTGCAGTTGCAAGGAGGTTAAGGGTGGGAGTCTTCCAACATCTGTAAGCTCAGGAGAGATAGTAACCATCGATCAAAGAGGGGGTCGAGCTGTCTATCTCTTCCATTAAGAGGAAGGCTTCGGGAAATCAGAGACTGAGAGTTTGGAGAACAGAGGAGGCTACTTTCCAAAGTCCCGATACGTGAAGTCCTGATTTGCAAGAGAAGGATTTGGATCGTTGGATTGCGGGAGTCTCGGACCATTGATCTGAGGTGAGAGAAGTCGGGAGTTTGGAGGTTCGAAAGTTGAGTGAGTTGGGTGACTCACAATAGGATGCCCAAAGCCGCGAAGTGCGAAGTGACTTTTAGTTAGACTTGTGGTCACCATCGATGGTCACGTGGAGTGGAGGCTTTCACCTAGCGCTTGTTTGTGCAGGTGGAGTTCAGGAAAGGGCCTATGGTTTTGAAGTGTTGAAGGTTCCAGCGGGAACCAAGGAGCCATTTCGGCTCAGACGAATTCGAAGATTCATAGACCGAGAGGTCAGCAGGCCCTACTGAGTTAGGGCACTACATCAATTGGTATAGGTTGTTATAGGTTATTGGTACAGGTTGACAGTGGGAGTGGTTGATCTAGTAAAAGTGATAAGTTGTCTACATTTTTCATTTATATTTTAGGGTGGTTGCATGGGGCAAGGACAGGTGGATTTATCTACCTTCCGGTTGTAGTCGAAGAACATTGGAGGTTGTAGACTCCTTCTGGTTGTAGCCAGAGAATTGGGGATTTGGATCTTCCCTCAGGTTATAGCCTGAGAAACAAAGGGGGTTGTATCCTCCTTCTGGTTGTAGACAGAGAATTGGGTATCCTCCTTCAAGTTGTAGCCTAAGAAACTAGGAGGTTGGATCCTCCTTCCAGTTGCAGTTGGAAAACAAAGGAAGTTGGTGCTTCCAATGAATGTAACTCTTAAATACATATAAGAAAAATAATTCTGTGGTTTTCTCCCGCTTTGGGTTTCCAAATAAAACACTGGTGTACGATGTATGCGTATGATTTCTCACTTGTTCATTGTTTATTTACTCTGCAAATTTTAGATGATAATGCTACATTGATATAACACTTGCATTTTGTGGTTGAAAAGTATTGAATTTCTCTATTACTGACTCATGCCCCCCAATCAGTAATCCAACAGACACGATTGCTTCCAAGATGAGATAATATTCCTTTCCTGCCCGTCTTTTTTTATTTTATTTTTCATAGAWRAATGAATGCTATGATATAGAGGAGGAAATTAATGTCACAAGTAAGAAACTGGTTCCAGCAGTGGAACATACCTATTCTCAATGAAAGCGGGTGCATGCACGATATGGACAGTCATGGGAATGTTTCCTCGTAGGGTACAGGGTGTCAAGTTGTAAAGGATATAAACAAGGCTCTGGTTGGATGATGATGTAAACTACTGAGATAATAGGCTTATAATGCGAAAGTGGGAATCGACAATAGGCTAAATACTGCAAGAAAGGAAATGAGATGAAATTACAACTTAACTCCAAATAATGTCTTTTTTCGTAAATTTAATCCCCTAGGCCCGAAAAAGTATAAAACAATACCAAGGAGAAATCTTCTAGCCACTAGTGACTAGAGTATTTATTTTTCAAAATTATTCTACTTGGTCCAAAAAAGGGTTAAACTTACACCAAACAGATGTCCTTTCAGATCCAATTAATGAGTGTGAAAGAGACAAGTTCACTCGACAATTTTTTCACTTTTTGAGAGAGTAAAAAAAGAGCTTAAACAAGACTCGATGATGTTGTTCTAGGAAGCATATAGTGGGGGAGGCCATTCATCTTGTGCATGGATCCTATGGAAAGTCAACAACTCACAGACATTTGAAACAAGCTTGAGAAATCCTAAATCTTTTGAAGTCGAGGAGGATAAAATACTTGCATAGGTTACCTTTTCCCCAATATACCGAAGAATACCCCTTCTCCAGAAGGGTGTAGAAGAAGGAAGTTGATGCTCCACAAGATCATTCCAGTCAAATTAAACCTCCTTAGGACTTGGAGGGATATTATTTAGAGATATTTTAATGCTCCCTTATTCATAAGGTACAAGACCAGAAATGTTAATGACATGGTCCAAAGATGAATCACCCCTCAAAACATGAGTGGTGTTGGATGAAGATTGCATTGGTACCATTGTTATATCAATCAAAGAAGGATTAGGATGTTGGGAAACCAAATATGACTCATAACTCGAAGGGATATCAGACAAGGACTGTGCTTCTTCTACCACAACAGTAGCAGGTCATAGACGAGTAAGGTGATTCCCTTTGCAATTCCTACAAAGGAACTTGGGATTACATCCTATACATCGAGGCTTCTCAATCATATGAATTCCCCCAACATGACTTACAGTTGCTGGTGGCATGCTCTCAACATGACTTGCAGAGGCTAGTATCTCATCTCCAACATGATTTTCAGTGGTTGGTGATGAATCCCCAACATGACTAGAAGAGGTCGGTGGTATAATTCCAGTATGACTTGCAGTGGCTGGACTTGTGGTGGTTGGTTGCGGCATTTCAGACCAAGGTTTCGAGAAAGACTAGTTTTGAGAGATTGTGGGACAAGAAGGGTTATAGTATACACCATGTCCCTTTCTGGTAGGGTAGTATCCTCCTTCAAACTAATTCATAAAGGGTTGTAAGGGCATCGTCACCGAGGAAGACGCTTGCGAAGAGAAAGTGACATGACAAGGGTTACTCATGTGAGGATATATGTTTCTCACAGAAAAAGGAACTTCATGAAGGGGATTTCCCATACTATAAAACTTACTCCCCCCGGATGAAACACCAGAAGATAGATGGAGGTCCACCATGGGAAAAGCATTCATAGGAACCAACATAACAGAAGAGGAATATATGGACAGAGTGTAATAATTAGAATGACTGCCCATTCGAGTACTTGCTCCTATAAAAGTGATGCTAGGATTGGATCCATGGGAATGAATATTCCAACCTCCTACCGTGAGAGTTGGTTGAGGGGTATGACTCCCATCAAATGAAAATGGAGAATAAGGAGGCATCATGCCCCTAGACCCAAAACTAGGATTCACATAAAATGGTGAGGTGGAGGACGACAAGTGTGAAGACATGTCTAGCATACCAAGAGAAACATGATTAGAGGCCCAAGGTATTGACTGATTATCATGATTCTACGTACCACTAGGACATACAAAAGGATTCTTCCCCATGGAATGAGAAAAAACCATGGGTTGGATAACGCTAATTCAGGGAGTCACGGGGGCTGCACTAACCATAGCAATAAATACTTGCGGCACAATACAAAATCCTAAGGCCAAATAATAATCATAGAGCACATGAAAAATAAACAAAAAGGCCAATATGCACACAAACAAGATAAAGTGGTTGAAAAGGGGCCTCCCTCCCTAAAGTAGGTATGCCTCTTCTAAGGGGGGCCTGCGACTCCCTTCAAAATATTGGGCGTATCAGAATCAGTTATAAGGGCCCTCTTGGGCTTAACAACGCAGTCATTTAGAGCCCCTTGGAGAGGTAATCCTTCATAAATTTTGTGTGTTGTCTGACCCTTATCTAAATCGGGGTACCTGCATAATAGCCCCCGCAAGTAACCTATGTGGCTACTTGTGTCAAACAACTAAAGCCACCATGATATAACCAATGCGTAGGAGAACAATCATAATTCAGGTCCACTGTATGGGAAGGGTAACAAAGCCTGAAATGTTGAAAGCACTGCCTCTCACAGAGGCAAAGGTACTAGAAAGACGCCCATACACGAATAGATCCCTAGAAATATCTTTTACGCTAAGAAGGTATTGGAGGGATATCTCCTCAACCAACTTCATGCAACCTCGTGCTTATGGTGTGAGTGGAGCCTCATGATGTCACCAATTATACAATGGATTTCACCACTCCCTTATTTAGACATATATGTTGAGTTTAATAGCCTTGGATAAGTTTACTCAAAAAATCTTATTCCAAGGCTCTAAATCTTAAGCTAGTTTGTGTTCCCTGAAAAATAAAATCGTTTCTAATCAATTTTAAATTTTTCAGCATTACTTTTAATTGCTTTGTTTACTCACAAGATGTGGTTGTGAAACTGATGATGTTATGACTCAACAAGTAAAAGAAATGAATATGAATATGATGCAAAGTCCCAACTTCAATTCTCAATAAATGATAATCTTTTCAAAAATGCAACTTTCAATTCAACTCTGCAACTTCAAATAAGATGCAATATTTCCATCATGTGTCAAGATCAATGATAAGAACCCAAAAGATCAAATGCCATAATGCAAAATGTATTATTTTTATATTTTCAATATAAAGGAAATGAAAATGAAAGGACTAAACAACAACTTTATATATAAACCCTACTGTAAGAAAAATATACAAACCAAGTAGGATATCAAGAAGCAAACACCCATCCCAAGGTGCAAGGACAGGCAATAAAAAATATGATGAGAAAGAAAAACTGCCAAAAATTCAACCAAAGGAAGGTTTCCTATCAATCTACAGACACTTAAAAATCATGAAAGAGATCCAAGAAGACTCAACAACCATTAAAACTTACCCAACAAAAATCAAGCTCAACAATCAAGAAAACAAGGATGATGTATGAGATTGTTCAAGAAAAAACCATGTATATACGCTCCCTACAGAAAGATAGCTAGCATATGTACTCGTCTGTGAAGGGAAAAAGCACGTATATGTATTGAAACACTGCCAAGTTAAGGATAAGAACAAGAAACTTAGACTCAAAATGAAAATAGGCTGTCAAGGAATCAGACGACAAGAAACTCAAGCTAACCGAGAGCAATCAAAGGACAAAAAGAATCCAAACCTCGACACGAAGGTTCTTTTCCCAGTATGGTCGCCAGTGCTGTTATGAGGAAAATCACTCTATGGCATGGGATAAACCACAATAGACAGAATGGTTGTAGAAATCAACTCTAGTCTCAAGTATGCTATATGAACAAAGATACTAACAAGACAAGATAAAGAGCCTACCTCCTCCAAATGTTTGAATAAGACCATTGTTGAGCACTCGACTCAAATCTATATACCTTCCACTTGTCCTCAACATCCAAGATACACAAGCATATGGTGATAATATATATAGTTATTACATATAATAGCATAATCCATCAATATTCATAACAAATATGCCCATGGAATAAGAATTCAAATATTTGCAAGACATTAATTGGATGAGAAAAGAGTATTTCTTTTAAAATACGATCAACCTAAGTGTATGAATGACAAACTTCTATGTCGATACTTCTCAGAACTGAGAAACTAAGTACCTTCCAGTTGGGCCTCCACCACTTCAATCCTCCACCAAAGGCAAGCTCATATAAGAGAGACAATGAGGTTCTCCATCAAAGAGATAAGAGCTTGGGGGATTGACAATGTATTCAAACTTAAAAGGACAAAAGGATGCAAACTCAATATGAAATGAATAATTTCTCCAGAGTAACTTTTCTCTCAAAGTTGAGTTCTTCTTCTTCTTCCAAAGCCTGGATATGGCCCATTTATATCCCCTTCAAATGGAATTGAAGGGGCGAGTCAGAATGTTTCCAGTATATGGAAGGTCAAGGATCATGGATCTTGTGACATGACATGGAAACCCAACACCATTTTAAATTTTGTACACAAAACCCGATGTACACGAGATGTAATGGTCCAACCTGCATATACACATGTTGTATAGAAGTTAGGGAACGTATATGTGGAAAAATATGTTTTTTAGCTCTGGAAAGTGCAAAAAGAGACTTCAAGTCTACATAGGGAAATGGAAAAGGCCTTCTAAGAAAGTTGCATGGGGTGAGGCAAATATTGCTATAATAGGGTTAGGTAGGTTAGGTCCCTAACATGCATTATCCACAAAGCATAAAATAATTAGCATCTAAGGCATTGGGATCATTTTATTATCCTTAGAAAATGGGTAGTGTCTCAAGAACCATCTAGTGTGGAAACCCCCATAATGATCCCCATATGACCATAGTAAAGGACTTAATACCTATCTATGATGAATGAAATATCCTCATGGTGTATGTGTCCCACTTGGTGGCTACATATCCCCCTAAATGACATGTGTAGTGGGTCAAGACATAATTTTTTCCCATGAACCCTAAAAACTTCATTTAGGTCATGTGGCTCTTTTTTCCCTCTCTCGACCATAGTTGAGATCGCATTGAGATCCATCCCTAATACAAAACACCTGCATTAGTCATCCATATCCCACTTAAAAGTTAAAGATCCCTTTGATTTGGCCCATCCTATTTATCACATATAACCATTTACTTCTTGAAATATGAGTTCTTTCTGTTATTTCACCCCGATGATGAATGTACTTACCCATTTTGTAGATATAACAAATTATTAATTAATTACTTGCAATGGTTATTTTCGGTGGCATTTTATGAGTTGATATAGGAATATTCTTGATTTATCCTTAATGTAAAAAATTATGGATTAATGGCGTATTAAATTAAGTGTTTTTAAGGACATTTGTCAATGTCTTTACCTTTTCCATGGGTACATGTGTGCAAATATTGGATACCATGAATTTTAAAGACAATTGTTAGTGCTACGAATATAATCTAATACTTTATTTTCATCTCCAATTTCTGAGGTTCCAATTCCAATCATACAAGCTTCACAAGAGGTTTTTGTGGCACATTGAGTTTTTCAAATATTTCTATAGCATATGGATTGAAGTCAACACGTAGCACTCCATTTCATCATCCATCATTTTTGAAGATGCCACACACTTCCACTTAAATGCTAGTAGATTAAAGACACCCCAATTGCATTTAAAGAAAGTAGTTGAAGGATACTTTATCCACTTCAACATCCAACAATTATGAAGATGGCCATGCAAAATCCAAAAATTAATTACAAGCTCCTTTAATTATATATTCATCCATCTCAATAATTGATTGTAGGATTGTTCACTATATACTCTCCCACTACGTTTTTCATTGCACAAAATCAGGAATACATTTATGCGATCAATGTAACATGCTAGAGAATAAGCAAGGATGCATTCAATGCATCAGAAAATACCACTTAACAATACATAACATATCTTGAATGGTATCCTGGGGATGACATCTTCAAAACTAAGAATTCAAAGATTTAATAAATGCAACATACCAAAACACACACGAATCTAGAAGGAGCATTTCATGTCATCTTGATTTCAGATGTTCTAATATTTGGTAAAAGGGGGCCTGCAATCACCTTTGGGGTCACATCACGCCATTTTCTTAATGATGTAACTAATAAAATGGATCACTCCTTAGAAATAGGGTTAGAAATAGGGTTTGTTTGATATGTAGTTTTATTTATGTTGAAATTCATTTAATTAGAATATTCCATAGTTCTCTACATAAGAAATACCACTAATCCTATTATAGGGGGAGTGCTTAAAGGAAATTGTTTGATATATCGTGACATGACATAGTGTACCAATTTATGGGGATTCTATTTTGAATTTAAATTGAATTTTTTTAGTTTTTTTGTGTGTAGATGATGTGTTAAATTGTGTTTATTATATTGTATTTTTATCCTAGTTCTCTATTCTTGAGAGGTAGAGTTCACTTCAATGGAACAAAGAAATGAGCAGGTTAAATTGCTCTTTAATTTCATTTTTAATGGTGTTTTCTTAATTTTATTTTTTCAAATATAAAATTATACAGTTAATCATTCCTCTTATAGTCAAAATGCCATAAACAGGTTTTGCAATTTTATTATTCATAGATTTAGATATTAATTTTAGCAATTACAATTCTATAGTTTGATTTTTTACATTCAAGCATTAAATTACATAGATTAGTTCTTATCTATAGATTTTGATTTATGAACTATAGTGCATTATCTTTCCACAGTGGAATTTCATTTCTTAGATAAAAATACAATTTCATTTCATAGAATCATATTAAAAAAACAAGTGGAAGTTAGGAATTTGGAGCCTACACATACAATATAGGACATCTCACAAGATCTTATGACTCTGGGTTGATAAAATAAATGTCCAACAATTAAGCTTGTTATTGTCACATTAGCAAGGTATATAATCAGAATGTCAATTTTGGCATCGCTTTTGGGGAGATGTGAAAGGAACAATAGTACTAATTTAATTTGTTTTTTAGATAACACATTGTATAGGGATGAACGAAGAGGATATGTCGACTACCCTTTTTGTAGGGTCTCATACATAGTGTTATGCATTCATATAGATGCATGAGTAAATTTAGAAGATTTTCACGGTGTTGTAAGAGCCACCCAAGGTACTAACCTCCTTGCTTGAAAATTGGTAAGATTATTCCACTCGAAAATGACCTAAGGGGATGCATAAATAATTCACTAAAGGACATGAAAAACAATGAAAGAATCGGGAAAGAATCTCTCTTTCATTTCTTTAGTTTTGAATTAATATGGATACTTCCAACCTTGAATGAAAATATGGGTTTTGTGTGTGAATCATCATTCTTCTTCTAATAAAACTCCAATCTATTCATTCACATTTTGTTTCTATTTTTAGCTTCAAGTTTTCACAATCTTATTTTTATTCTACTCACATTTGGTCATTCCACTTCACTATATTCCACTTTGCATTCCTTGTTGGAAACCATTTCCGTATTTTTAAGAGTTAATGAAAATATAGGAAGAAATTATTTTTAGGCTGTTTTCCTAGCTATAAATCAACTTTTGAACCTCCAATTCATCTCCTACAATGCACTAAAATACAAAAGAACATGTGTACCTATTTCTATGAAATGGATCTACATTAATCCTATTATGGAATCACCTATTGTTACCTTAGGTTGCTAAAATATAAGAGGGGGTTAATATGTCTCAGTGTATAAGTCGTGTCTACAACCATGCCATGCAAATACATTGTTTCGAAAAACAATTCCTCCATAAGCCTAGTTAAACCTTTATTCCACCTCCCATTACAAGCCTTCATTCGACGCCCTATGTAAAAACACAATTTTTTTCTTTGTCCTAAAAGTCTATTTGGTCGAAATAATAGTGCATGATAACTCAATGTATTGATGTTTAAGGTATGCTTGAGAGCATTCCGATTTTCTTAAGGTCAATGACTAGCACTATGAAAGTAGAGGAAAATGACAAATAAGCATGTTCTTGAAAGGAAAATCAAACAACTCAATATAAACCGATGAAAATCACGATTTTGAATTTCAATTTCTTCGTATATTTATAAATGATCATGAATCCATTATTTCATGCACCTCGTGATTTATTGAGGTATTTGGCTAAGTATCTTTGCATGGAAGCTTCCCTCACTTTTTCCCGAAGAAAAGTATCTCTAAATTATATAATGGTATAATTTTTTTTACAGACACCATATCGTTTCTGTTCGATACTGTGATAGTACAATCAAACTATATTTTTTCTATACTGAATAAAACAAAAGACTCCATACTATTTACACAAAACAACATACCAACATCAACTGAATTAAAGACTAGATAGGCGCAGATTGATGAATAAAAAAGACCACAACATCTCCAAAAGACACCCCGATACTCAAGACTGCTCAATTTTCAAAGATGTTTAGATGGGTAGGTGGGATTTCTTCACCATTATGCCAATGATAGACAGCCAGTCTACCTTTGGGCTCCTTTAGCGCTCGCTTTGACAATAAGTCTGCCTCTTTATTGTGCTCTCGATATATGTGTTGGAAACTAATTTCTTTAAATAATTTTTTCAATTCCAATGTTTTGAATTTCCAGCCACCTAAATTCACTTCTTGAAGTTGACCCTTGTGATTCATCCAATCAATAATGACTTTTGAATTCCCCAAAATTTGAATTTTATCAATTTCCCAGAGCGAAGCCAATGTGAGAGTCGCCCACAAACCCATTAGCTCTGCCTTTGTGTTTGTGCCCGCTCCGCAGTTGATGTACCATTTGGTGACCCTTGAAGGATGAGTTTTAAATAATCCACCCGCTGCACAACAACCCCCATGTAATTGTGTCGCTCCATCAAAGCATGCCAGCGTAAAGCCCTCAATGTGAATAAAGTCACACACTCTATTTGGAATGGGTTTTATGGAAGCGGGTTGCCAAGAAAAAGTAACTGCAATCATGTACACCACCGCAATATAAGAAGGTGTGTGATCCTTGAATAATACCTTATTCCTCTCAATCCAAATTTGCCAGCAAGTAATAGCTGCTAGACTAACTGTCGCAGATTTTTCTAAATTCCAGACAATTAAACAATCTGAAATCGATGATCCAGCCCAAGGAATTTTTAAGTTGTAGACTTTGGTCAAACGACTCCAAACTGCCTTAGTGAAGGGGCAATGTATAAAAATATGATTTGCATTTTCCACATTTTTATTGTAGAGCTTGCAAAGCCCAGGTCCAACCCAGCCTTTAATTTGAAGCACATCTCAGGTAAGTAACTTATCGAATGCTGCCAACCACAAAAACAGTTTTATTTTTAGCTGGACTGGCCACTTCCATAGGTTGATAATCCAGGCTTTTTCACATTTGAAGTTCAGAGGTTTTATTAGAGCCCGATAGATATTTTTGACTGTTATTAAGCCTAAAGCGTCCCCCCCAACCCACACCAGACCATATGCACCATGCGACAGAGATATACCCATGTCCTTTAATGCATTAGTGAATTTGTCCCATTCTGAAGCACTGTGTCCCAAAAGGTCCAACGAATCTCTCCTGCGCCAGCGATCTGGGAATGGAGATGCATCCACTGTATCGCTTGCCTGCGCTAAGACCAAGATTTGATTTATTGATAACTGCAATTGAAGTGTGTCTGAGAGGATAGAGGTCTCCTCTAGACCGACAATTGTATCCGCTCCAATCAAGATTGAATTTCCAGACACAGGCTTCCACCAGATCCAATGCAATAAAACCAGAATGTTCCTTGTCAAGCCGCTCCATATGTTAGACGACTTTGGTTCCTGGTGGTTTGATTTTTGGAGCTAGTCCACTACATAAGAAACCCCACAGTATTTATCCTTAAGAATTCTATGCCAAATGTTGTCAACAATCAACGCCCTCCACAATGTACTTGCCAATAATGCTGAACTGAACGTATTTAAATTTTTGAGCCCCCAACAAGCACAATTCTTTGGTCTTGCAATGATATCCTATCTATAGAGATGGTAGTGGTGCATTGCCTTACGGCCACTCCACAGGAAGGCAAATAAAAGTTGTTGAATGCGGTTTAAAACAGACTTTGGGATCATCTCCATAGACATCCAAAAGACCGATTGACTTTCCAATACAGATTTAACCAGAATTAATTTGCCTCCCATTGATAGCAACAGATTACACCAGAGCCCATTTTTTTTTCAATTATTGAAACTAACCAACCCCAATCATCAGCTTTGACCGCTCTTGGTTTTAAAATATATCCTAAGTACTTGAAACCTAATTTTAAATCAATGAAGGAAAAAGGTAAAATGGTTTTTAAAAGTTCGAGCTCCACATCCTCAAGCCCCCAATAATGAACATTTGTTTTTGTAAAATTTATGCTTAGTCCAGATACCGAAAAAAAATCTTGGATAGTGTCTAATATCAATCTCCATTCTGTCGGGTCTGCCTTAGACATTACAAGAACATCATCCATAAACATTAAATGGATAGTTTTTAGATGCTGCGTTAACTTTATACCAGAAAAACTTTGGTCAATAATACCTTTTGATAGTAGCAGACTTATCCCTTCCATGATCAAGATGAATAAATATGGGCATAATGGGCATCCCTGACGAAGCCCCCTCTAGCTCTTAAAAAAATCCATTGCCTCACCATTTATCAGAACTACAAAACTGGCACTTGTAACACATCACATTATCCAATCTGTGAGATTTACCTTAAAGCCTACCGAGAGTAAAACCACTCTAAGGTATTCCCAGTCTATGCTGTCATAGGCTTTTTTGAGGTCTACTTTCAACACCAGGGATTTGATTTTTTTTTTTTAATACTATGGATAGTCTCATGGGCCAAGCCGATTGCATCCTGAATTCTTCTACCCTTTAGAAAACAAAGTTGTTTTGAACAGAAGCACTTAGATAAAACAGGATTTATATGATTAGCAATGAATTTTGAGATAATCTTGTAGATGAGATTACATAAGGAAATAGGTTGAAAGTCATCGAAGGATTCAGGTTTGTTTACCTTCGGAATAAGGGCCAGGAAAGTTGAGTTAAGACCTCCACAAAGTTTGCCATTCCTCATCGAGTCCTCCACCATCTCGAGCAAATCTTCACCTACTAAATCGAAGAAAGAAATGAAAAAATCAGTAGTCCACCCATCAGGACCAGGGATTCTATCTTTGTTAAACTTTTCTAGAACAGATTTGATTTCCTCCAGCGTAATCGGTTTAAGGAGAAAATCGGCCTCCTCCTCAGTAACCATTTTTGGATAAAGTCTGGAGATGCTCACAAGTTCCGAGTAATATGTTCTATCCTTGGCTCTAAAAAAATATGTGTAATGGTTAAAAGCCTCCTCTCTAATCACTTCCTGACCAGTTATCTTGATTCCAGTACTCGAAGCTAATTCCCACACATGTTTTCTATTTCTATTAAAGCTTGCCATCTTGTGGAAAAACTTAGTATTGGAGTCTCCACTTCGGATCCATGTGACCTTGCTATGTGAAAATGCATTTTCACCCAACATTTGGTAGGTGGTTGTGAAGTCAGGTTTTGTCTCATAGAGTTGGGACCATCCAGAGGTCTCATGGCCGCAAGAGTCTAGCACCGTGGTGGGTGTCATGACTAGTGGTCTGCTGAGGCAATCAACGATGTTATTGGTACTTCCTGTTTTATAATTGATGTTGAGGTGGAATTGCTGCAAGTATGTGGACCAATTTTGATGGCGATCATTCTACAATTTTCCTTGTGTTTGCCTGAACTGCAGTGGATTAGTGTGGATGACTATCTCCTTCCCAAGAATGTGATGTATCCACTGATGGTATGCTTTCACAATGGAGTACATTTCTTTTTTGTAAGTAGGGTACTTACAGACAACATCTGATAGTGTCTCACTATGATAGGCAACGAGGTGGCCATGCTCAATGAGAATGGTGCCCATCACATAGTCTGAAGCATCTGTCTCGATCTCAAAGGGTTGTTGCAGGTATGGTAGTGAAAGTACTGCGAATGAGCACAAGAACTGCTTCAATTCATCGAATGCTTGTTGTTGTGACTGGGCCCACGCAAATTTCTCCTTACCACCACCCCTGGTTATTTGGCTAAGGGCCCATGCAATATGGGATAATCCCAACATGAACCTGTGGTAGAAATTGGCAATGCCCAAGAAGCTCCAAAGCTCAGTGAGTGTGGTTGGGGCTGGCTAGTCACAGATGACTTGGATCTTGGCTAGATCCACATGTACGCCATGCTGATCGATGATATAGCCCAGGTAATGGACCCTGTCCATGCGAAAGGATCATTTTTCCAAGTTGGCATATAGTTTGTGTTGTCGTAGGGTGTGTTGAACCTGTTGAATATGTTGTAAGTGTTCGGCCCAAGTCTTTTTGTAAATGAGAATGTCATCCATATACACCACTACAAAAGTATTGGTGAATGGTCGTAGGATATCATCCATCATCCTCATGAAAGTGGCTGGAGAATTTGTTAAACCAAAGGGCATGACCAACAATTCAAAAAGGAATTCCTTTAACTTCAAGGTAGTTTTCCATACATCTGTCTGTTCTATCGGGACCTGGTGGTAGCCAGACTTCAAATCAATCTTACTGAAGTATTTTCACCACCTGAGTTGATCAAGGAGGTTATCAATTTGGGGAATCGGCTACCAGTTTCTGACTGTGATTTTATTCAGAGCCTGGTAATCAATGCAGAGTCGTCAGGTTCTATCTTTCTTCTGTACCAGCACGATTGGGCTCCCGCAAGGTGATGAGTTGGGATGAATGTGCCCCTTATGGAGCAGTTCTTGGATCTATTGCTTGATCTCCTCATTCTCTAAGAGAGAGCAGAAATAGACTGGCCCATTGGGAAGCGATGCACTGGGGGTCAGATCAATGGGGTGCTTGACCTGGCAGTGCAGAGGTACCTCGGTAGGTGAGGAGAAGATATCTGAGTATTCTTCCACGAACTTATCTAAATGCTCCTGTTGTGTTTAGAGGTCGATCATAGAGACCCTAGATGTGGCTGTGATATTTATCTTATTCTGAGAGCGAATCATGAAGAAGACAAACTTCCCCGTCTGAGATATGACCTTCCTACATTGCTTAGCAGAGATCAAGGAAATAACACTAGGTGGGACTGCCTCGGGTATCCTGTACAATTTCCTGTTCAAAGTAATAATAACACTACTAGGCCTAGACTCATATACAACATGACATTTCCATAAATAAGGTTGGCCCAAAAGAACATCACAAACTTCGAGAGCAACAACATCACACAATACGTCATCTTTGAAGGGATTGATTCGATACGATATTCAACACTGTTGGCTGACGTGAAGATCGCTTCCTTGGCAGAGCCATCCAATGGTGTAGGGTTGTGGGTGCAACATTGTCGGCAGGGCCAGCCACTTGATGAACTCTACTGATATGAGATTCTTATGGCTACCACTATCAACGATGAAGTCCAGCAAGATGCCTTTACCTACATATGTAAATGGAAGAGGTGTTCTCCTTCTTCTGGCTCATCTGGTTCACTAGGCTAGAGCTTGGTGATAGCAACAGTGGCACTAGGTTCCGCATCAATGATCTGTCTTCCCCTTTCTGGTTCTGGCTTAGATTCAGAACCCGCATCTGATTCAGAGGCTTTCACTTCGGCCACCAAGGACTTCTTTGAGCGGCACTCAGTAGTGTTATGCCAAGGGCTCTTATGGAAGTCACACCACTTCTCGGTATCTTTCTTTGTCTATCCGGTGTCCTTCTTTGCTTGCGGCTTGGACTAGTTGTTCTGATATTGTCTATATTTTCTCTATCCTTTGTTTTGTGGGTTGGGGCCACCCTTTCCTAGATTTTGTTGTGAGGGGTTCCCGTGCCCAAATTGCCTCGTCTTTTATTTGATCTTCTGCTCGATTTTGACAGCATATCGGTAGGTCGCGCCCAAGGGTGAGATGTCTAGAAATTCCATTTCGATCTGGATGTATCTATGTAGAGTGTTGTGATACTTGAGCACCATATGTATCTCTGAATCTTTTATGCCCAAATGGTGCCCAAGGTATGGAATATATTTGTGAAATCTGGCACTGCTTGGTCTCTTTCTTGCCACAGTGTTGTCCATTTGGTATACACTTCGTCATAACTTCCGACATGGTAGTATTGTTCCTTAATAGTATCCCTGAAGGATTCCCAGGTGGCCGTGACTATAAATAAAGAGGGTTTGTTTGTTTCCTTTTTCTCACTGAAAGTTTCCCACCAATATTTGACATGGGGAATGACTTTGAGGAGCGCAAAAGTAATATTTTCTCTATTCGAAAATTTATGGACAAAAAAATACCCTTCTAGTATATTCAACCACTTCTCTATAGCATATGCATCTATTTGACCTTAAAATATAGTAATATCGAAGTTTAGTTGTACCTTGAAGGGGGTGGCACCTCTTCTCGAAGAATATGCATCACCTGTTGGTAGCCGCCGTAGGATTTGCACAAAACTATCCATCATCTTGTTCCTTTGTTGCGTGAGGGATTCCTCAATCAATAGTTCAAAAGGATCTATTGTCCCATCATATTTATTTTCTCCTACCATGAGAGGTCACTTGGGCGTGTGAGATCTTTTGTCCTCAAGAGAAACAAGCTCGAGACCCAACTCTTTGTACTTCGACCTCATTGGGGACATGCATTAAGACAACAAGGAGCAGACCGCTCTGATACCACTGATCCATATTTTATGAGAAGAAAGAAATGGATACAGATTATTAACAGGTGCTTAACATAAAATAACAGAGATACAATCAAACTAGTTTTCTATTCAATAAGGAAATAAGTTGAAACTGTAAAATGCAGTGGAAACAAGCTTGCTAGAATGGTGGCAGCTTATCTCTGAGAAGAAATGTGACGTTTGCGCTCATTCTCAAGAAGATAATTAAAATGAGGATCGAAAATCCTTTTTAAAATAAATAGGAATTCCAAAGACCCTAGACATCCAAAAACCTAACCCTAGGAGATGAAGTGCCAAAAGTCATGTGGGCCCTGTCTGGGTAAGTTAGTACATCAACTTCCTGGGGTCGTAACTTTTGCATACAATCTCTATTTTAGGCGTATGATAGCCCGTTGGAAAGGTATCATCTAGGAGATTCATTTTTGGGGCTCAATCATTCCTTCAAATATCATTGAGAATATTTATCCCAAAAAACATTCATTTAGGCCCTCAAAATGGCCCTCGAAGTTAAAATTGCTAAAAATAGTAAATTGCCAAAATTGCCAGAAAACTATTTTGAGCCAATTGGAAAAGGTGGGTGGCCACCGATATCCACCCAGATCAATCCTCCATCCTTATGAATAAATTGTCTCCATTCCATTGAGTTCCCCCATCAGATGAGGAAATTTTTGTTGAATTTGGCCCCAGGTGAACTACTTGCCTTGGTGCAGGAGCTACCCTGCTTTGACGACTCGATAAATATGGATCCTTTGCTGTCGAGTAACCTTGATATGTGTGTCCAAAATATGATCACTAGATGCCTATTATATGCAGTCGG
Source organism: Picea engelmannii (assembly GCA_009831015.1). Taxonomy (NCBI): domain Eukaryota; kingdom Viridiplantae; phylum Streptophyta; class Pinopsida; order Pinales; family Pinaceae; genus Picea; species Picea engelmannii. The sequence continues at coordinate 647,707 of ML789296.1, forward strand.
TTTTGAGCTATGTTTGTGTCATCTATTCTGCTACGTCTAAGGTGTCCAATAATGGTGGGAAATAAGGGCGAAGGAGATCCACGTTGAACACTAGGTGCATGCCAAGGAAAGGAGGAATGTTAAGTTCAGAAGAATTATTCCCCACGGCCTTGGTGATGGTGTACAACCCATAATGGAGTGGGGGAATCTTCTGATGGGGTCCTGTAAGGTGTTCTTTCTGTAAGTGCAACCAAAATTTTTCACCCACCTGAAACTTATGTGGCACCCGATATTGATCATGACACTGCTCGTACTTGTCATTGGACTTCTATAGGATATCCTGAACCCGTTGGTGGATGTGCTGGATCTTCTCAATGAACCGGGTGAATTTTTCAGCTTCAGTTGGAGCAGGAGATGAGTTGGTCGAGGTGACCACAAGGGGAAGTGAAACATCTATGGGACCCAATGGTTGGAATCCCAACCCCACCTGAAAGGGGTTGTGGCTGGTTGATCTATGAAGGGCTTGGTTGTAGCTATGTTTGACATAGGGAAGGCTCTCATCCCATGTCTGAGGGTTCTTTGAATTATACATGTGAAGGATATGCATAATCATTCAATTTACAACCTCGGTTTGGCCATCTATCTAGGGGTGGAAGGCCGTGGATTTGGTGAGCTTGGTGTCCAGCAGTGACCAGAGGCTTGACCAGAAGGTGCTGAGAAATCAACTGTCTTGATCTGAGACAATGGTTTTTGGGATTCCAAAATGTACCCAGACTCATTCAAATAAGAGCTTGGTAGTGGCCTCTGGTATGATGTTCTTCTTGCAGGCAACCATAATCGCCATCTTAGAAAAGCGATCAACAACCACAAAAACACAGTCATTTCCCCGCTTGGTGGATGGGAGGCCTGACATGTAGTCCATTGAGATGGATTCCCATGGCCTGTTGTTAGCACCAGAGGTCACCTATGTATTTTAGCAGAGGTAAGCTCAGTACCCATCAATTTGTATGTCACAATGAATAAATGTAAAGGGGGTCTAATGGACGTAGACTCAAGATTATATCGCTTTAACTCAGAAAACTGGGCTGGTGTGCAGAGGTAGATGAGGTCTTGATATAACTTTAGTAAGTAAGTTCTAGCAAGGGTGAGTAGGGGGAAGAACTTGAGAGGAATGAAGAAGTCTTCTATGGACATCCGGTCTTCCGACAACTTAAAGAGGAAAAGCTCTGAAGACAAGATCCTTTTGGTTCAGGGTTTCAAGCAATTGAATGAATTTATTTCTGAACTAAAATCAAACATACATCACCATTCAATAATAACAACCCGACGTGATCATCCATGCCCAAGTCATTCAACGTTAGGGGAAAAAAATCACAAGAAACAGATTAAAACTGGTCGTGATGCCACTATGATCAAACCTACATCACAAGGACGTAACTACCCTCGACTGGATCATTCATGCCCAAGTGTCTTAACACAGTTGTTACAAATATATGAAAGGACACTGACTTACATTAGAAAAGAAGTCTCAAATACAGGTACATAACCAGCGAACCAGAGGCTTCATTAAAATTTTACAAATCAGGAGCTTAGCTCAACCATCGACACTAACAAAATATGAGGCAAAATCCTATATACTCAGAGAAAAAATCCATAAGCATACTCGAGATTCTGCACTGAAGGAATTACATATGCATGCTTCCTGGAAAACTGTGCATGCAGTTTCCTGCCGGAAGCAAGCTCTGTCAGACACAATCACTTTTCAGGATGTTTCTATAGCTGAGCTGACTCGCTGAAAGTTCTTTCTCGGGATTTCCATTTATGGTGGAAACGATGTTCAACCACTACCACCTGCCTCAATAATTGCTTCATTGGGATCGGAAAAGGCCCAAGTCAATTCTGCACCTGTGGAATTTTGTGGCCTCTGCATTCTTCCATGTGTTAGGGCCCTATAATTTATAGGGAAATCAGTATTCTGACTGATATCTATTTCAGGCATAACACAGATGGCTCGTGGTGCATAGTGAAAATGTGAAGGTGGAAGAAAACTCTCAACACGTCTCATCTTTTATCGCAACAGTTCTCATCTTTTATCATAGGTTAACTTGTGGATTTTTTCAAAAAGTTGGTTTTCAAGGAATCTTTGGTCTCACAGGTTCCTTTGGGAAAACGGTTAAAAAAGCAGGGTGTGCAGGTTGTTGGAAAACTAAGAGGGGGGGTGAATCAGTTGTTTACCGAGCTTGAACAATTATACTTATTTTTAATTCTTTACAAAGCACTCAATGACAATCACAATGATGCAGGGCAATAAGCAATAGCATATTCAATATCAGTCACACATATGAGATACACAGAGATAAATTTTCTTGAGGAAATCCATACAGGATAAAAACCTCTTCTTCTTTATATGATAAGTAATATTTACATTCTTTACATTATCATACATATGAGCACCAACTCATAATGAGGCTTCAACCTCTGTTTTGCAAGCTGCTACTTACTGAGAGCACCAACTCTCTATTTTCTCTAGTACCAACTAGAAGGAAGCACCAACTCCCTAGTTTCTCTGGCACCAAATAGAAGGAAGCACCAACACCCTGGTTTCTCTAGCACCAACTAGAAGGAAGCTACAACTCCCTATGTTCAAGCACCCACTTGAACCTCTGAGGACACCAGTCCTCCCTAGCACCTCCCTTCCACCCTAGATTATGAATATGAATTACTGGAACTTATTACAGTGATATAGTGTTCAACAACAGCTTACCAGTCTCATCACTATTCTGCAAGATTTCGCTGCTCAATCTTCCTCACTGTCTTCTTGCACGCATCCATTACACTTTTCTATTCTTCTACCTCTTGTGCTTTCTGCACCGTTCCCATTTCAATGCACCTTTTGTCTTTTGTCCATTTTAGCTACTGCACTCCACCTCCTTCTTCACACATGCATCACTCTCAAAAGCAACAACAACACAATCTCTTATTTTTTCCACATTCTTCTACTCCCTGTGCATCTTGTGGATTCTCTGTATGCAGTGGTTCTACATGGTCTGCATGTTGAGTGCTCTACCTGTTCATCATGGCAACTCTTCAGCTTCTCTAGCTGTTAAACCCATGCATCCAGCATCACTGGGTGTTACGCTGAGATTCCTTAGTCTCTCTGGCAGATGAGACTCATCGTCTTCTTTGGCACAGTCGAGATTAACCTCTATGTTGCAGTCACAGGCTTCAACGCTCTTCCAACTGCCAATCGCCTCTATGGCAAGTCCTCATTCCACTAGAAGGTTCCCTTAGACTCTTCCACTTCTCTAGCAGTTACACACAAGTATTTTCCACACCTCTGGTAGAAACCATCATTAGTTTACTTGAATTTATAGTGAAAAACTTGAAATAGAGCCCATCTATGCTAGCTCCTTCCTCTTACATGACTACCGGTGGTGACCACCAGCTACATAGACATTTCAGCATTTCAGCATTTCGACATTCGACAATTCGGAATTCGTGTGACCAAGTGTCTCAACACTCCCAGTCACGATCCCCGAAAATCTGAAAAGGATCTTGTCTGCACTAGCTCCTTCCCCCATATTCCACCGATGTGACCACAGGCGGTGACCATCGGTTAGTTCGAAACTGCATTTCGCAATTTCGCATTTCAGGGATTCTCCAGTAAGTCCCTTGACTCCTCCAACTCTCGATCCTTGAAATGGGGTTTAACACGGACTAGCTCCTTCCTCGATATGACCATGGATAAGACCAAGCACTTATCCATAAAGTGATTTTCGCTATTTCACTTTTCGACACTTCGGCATTCCTGTGGTGAAGTGTTCTTGACACCTCCAAGTTCTGGTATCCGAAACTCCGAAATGGAATTGGATCAACGGTCGGGTACTCCAGCGTTTCTAATTTCAGTGAATCTCATTTTGCGACTTCGGGTTTCGCGATTTCGGGACTCCTGAGATGAAGAGTCTTCACTCTTGACTCCTCGAACTCCCGATATCCAAAACTCTGGTATGGAGTCTTTATCATTTCGCGACTTCGGATTTCGTGATTTCGAAACTCCTATGATGTAGTGTCCTGACTCTTGACCTCTCAACCTCCCAGTATCTGAAACTCCGGTGTGGAGTCTTTTATCATTTCGCGACTTTGGGTTTCGTGACTTCGGGACTCTTTCTGATGAGATTCTTTGTCATTTCCATCTCCTGGTATCCGAAATCCCGGTATCCAACTCTCTGAGTGATGCGCCTTTTTCGGGTTTTTGGGATTTCACATTTCGGCACTTCGGGACTCTTGATGATGAGAGTTTCTGACATCTCCATCTCCCAGTAACCGAAATCCTGGTATTCAATACTCCGAGTGGTGCGCCTGTTTTGGGTTTTCAGGATTTCGCATTTCGACACTTCGGGACTCCTAATGATGAGAGTTTCTGACATCTCCATCTCTCGGTAACAAAATCCTGGTATTCAATACTCCGAGTGGTGCTCCCGTTTCAGGTTTTCAGGATTTCTCATTTTGGCACTTCGGGACTCCTGATGACGAGAGTCTCGACTCTTGACTTCTCCATCTCCCGGTAACCGAAACTCCGAAATGGAGTCTTCGTTGAGGTGCCTTGTTTGGATTTTTTGGGGTTTCGCATGTCATCTTGCTCATTAAAGAGCGTGCAGGTTCTCCTGGATCCAACACCGGTCAAACCTCTAGCTCAGATCTAACGTTCATCGAGAATTTTCCTGAATCCAATGCTGCATACTCTGATCTTTCCATCAATGACAATCTCACCTACTTGAAAACTTGCCAACAATCTCCCCCTTTGGCATTGATGCCAACCCTAAGCGTCTTCGCTAATCCGTTTGGACCTCCAACTGTAGCATCCAGCCCGGACCACTCCTTTTCTCCCCCTTTGACATCAATGTCAAAGAAAAACATGCTCCCCCTGAGCTGTTGCAGTAATTTTTAGGAGGCATTAGATATTCAAACAATACAAAACTCCCCCTAACAAGATGGACTCTCTTAGGTGTGAGACGAAATGACACCCAACTTCTGTCAGAGATATTCAAAATGTGTCTTAGCTAGGGGTTTAGTAAAGATGTCTGCAATTTGTTCTGTGGTTGGAATGTACTGGACCTGAACAACCTGATTAGTGACCTGCTCTCTCAGAAAATGGTGTTTTATGGGAATACGCTTGGTCTTGGAGTGGAATACAGGATTCTTAGACACACTGATGGCACTATTGTTATCACAATGAATTGGTATCGATGCAACGTATTTTACCTCCAAGTCTTCAAGTGTATGAATCATCCATAATACCTGAGTGCAATAGGTAGCAACAACAATATACTCTTCCTCTATGGTCGATAAAGAAATGGAACCTTGCTTTTTACTAAGCCATGCTACTAATGAGTCACCCAGGAAGAATGCTCCTCCACTGGTGCTTTTTCTCTCATCAATATAGTTTTCCCAATCTACATCTGAATAAGCAGTTAACTGAAAATTCTGATTTCTGGGATACCACAAGCCATAAGTCATTGTTTCTTTCAAATACCTGGATATCTTGCAAATGACTTTGTTTAGGTGCAGACTGAAATCTTCCTACCATTCCTACAGCATGCATTATGTCTAGGCGAGATGCTATGATGTACAATAGGCTGCCCATCATTGACCTATATGAACTTTGATCAACATCAGGTGAGTCATAATCCTTGCTTAATTTTCATCCAGTAACCATAGGTGTACCCACAGGTTTGGAGTCTTCCATTTGAAATCTTTTCAGCATTTCTCTTAGATATTTTTCTTGAGAAATGAACATCCCTTCAGACCTTTGAGTAATTTACAGGCCAAGAAAAAATGATAGTTCTCCTATCATGTACATTTCAAACTCAAATTCCATGGAAGAAGCAAACCATTGTACCAATGGATCCTTATTACATCCGAAGATGATGTCATCTACATAGACCAATACGATGAGCAAATTATTATCCTCTGTTTTAATATACAGATTGTTGTCAGTTGTTCCTCTCTTGAACCCTTTGTCTTTGAGATACGTATCTAGTCTGTGATACCAGGCTCGAGGGGCTTGTTTTAATCCATATAAAGCTTTCTTCAGCTTGCATACTAAGTCAGGGTTATCAGATAGTTTGAAACCCTTTGGTTGTTCCATATAGACTTCTTCACTAAATCTCCATTTAGAAAAGCTGACTTGACATCCATTTGATAGACTTTAAACCTTTTATGACAAGCATAGGCAAGAAACATTCTAATAGCTTCTAATATTGCTACGGGCGCAAATGTTTCATCATAATCCATTCCTTCTATCTGAGCATATCCTTTATAGACTAACCTTTCTTTGTTCCTGACAACTTGTCCTTGCTCATTCAACTTATTTTTAAAGATCCATCTGGAGCCAATAACATTTTTACCTTCAGGTCTATGAACCATCCCCCACGTATTGTTTTTCTCAATTTGATCAAGTTCATCATTCATTGCTTTAACCCAGTGATCATCTTTGCTGGCTTCATTGAAATTCTTGGGTTCCAACATGGATATGAAAGCTATATGATATTGTTCGGTGGTTTTGATTAGCTTTCTCCTGGTTTGTACACCTTTGTCTTTTTCTCCAATTATTTGACTTGCAGGATAATTCTTTTGAATGATCCTAGAGGAGGAATTTGAAGTTGACTGCTGATTTGAGACTGTCTGAGTGTCTGAGTCTTCATCTGATTCAGAGTCTTCATTTTATGATTCTTGGACCTGATCATCTTCAGCTTTAGTTGTGTCTTCTGTAGAAGACTCATTCCTGTAAATCTCTCTTGTTGGGATTCCTTCATCAACTTTTACATCAATACAGTCAACCATTTTATGCAGCCTCTTATTATAGCATATGTATCCTTTGTTGTTTGTAGCATACCCCAAGAAGATACCTTCATCATCCCTGTCATCATATTTGCCAAGGTTCTCATCATTATTCTTTATGTAGCATTTACTCCCAAAGACTTTGAAGTGTTTAATTGAAGCAGGTCTCCCAAACCACAGTTCATAAGGTGTCT
>ML789296.1:657968-680409 GCA_009831015.1 Picea engelmannii
ACCAACTAGAAGGAAGCTACAACTCCCTGTGTTCAAGCACCCACTTGAACCTCTGAGGACACCAGTCCTCCCTAGCACCTCCCTTCCACCCTAGATTATGAATATGAATTACTGGAACTTATTACAGTGATATAGTGTTCAACAATAGCTTACCAGTCTCATCACTATTCTACAAGATTTCACTGCTCAGTCTTTCTCACTGTCTTCCTGCACGCATCAATTACACTTTTATGTTCTTCTGCCTCTTGTGCTTTCTGCATCATTCCCATTTCAATGCATCTTTTGTCTTCTGTCCATTTCAACTGCTGCACTACACCTCCTTCTTCACACATGGATCACTCTCAACAAAAACAACAACGCAATCTCTTCTTTGTTCCACATTCTTATACTCCCTGTGCATCTTGTGCATTCTCTGTATGCAGTGGTTCTGCATGTCGAGTGCTCTGCCTGTTCATCATGGCAACTCTTCAGATTCTCTGGTTGTTAAACCCACACATCCAGCATCACTGGGTGTTACGCTGAGATTCCTCAGCCTCTCTGGCAGATGACACTCGCTGTATTCTTTGGCACAGTCGAGATTAACCTCTTTGTTGCAATCACAGGCCTCAACTCTCTTCCGGCTGTCAATCGCCTCTATGGCCAGTCCTCATTCCATTGGAAGGTTCCCTTAGACTCTTCCACTCCTCTGGCAGTTACACAGAAGTATTTTCCACACCTCTGGAAGAAACCATCAGTAGTTTACTTGCAGTTACAGTGCGAACCTTGAAATAGAGCCCAACTATGCTAGCTCCTTCCTCTTACGTGACTATCGACGGTGACCACCAACTACATAGACATTTCATCATTTCGACATTCGACAATTCGACATTCGTGTGACCAAGTGTCTCGACACTCCCAGTAACGATCCCTGAAACTCTGAAAAGGAGCTTATCTGCACTAGCTCCTTCCCCCATATTCCGTTGATGTGATCACAGGCAGTGACCATCGATTAGTTCGAAACTACATTTCACAATTTTTCATTTCGGGGATTCTCCAGTCAGTCCCTTGACTCCTCCAACTCTTAATCCCCAAAATGGGGTTTAGCACGGACTAGCTCCTTCCTCGATATGACCATAGCCAAGACCAAGCGCTTATCTATAAAGTGCTTTTTGCGATTTCGCATTTCGGCACTTCGACGTTCCTGTGGTGAAGTGTTCTTGACACCTCCAAGTTTCGGTATTCGAAACTTCGAAATGGAGTCGGATCAATGGTCGAGTACTCCAGCATTTCTAATTTCGGTGAATCGCATTTCGCGACTTCAGGTTTCACAATTTTGGGACTCCTGAGATGAAGAGTATTCACTCTTGACTCCTTGAACTCTCGGTATCCGAAACTCTGGTATGGAGTCTTTATTATTTCGCGACCTCAGGTTTCGTGATTTCAGAACTCCTGTGATGCAGTGTCCTGACTCTTGACCTCTCAACCTCTCGGTATCTGAAAATCTGATGTGGAGACTTTTATCATTTCGCTACTTCGGGACTCTTTATGATGAGAGTTTTTGTCATTTCCATCTCCCGGTATCCAACTCTCCGAGTGATGCACCTTTTTTGGATTTTTGGGATTTCGCATTTCGGCACTTCGGGACTCCTAATGACGAGAGTTTCTGACATCTCCATCTCCCGGTAACCGAAATCCCGGTATTCAATACTCCGAGTGGTGCTCCTGTTTCGGGTTTTTGGGATTTCGCATTTCGGCACTTCAGGAATCTTGATGACGAGAGTTTCTGACATCTCCATCTCTCGGTAACTGATATCCTGGTATTCAATACTCTGAGTGGTGCACCTATTTCAGGTTTTCGAGATTTCGCATTTTGGCACTTCGGGACTCCTGATGACGAGAGTCTCGACTCTTGACTTCTCCATCTCCCGGTAACCGAAACTCCGAAATGGAGTCTTCGTTGAGGTGTCTGGTTTGGATTTTTTGGGGTTTCGCATGTCACCTTGCACGTTAAAGAGCATGCAGGTTCTCCTGGATCCAACGCTGGTCAGACCTCTGGCTCAGATCATCAGGAATTCTCCTAAATCCAACGTTGCATACTCTGATCTTGCCATAAATGACAATCTCACCTGCCTGAAAACTTGCCAACACATGTAGCTCTTATGTTTAGAGCAAGTTTTATTTTATTTTATTTTTAAAATTCTGGCAAAATTTTGACTTTTTAGCCCATTTTAGCTCTTGGGCTTTAATAACAGGGCCTTATTTAGTTTATTTAAAATTTTTGCCAAAATTTTGAGCCCAAAGGCCATTCTCCAGTCCATAATTGTTGAGCGCACCTACACCAACACACAACATATGTCCATGAGAATACAAATCACAACACCAAATCAACGCCCAAGACCAAACACGAGGTGCAAGGCGAAGAGCCCACGGGTCCATGTTTCTTGCACTACGTGTCGACCAACTTTGGAGGGGGCGATGAATTTAAATTCTCCAGTGTTCATTATTTTCTCAAATATGGGATTGTTTTCTTCACCATGCAAAAAATGCATCTTATAAACCCTAAGCTGAGCAACTAGACCGAGGGACAAGTTGGAGGATGCATTTGAACGCTTGTATGAAATAACTGAATGGATACGTATAGGCCTATGGGTCGCGGATTGTTTTATTTATAATAACTGAGCCTAGTGCCTGAACCACTGTGTTGATGATGAGGTAACTATCATGTGCCATTTGGATAGGCCAATGCATTTTTTAGACTATCTATCCGACCAGAGTCGAGTGTACCTAATTGATAAAGAATTCAATATGATGAGCTATACATTGTTTCTTAGCTTGATAGAGTACAAGACTCTTTGCTTAGCTTGATAGAGTACAAGACTCTTGTTATGCATGGATATTTGCAGAAAGAAAATGATATTATTCCCACAATTCTGAGGAATGTTGGATGAAGCTCTTGAAGTGGCACAAGAAATAGCAATAGAATCTCAAAGAAAATCAAAATGAAAGAAATTGGGAGAGCTTTCCATGTCCTTTGGAAAATTAGATATGCAGAAGATTTGCCTAAGTCGGGGCAACATATTTGAGTGCATTATTGCTTCTGTATTCTTCTTTGGGAGATGCATAAGGGGTATCCAAATTGGCATTGATGGCAGCAATCAGGGGAAGAACAATGTTTATTTCCTATGTTTATTCATGCTAGGAATGTTAGAAGAATGCATTCAATGTTAAGTAGATAGCAATCGCATAGCTGATGCATTTTAAATGAATGCAAATGTTGCATAGAGGAGTTCAGAGTTATTTCCCGGAAGACATTGTGGGATAATGCCCAAAAATTTGAGTTCCAGGCAGAGGTTATGCTTCAGATAATGACTAAAGAAGATCTCATAAAAATCTAGGAACAATTGCCAAATATGGAATTTCAACTTTTCTGGAACAAATGCACCATAGAACCTAATTTGTTTTCGTGTGTCCTTCAATGGCATGTCTCCAACAAGATTGGATTGAACAAAGGAAACAAAAGTTTCCCTCTATTTTACTACAGCTGCTGCTTTTTCCAAGTATGTGGGCAACCCATTTTTACACAGTCTTTCTAGAAAAAGGCCTAGAGGTCGAGTTAACAGGTTCTGCTTCAACTGGAGATCCTCCAGAAACTCCGTCTCCAACCATTTTAGACTTGAATTAGCGATGTAACAAGGCTCAAGATGATATATGTGTAGTAAACATCATTGTCCAAATAGAGGGCTATCTTCCAATCAATTTCTCTATGGGAAAATTAGGTGAATATCAGCAAACAAGGAGGAGCGATAGTACTAAAAGATGGGAAACATTTGGCATACTTTGTTGCAGTCTCATAGTTTTATCAACAATGTCCTATGTGCAGGGGATATATGTTGTGTGTGGTATGAATTTTCTAGCAGCTTGTTTTGAAGTTGCAAGTATGGGAACTAATGGTGACTACAGTCCTACTAATGGTGCGAGGAAATCCCATATCAAAACTTTTGGGAGCATGTTTTATCATTATTTTCTATAGAAATAGGTAGAAAAAGATTTTATGAATCAATTCTAGATTCAGATTGTTAGGAATAGGATTGATAGTCAAAACAAATCCCAGATTTCTAGGAAGCCAAAGCTAATCGGTGGAAATATTTGACAGTGCTAGTAGTAGTGGCATTTGCACAGCTGCTGAGATTTCCTCACCGAGGTTTCTGTTTTCAGTTTTGGTACATATTTTAAGCCAAGAGATTAGCAATCAATCCCATATTTTCAGGTGTCAAATTATTATTCAAAAAGATTATTCTTAACTGCTCAAGGCATGAGGGCAACTAACCTTACAGGTGGCAGAGTATCTCTTTTTCCCAGACAAAGGACCAACAGTAAAAGGGACAAGTGGCCATTAGTTCCATAATTAGAGGGATAAGCATCAACAACCTTCCAACAAGTTCGTGACAACCAAGCAGCAGTTAGCCAATTTAATTTTCCTTTAATTTACTGTTACAATCTATTTTGTTTATTCTAAGAGACAGTTTACATGTGTCAATCATTGTAACCATTTTCTATTTTTAGAAAACAGAGAGAGGACTCGGGTTTGGAGGACCAAGAGTCTCTTTACCTATATGAAGGCACATGTAACAGAGGTAGAGGGGGGTTTGACCTGAGAGGAAGTAGTTTTCTTTGCTGGACTATGGGCTTTGCCATTCCAGCAAACTTTTTTTTGTAATCTCGAAATGATCGATCAGTAATAGGCAAGTTGTTGACAGGATTCTTGTGTTGAGGTGTTGGTGGCATTTCTCTTCTATGTTAAGTGTTTTCTTCCAGTTATCATACCACTTGTTTTCAAATTCTTATTGTCAAAGGATAGTAATAGAGCAGAATTTATTGGTGAAATACTCTACATCTGATCTTTTGGTAATCTTTATGTGTCTCTTCTAAAATCTCAGTTTAGGAATTCTTAACTGATCCTTTGCTTGGATTTTTCCTCCCCTATTTCTTCCTCATTTGACACCATTCAAACTTAATTCAATCCAACATTTCCACTACCTCACCCTATGTAGGAGATTTGTCTGGATCTGAGAGTGAATCATATATTTAAGTGCAAACCCATTTGCCCAAAGGCCCTCCTTGTTGTCCCAAACCAACCATTTAAAAACCAAAAACCCCGATCCCTCATAACTAGCCTAATATCCTATTCCAAACCAAGCTAAATCATACAGAGAGAGCCCTATCTGAGTATTGGAGGGTTATATCCAAGACTCCAAGCAGTTGAAACAATTACTTCTATCATTTTCTCCCTCAGCTTGAGAAATTACAGAGTGATAACACCGTCTGGATCTAAGTCGGATGCTTGCGGGGCGGTCTGACATCATACGTGGTTGCTGACAAAGTGATTGGTGCGCTCGATGTGGAAAATCGTGGATGGGAAGAGGAGACTGAGGATAGCATGGGGGCCACATAAGCAGGAGCTGAGGTGTAATGGGATGGAGGTGATTTGGAGTGAGGTGGCACACATGGTAGGAAATGAGAAGGGGACAGGTGTGAGGGAGTGAAAGTTATAGGAGAGTGGCCACTTGTGGACCTGGGATAGGGCATTATACGCTCATGCGCATATTGGGGCTGTGAAAAGTGGTTTGACTCTTCACTGCTTTTGGGTCCGATGTGTTTCTATGACTGACACGTAACATCTCCACAAAACCATGGTTTCAAGCCTGACCCACCCTAAAATTTTTAATGTTCGCACATGTTGGGGCCCCGATATGATTAACGACCATCAATCTGAGGTGCGTAGATCTCAGCCACCCATATTTGTGCGCGTATTATCACTTTGTGCCAAAAGGTCACATCGCTCATCCGACTTAGGATAGAAGCCAAATTGTGGGTTTTTTTCTCGTTTTTCTTCCATTCCTTCATCAAGGGGCCAACTTCTTAGGAAAAAACCACCCTTCTTCTTATTTGCCAATTTGGAAATAGCACAGGCAGTGCAGGACCTGATACACTTGTTGACCTCCTGTCGAAGTTTTGGCCAGTAAAAATGTTTCTATAGCATTTCCACTGTCTTTTCAATGTCAAAGTGTCCTGCCACCCGACTGTAGTGGGATTCTTAGATCAATTTCACTCGCTCTCTTGATGGAACACATATATGGCCCAGACGACACAACAACCCATCCTGAAGATGAAAATTATTGACAACTGCATTTTCACCCAACATTTGGTAGGTGGTGGCGAAGTCTAAGTCCATCTCATAGAGTTGGGGCCATCGAGAGGTCTCATGGATGAAAGAGTCTAGCACCGTGGTGAGTGTTGTGACTGGCGGTCTGCTAAGGCAATCAGTGATGTGATTGGTGCTTCCTATTTTATACTTGATGTTGAGGTGGAATTGTTGCAAGTATGTGGAGCACTTTTGATGGCGATCATTCTGCAATTTTCCTTGTGTCTACATGAACTGCAGTGGCTTATGATCACCCAGAAGAAACAACTGGTAGTGTGCATTGTAGACTTTTCACTTATAGCTAGACAATTATATAAAATGGGACCTGATGAGATCATGAGGAGATGTGTTATGGAAGCAGAACGACCACTGATTTTAGCAAAAGTTCATGAAGGCATCATAGGAGGACACTACGCAGGAAAATAAATGACCCAGTTGTTCTTAGAGCTGGCCTCTGGTGGGCTACTTTACACAGAGATGCTAAGGACTACAAGAGAGCCTGATATGTATGTCAAAGAGTTGGGAAACTGTCTAGAAGAGATGAAATTCCTTTAGCACCGTAGCTAACCCTACAATAATTTGAGAAGTTGGACATTGATTCCATGGGACCTATAAACCCACCAGGAAAGTGCACAGGAGCAAGGTACATAATCAATGCAACATAGTACTTGACAAGATGGGCCGAAGCAAGAGAAGTTAAGGAATGTAGTGCAACTGCATCTATGCGCTTCATATTTGATGACATCATAACCAGGTTGGGATGCCCGAAGATCCTTATGAGCGATCAAGGCACACATTTCATCAATAAGACCGTTGAAGCGTTGACTGAGGAATTTGTAGTCCATCATCAGAAGATCACACCCTACCATCCACAAGTGAATGGGACAGTTGAAGCATTCAATAAGATCTTGGATATAGCATTGACGAAGATCTGTAGTGTGAGCAAGGATGACTGGGATTTAAGAGTACCAATAGTAATATGGGCCTATAGAACCACTTGCAAGAAGCTAACAATGCAGACCCCCATTAAGTTGGTTTATGGTCTCGAAGCAGTTGTCTTGATGGAATATTTGGTCCCAAGATTGAGAATTGCAGCCTTTATAGATATGGATGACACTAGATCTGTTCAAGAGAGGCTCGCACAGTTGTTCGAACTAGAAGAAGACAGATTTATTGCAGGATTCCATCAACAGGTACAGAAGGGAAGAGAAAATTCCTACCATGATAGGCATATTAAGAAGAAATCCTTCAAACAAGGAGATTTGGTATTGGTATATGACAACAAATTCATGAAGCATCAAGGGAAGTTCAAAACACATTGGCTGGGGCCATATGAGGTTGTCTATGTCACAGGAGGAGGAGTTGAACAATTGAAGACCTTGAATGGAGAATGGAAGGAAGGTTTGGCGAACGTGAGCTGGTTGAAACTATACTATGACAACCAGCTGCCTCGCAGCCATCAGTAAGAGAAAAAGAGGAAGGGTCCAGGTACCAAGTGGAGTTGAAACTAGGTACCAGACATTGAAAAGACAGTCTCCACACAGTGGAGGAGGAGAGTGAAGAAAGCACATGATGCTCTGTGCAGCTTTACGTCAAAGAAAAATAGAAGGTTCAGTTCTAAAGTGCCTCAAGACGAGTCACAGGTGAGTTTTGGGGGCCTGTTGGCCCTTGGGTATGGAAGTAAGCGAAGATTAAGGTAGAAAATATAGAATGCGAACTACGTGGAAGACATAGTCACTGATATTGGGTCGAAGTGAGCAGAAGAGAATAAAGTATGTTGCGAAGTAAGAGAAAGCAAGCCATTGAACGAGGATATCGAGGATGACAGATCAATAAGGAAGATAGATCGTGGACAACTCAACAAGCGAAAAAAGTCACTGTTGGATGCTTTGGAACACCGCGTGAGAAGGAAGGAAATATAGGCTAGAGAAGCCATGAAAACGTGGGTCAAGCTAACCTAGGGTTTTAGATACCTAGGGTTTTTGTATCTAGGGTTTTGACACTTAGGTTTCGGACTAAGGCTGTCGGTGAGTGATTTTAATGTATAAATAAGAACCTAGATGAAGGAAGAGGGTTCAGTGAAGAGTCCCAAGTTTGTTATTGTTATGAGCAATTATTGTAGTGAGAGAGAGAAGCATTAAGAAGTGAGGGAATTTTGTGTTGTAAGATCTTCAACTAGGTGCGAAGATCAACCCTGCAGGTAGGTGCATAGGGAGGGAAGACAGAGAGAAGAGAGAAATAGAGAAAGAGAGAAATATTTGCTAGCTAAGAGCACAGATAAGAACTGTATGCTTTCATCTTAATATATTATAAAGAACAGTTCCGTGGACGTAGCCCTAGGGAGAGGGTGAACCACACATATATTGGTGTTGTATGTGATTGATGTGGTGTTCTATCATTCTTGATATATTTTTATTCCATTACTGTGTTAGATCTGACAGATAAATGTGTGAGGTACGACTAATTTGATAAATGACATCTAGATGTTGTGTTGTTCTTGTATTGGATCCACTTGGTATTCCCTTTGGTCATATACATCTGTGTCCTGCAACCCCCCATAGCTACTTCAGGTGAGACTGCATCTGCCTCGCAGGTGTTTCCTAAAGGGCCAGTAGTTAGGGCTTGTTGGTGCACTCTTGGAGTTGAACCCTGGGTCTGCCCCTATGCCAACAACTATTAACAAACAAGAGACAACCTACCAATAATGAAAGTAGGTATCAAGGCACCAAGTATATTCTACAAGTGTGAATAAGGTTGTTGAGTTCAAACACTCGAAGAATCCATCGATCTGGAGACATTGATGTATTCCCAATTTTTGATGGTAGGATAACTTGCCACTAATGACTGCAAGCCTCTAGGTACTCATAGGATTATAGGTCTCATTTCTAGAATAGATGAGTTGAAATCGATGGAAGGAGACCCACTGAAATGAGAGAATTAGGGCATCTCTCATCAATCATCACAAGGTACAAATCAATAGCTTTAATATTAGGTGGAGCTCAAACGAGTAGGGTGTTCATGAACCAACAACCCCGTGTATGTCTCACATGCACTAGATGCAAGTAGTGCATGAAAGAGACCCTATGAATAACATCCAATAAGGAAAAGTGATGACAAAGGAGAGGAAACCAACAATAAGGATAATGGAATCCAAGACAATGCACGAATCCCAATGTGTGAATATATTTATTTCCATCGAAAACAAGGGAAACCCCCAAATCAACGACCAAGGAGGAGATGTCAACTATTGGGTTCAAGGTTACCTACTCATAATGAAAGTAGGACCAGGGTACATGGTAGGAATACAACTTCATGTGAATCTAAGATACATTGAGGGTATGGACGACATGCAAAGTCAAGAGTTCTAAGAAATGGATGACACATTCTTATAGAATTCCTTTGAACAAGAGCATGAGACATATGGATAACTCAAGAAACATAGACTTAACGATAAAGCTTTGTGATGCATGAGGCATCAACAAACTCTCCATAGAGACTAGAATAATAACCAGCCGAAGCAGTAAACTCTAAGTAACAAGCTCAAATTTTGATCCAGGAGGATCTCGATGGCCACCCACCTTGTTCAACTCACTCAAAATAGTTTTTTTTGGCAACTTACTATTTTTAGCAGTTTTTTGGTTCTTGAACTTCCGTGGCCATTTTGAGGGCCTAAACAATGATTTTTCATGATCAGGCACCTCAATGATATCTGAAGGCTTTGATTGAGCCCCCTAAATGATTATCCTTGTCAATATTTTTCCAACGCACTATCATGCGCCCGAAATGGAGATCGTATGCAAACGTTACGACCCTGGGAAGTTGATGTACTAACTTACCCCAATGGGGCCCACATGAATTTTGACACTTCATCTCCTAGGGTTAGGTTTTTGGATGTATAGGGTTTTGGCATTCATTTTTATTGTAAAAAGGCCTTCAAACCCTCATTGTACTCATCTTCTTGCGAACGAGCGTAGTCATCACATCTCTTCTTCGAGATAAGTTGCCACCATTCTAGCAATCTTGTTTTCAATCTAGATTTTAGAGTTTCCAACATATTTCTTATTTAATAGAAACCAAATTTTACTGTATCTATGTTATTGTTCTCTTTGTCTCTGTGTTAGTATTATAAATCTATGGTTTCATTTTGTTCCTCTCATAAATCGGGATCAACTTCCTAAGGTGATGTTAATCCCAAACTTTGGATGATAGTGGACTCAAAATTTTGTGCTCTGTTCAAAGGAGACACGGCTGCTGCCGATATGAGATAATATTCTTTTCCCGCTCGTCTTTTTTTATTTTTTCATAGGAAAATAAATTATATGATACAAGAAAGGAAATGAGTGTCATGAGCAAGAAATTAGCTCCAAACAGTGGAACATACCTATGCTCAATGCAAGGAAGTGCATGTGGGGCGTGGACACTCGACGTGATGTTTCCTCTTAGTGTATAGGGTGTCAATATACAAAGGATATATAAAAGGATATTATTGGCTAGTGATGCAAATTGCTGAGGTAAGAAGATTATAAAGAGAAAGCATGAACCAGAAACAGGCTCAATACTGCAAGAAGGATGATGGGTTGCGATTACAACTTAACTCCAAAGAATACCCTTTTTCGTAGATTTAGTCCCCTAGGCCTGAAAAAATATAAAATAATACTCATGAGAACTCTTCTAGCCAATGGTGACTAGAGTATTCCTTTTTAGTAAGTATTCTACTTGATCTAGAAAAGGGTTAAACTTATACCAAATAAATGTCCTTTCAAATCCATTTAACGAGTGAAAGAGACAAGTTCACTTGACAATCTTTTCGTTTTTTAGAGAGTCGGAGAAGAGCTTAACCAAGACTCGGGGGGAGTGCCATAGGTAACAGTCAAAATGCTTGTGAGTAATAATATGGGGTTCGAATGAAAATTCATATAAAAACTATAAGGAACTCCCTGTCCTATGGAATAACTTCTGAATGGGCACCAAATGACACAAAGGTTCTAACTAGGGCACCCATGTTTGGTAAGCCTCTACCACTTAATAACGACACTTCTAGTTGTAGTAATAAGTTTTTGTGTTTCTAATAAATAGGTTTGTAGCTAGGGTGTATGGATCACAGTCATAGGATGATGTAAGAGTGGAAGACATAGTGACAACCTATCCTATATGCCAGTGAAAGAATATACTTGTTGAAGGCATGAACGAGCGGTATGACACTGGAAACTGCAAAAAATCCTGGACAAAACCACCAAAAAGCAAGTCTCTTCACTGTAGTATTAGTCCATAAGGTCAAAAATTAGTATAAACTATACGAAGTGGGTAAACAATTTCTACTAATAGTAAAAATAGACTATTTTACCATACCATTTGATTTTTTTCACCCACATAGTGCATTTTAGGAAATTTTTCCCACTATATTCAAGTGTTGATTGTGTGAGCTATGATCAATGGAATAAACAACCGTTTGGACCAAGTAAGTTCCCATCCCCTCTACTTCAATTTCAATGGTTTAAATTTCAAGTTTAGGCCCCATTGTTTTCGTATTAGAGGGCGGAATATGGAAATTAGGGCATATGTGGGTGACAGTTCACCGGGTCTCGTATAAGACCCCATATAAATAGGAAAACTGAAGTCGGCACGTGTATATGGATCACTATACACGATTGTTTCCAAGTCATCCCACGTGCAAGTCCATGATCAACATTTTTGATAGTTTTTAACTCAAAAAATGGTTCCTTTGCAAGATGGTGATTGAATGGAGGGAGAGGGGGCATGAATAGATAGATCAATAGTGGGAAGGGATGCAAGGATCCAACAATATTTAAACATATGTGGCCTTTATAAATTTTGTGGTCTCAAGGGAATGAGGTCTCAAGTGAGGTTAGTCTAGTTGCTAGTAAACTATTGGGATCCAGAGACTGAGTCCTTCAACCTCGATGGGAAACCATTGATGATTGAAGTGGACGATATATACTTCATCACATGATTTTCTCACAGAGGTGAGGTAGATAATCTCAAGGATCAAGGGGCTGGGAGTGGTATGACTATGGAGGAGTACATTGCAACCCATTGTGTTGCAGGCACATATAAAGTAGGGAGCCAACTCCCAATTAGGGTGATCAAGAACCTGAGCTTAAAGATCGTCGTGATTGTACTCACATGAATTTCAGGGTCGACCTCATTGCACCAAGAATTAAGGCCACTCATGTTCTATGTAGTGGAGTGTTTAATACCTATTGTTTATGACTGGTGTACCTCAGTACTAGCTAACATGAAAAGCTGTGTGACGAATTGCAAACAAGGGAAAATGAGAAATTTCGGATTTGCATCCATTCTTTGTAGTTTTTTATTTGAGAGGGTTCCAGGATTGATCCCTACAATAGAGATTACCCCACATGGGAAGTGTGATCCATCCGTGTCACGGTGGACCGATGTGATGAGGCGGCTAGGAGGTGGTAGGGTGCCAACCCCGTATAATGATGAGTTCTTTTTTTGGTGGCATTGACAGGTCATAGCCATTTACGACTACCCTTACGGCGAGATCACCTATAAATGGGATCTAGACATTTCTTTTCCACCAGGTTCCACCTACAGTGATAATGGTAAGAAATTATTTTATACATTTCATTTTTTTCTCTTTTTTAATAAAGATAAAAAAAATGCAAATATTTTTGTATGGTATCAAGTATTAAAATTGCTTTGTTACGCAGTTGTAGGTATGCAACGTCTAGAGGGATTCCCACAACATCGATAGAGGGGACGATAAGATGAGAACGCATGAGGATATGCATAGAGGGTGTTGTAGAACATGAAGGGGAACTTGTCTCGATTGGTGCACATGATTCCCATGTTTCAAGTGGAGGATCTACCAGAGGCGATGCAATGGCAAGTGGTGGGTGTACCCCATGTGTGGGTGTGACTCTTCCAGCATCTCGAAAATGCCGTAGTGTGCTATCATGATACACATCCAGAGCCATAGTCTTAGATGCCATGGTCATCTTATATACCATCCATATATGTATTTTGAGGGTGTGAGCCCCATTTCGTACTATGACACCATATTTGTTTAACTCTGAATAATGAAATATAAAAAATAACATTTTGGTCTTCGACTTTACTTATATATGTTACAATGTGTACATGCATGAATGTGTTGTTTTTTCTTAGTTATGTGAAAAATTCCAATCTAAAATATAATTAGCATATGCACTGGATACATGATTAGAACTTCTCTAGTTTTGGTATGGACAAAGTGCAGGGTAAAGCATCAAATTCCCGTCAGATTTACTCTGGATGACATTTTTTTGTAGGATGGTCTTGAGAGATTTATTCACCGCCTCTACTTGTCCATTTTGTTGGGGATAATAAGGGGAATAATGATCGTGATTAAACCTAATTTTTTATGCTAACTCTTTCATCATGTCATTTTGAAAATGACTTCCATGATCAGTGACAATCTCACTTGGGATTTTGAACTGGGCTATAATTTGGTTGAATATGAAGAATGATGTAGTCTTACCATCGGATTTAATGGTAGGCATGGCCTCTTCCCATTTAGTAAAGTAATCCACGACCAAAATAATATGTTGGTGCCCCCCGACCGATGTTGGGTTACAATCCATAAAATATACCCCCCACTTGGTTAAGGGACCGATCATGATTACTAGGTGAAGAGGGGCTTTAACAATTTCTTTTGGCACAATCTGAGAGAACAAAATTGATGCAGTAGGAGATAACATCGCAGATAGTGGAGGCGATGACAAACAAAGTTTCACAAATGAAATGAAAAGGACAGGAACTAGCAGAAAAGTTTCATAGCTTAAACAGGGAAGTGCAAGTAGTGTGCACAACCTGGGAGGCTTGGGATGAGCCACATGTCAGTGTTGGGGGCCTATTAGGTGTAGGCCTATTTTGAGGAAATATATAAGTTTGGAAGGAAAGGCCCAATTTTGGAGAAGAACATCTGGCAGGAAAAACAACACATGCGAGGAAAAGAAGCATGCAAGAGGAGCATCATGCAAGGCACAGAGGAAGCTAGACCACAACATGTTAGGATTAGGGTTTTGTACAAAGAATTTTAACAACTATAAGCCTATAAATTAGTATAAATAAGAGCCCCAGAGGTCTAGGTTAAGGTGGTTGAAGAGTTAGTCAGTTTGATGCTATTAAGAGGTGAGAGACTGTCAATTGTAATAAGGTTGTAGAAGAGTCAATTAGGCCATATTTTGAGGGTAATATCATAGGTTGAGGATCTTAGTGCGGTCTAGTCTGCCTCATATAAGTTATTGAACCTATTTATGCTTGTAAGGAAAAGACAGAATGCACGTAATGACCTATTTTGCAGCATACCTAATAAAAGAGAAGAGAAGACAAATATTTGCGGACATAGCCCAGGAGGGGGTGAACCATGGTAAAACCTATGTTATATGATATGTTTAATGCATGGTCAGTTTATGTCAATGATTGATGATATTTACCTTCTGTCAATGAGTGATTTATGAATGAATGGTTAAGCTAAATAGTTTAGAATGCATGCATGGCCTAAAATGTGAACGAATCCTAAAATTATGAATGGATAATATGTTGAATGTATGAAAAAGGTAGAATACACTTCCATATCCCCACTCATTCCTAGACTGCAATCATTTAAGCATTGTAGTCACCCATAAATCTATCCCGGGTGAGACTATGCAGTGCATTTTGTGCGTTGTGTTGCCTTCAGGTTCACCAGGAGGACCGATAGTTTTAGAGGGTCTTGTTGGAAACCTGGTGCAGATTCGAATCTAGGTCAACCCAAGAAGTAGAAGAGAGATATTAAACCAACATATTGATACACTTGTTGATAGTGGATCAAAAGTAAATATTATTTTAGATCAAGTTGTTCAGAATTTGGGATTGGAAACTAGGCCTCATCTGAGACCATATCCTTTAGGATGGATTTTTGATAATGCTTAGGTACATGTAACTAAGTAGTGCAAGTTACAATTTGCAATCACATAGAGTTCCATTGATGAGGTAGAGTAAGATGTGGTTCCGCTTGACATTTTTGGGATGGTTTTGGAAAGTCCATACTTGTATGGAGGGAAGACCATTTTCTATAGGGAACAAATCAAGTATCAGATTTTCAAGGATGGGATTGAGTTCATTGTGAGAGCTCATCAGATGAATACAATTTTGAGAGTTGTTACTACAGGGCACACAAAAATACTAATTAATGTTAATATCCATGATCCAAATTTACAACCAATGGTTGAAAGTAAAAAAATCCCTTTGGTTGATGTTGTTCATGTTAAGAAGGGAAAATATGCTTATGGTTCATTCTCTTTCGCATCTACATATTCAATTTTGTTGTTCAGTTTATTACTAATAAGTGGAATATGGTTGGATATTGCAACAATGAATGGAGTTTATGAATTTAAAGGACTCGTTAACTTGGTTAGCAATGTTGTTACAGTCTTCACTATTATTGTGATGAGTCAAGTGCTCATTATCTACTTAGCAATGATGCATGATACTGAATAAGTGAGGTGGAAGTATCCTCACTTCATTTTTGAATGATCCATACTTTTGGAGGTCTAAAAGTTTTTCATTTGGGAGGTGTGATCCAGGAGGATCCAAAACACTCAAAAGTGATCGAGGAGGATCCAAAATGATAAACAATTTATCTTCTTAGATGATTTTTAAAATGAATTCATTGCATAGATCTTGTTGATAGATTTCCAATGACACAAAAATCACCTCAAATGGAGTTTTTATGAATAATTTATGGTCGGTCAAAGTTTTGGTCAAACAAACAAAATGGATGTGCCACATGGTAGGCCCATGGGATGCCATGTGGCCTATCCGTACATGTATCTACAATTGACATATGAAGTTTTTCATTTGGGAGGTGTGATCCAGGAGGATCCAAAACACTCAAAAGTGATCGAGGAGGATCCAAAATGATAAACAATTTATCTTCTTAGATGACTTTTAAAATGAATTCATTGCATAGATCTTGTTGATAGATTTCCAATGACACAAAAATCACCTCAAATGGAGTTTTTATGAATAATTTATGGTCGGTCAAAGTTTTGGTCAAACAAACAAAATGGATGTGCCACATGGTAGGCCCATGGGATGCCATGTGGCCTATCCGTACATGTATCTACAATTGACATATGACATCATAATGATGTCAGCATCGCGACATGGCAACACAATAGGCTGCCACATGTCACCCGAAAATGGAATTTTTGGGGGTCTATGTGAACCAATTAAAATGTGCCACATGTCATCCATATGGATGATGTGGAATACGTATAGTGATGTGGTATCCAGGTGGAAGGTACAGTCAGCAGGTGACATGGAAGATGTGTATAGTGGCAGTGACATGGAAGTACCAACAAGCACCACATGGAATGATCGTACAACTAGTAAGTAGGTGACATGGAATATTCGTTGGGATGGTGTGAGGTGGACCAATCACAAGCTACCACTTGGTAGGTCTATATTGGCCAATAATGATCAAGGTTCAAACTCTGATGGTGGTCAAATTGTTGCTTGTTTTTTTATTTTATTTTAATGATTATATATATATATATATATATATATATATATTTAAAGAATTAAATGTATAATTAGTTATAAAAAACCAACGAATCTATGCTCATTTGGTGGATCGAACTAGGAATCTTTGATGGTATATCCTAAAATCTTTAACCATTGCACCATATGTGTTGGGTTGGTTAGAACAACCAATGAAATTAGATTTAAAGTGTTATTTAATGCAATTCGAGAATAAAGGGGCAAGGTTAGGTCGCCCATGCATATTTAAACTTAGCTCTGGATAGTGTATAGGACATGGATATACATGCCAAAGAGAGGGCCTGCATAGAATTTTGTGCCATTGAGTTATTTATGGGAAGTATAGAGTGTTTATACTATTTTTTCTCAGAATTTTGAGAGGAATATGATGGTTATGTAAGTTTTATATAAAGTGTTATTTATAAAAGTCTTAGTCTATATTATCATGTATGAGAGACATAGTCTCGTTATGCATGAAAAAAGAGCTTTTCAGGTACTTGTTTAGAAAATAGTCAAGTTTATATTCATTTTTTCTCATAATTTCAATGGGAATTCAATGGTAACCTCTGTTTTAGAGATTGGGTATCAAAATTGAAGGGTTTCCTAAAAACATTGGTATTTCTAAGTCTATTGATTGTATTTTTTGCATTTGAGCATTAAAGAGCGGTCTCACTGATTGAAAAGGGGCCTAGAGACATAAACAAAGATGAGTGAACTCCGTTAAAAAATTGTTATTACGCCATTTGAGTTGTTGTTGATATCACTTTAATTCATTTCAACATTTTATTTCCACA
Source organism: Picea engelmannii (assembly GCA_009831015.1). Taxonomy (NCBI): domain Eukaryota; kingdom Viridiplantae; phylum Streptophyta; class Pinopsida; order Pinales; family Pinaceae; genus Picea; species Picea engelmannii. The sequence continues at coordinate 675,495 of ML789296.1, forward strand.
AGTTATTCATCAGTTTTTTTGAAGTTTATGGATAAGTAATACATTCACATATTATTTGAAAATAGTCAAAGACGATATTCATTTCCCCAATCTGGTCAAGTGTTTATGTGTACTAAAAAAAATTGACATCTAAGGATTTTTATATAAAAAATGCACATGAAAATCCCAACCTAGTGCACATTATTCCTCATGTGGAAAGTCCTATATACATTAGGAGAATATGAAATAACAAGTAATGCATGACATTTAACTCTTTCCAATGATGGATTTTCTCATGGATTCTTCCCTGCATTATCCAAAATACAATCCTTGACGTGATGTTGCTCAAGTGATTGTGCCATGAGACCTATGATTTTTTTCATGCAAGAACTCTAAGGATGGAACGCCCTCTTACAACAGGAACACTTGGTTTTATCCTTCTTTCACTTTGATGCCTTGGAACTAGAACTCTCATCTATGGAATTGTGTTTACCTTCTTGTTAGCTTGGTCCTTCTTACCCTTGTTCTTCTTCTTATTCTTCTGTGAACTTACTTGAGTTGTAAGTGCATAGGACTTGGAACTCTTGAGTGCCCTTATATAGATAAGCTTTGTCTTCTCATGGATAAGTGACTCCATGGTATCTTGAATTAAAGAGAAATACTTCAGAAATAACGGGTATAACCTGGGATTTTTTTACTGTCAACAAGTATTGGTATCCCTTGATTGACAAAAAAGTCTCTCTGTTTTCTGCCGTGTGTTGGCAATAAAGACGGAGCAGATTCAATTTCTACCACAGGACCTTCCAACTCGCCCCTGATTCCTTAATATTTCTACTCTCACCCGCGAGCAAACAATGCTCACCGGATATAACCAACTCACTCAACAGATCTGCTGAGTTTAAAAGTTCAGTGTAATCTGTGTAAATGACCTCAAGGGCACTTGTTTCATTGTTGATGATGTATTGGCGCATCTGTTGCTTCAGCTCGGGGGCAGTCGATTTGGGTCATAAGCAAATTCATTCACCAGAGCATCCACAAACTCCTGCGTAATAGTATCAAACGAAAAATCCATTGTTTTATCTAAAGTTTATGGACAATTACATAGTCAATTTGAGTGGATATGGTTCTCTATTTTATGTACATATATGAGACGCAACGAAACAACGTTTGATTGCGCCCATGGTCCATGTTTACAAATGTTAAAGTCGGTTTAAATTCCTTAATTTAAAAGCAAAATTATAGAATATTTATTTCATCCTTTTAAATATTTTGTTAATTATCTTTTTTTTAATACATATTTATTATTTTTAATTCATAATCGCTAATATTTCTCCTGTTTCTGAATGGAATTCATTTATCTTAATCATTTGATCAATTAATTTAATGATTTTTGAATTCAATTATAAGTCAAATTTCTCCCATTATTTTCTAATTATTCTTTTAATTAACAACAACCACATTTAAATAAAAAGTGGTTAATATACATTACCATTAATTGCATGTCCTAGGGAGAAAAATACATTTAATAGATCAATAATATATTAATACATAATTAATGCATGACAGTTGGACTCCATGCAAAGTTGAAGTTAATTGCCCATGTAACCACCCTTCCTCTAGACCTTGCAGTATGAGCAACATTCAATTGACAGGATTGCAGGTGCGCCTGCATTGGTATAATGGAGCACTCAATGCTACAACAATTGCATGCTTGGATCGGTATGAGTTGCACGAGACCTGTCCACTCGGCCCCTCCGACACTTCACCTTCCTAGCTTGGCTATAATTTTGGAGGTAATAAATGGTAACAATTGTTTGACTTTGGTCATGTCTTTGGCTTCTTGCATTTTCCCTTACTCTTTCTCTCCCTGCTATTCCACTCTGCTCTTGGTTTCCAATCTCATTACTCCCTCCTCCATGCCTAGGGAAAGAGGAAAGCCTAAGCGCAATCCAACTTACCACAACTTTGTAGCTCGACAACGCAGGATAAGTTCCTCTTCCCCTCCCTCCACACCTCACACTTCTTTGGTTAGCCACAGTAACCCTCCTGCGATGCCTTCTCCTTCCTCTGCTTAGAATAGGCTGGATGAAGGTCCTTCCATGGCCTATGTCAAAGAAGAGATTCCTTTGGTACCTCCACAAGTCCCTCTGGCTTCCTTCCTATTCACTGCCCCCATCATTCAAGCCATTCCCAACACTTCTGTTCAGTCTTCACAAGGAATTGACTCTGCTTTGGCAATGGAAACCTGTATAACAGAAGAAGAAATCTCTTCAGCAGAGCAGAACGAGGAGGCCCTTCCAACCAGTGAGTCTCCACTCATCACACCTCTAGAGCCAGAATGGACTAGCACCTACCGCCTCTCATAGGAACACTTAGAGATTATCTTTGCTAGGCAATGGAATATCGAAGAGAAGCTTCATCGACACACCATCCTCAGTCACCGCTTGGATGTGTTGTTCGACTCTGTCTTAGGTGAGCCAAATAAATGAAGATGTTCAACATGCACCCAACAATTTGTTTTCGCTCCTACTTGACCTCAACCTCGTGGTGATGAAGGCAATCCCGGTTCGCCCACTATTTCATTTTGTTGTTTTCTTCTGTCTCTGTGCATTTTACTCTTAGGATTATTGCGAAAGATTTAGTTTTATTTTGTTTGTGGTTCCCTGCTTTCCTAGACTTCAGAAACATCAATACATTTGACCATCTATTATGGTTTCCATCTGTTTGGCAAAGCATGTGGTCAATTTTAACTTATGTATTGACATGTGTACAAATATGATGACTCTCTAAGGAAATACATTTTTTATTTACAAAAGAAAAAATACATAATTAATGTGTTAATTAATTTACGCTATTAATGTATAAATTAAGGTATTAATATAGTAATTAAAATATTAATCTTTTAATTAACTGAAAGTTAATTTATGTATTAATAAATTATTACATTAATGTAAGGTATAAAATAAAATACTAATACATGACATTAATAGATTAATGTGTATAGTGATGTATTGATTAATTAATACATTAAAAATTAACAAAGTATTAATGCATAGATAAAATAATACATTATTAAAGTAGTCATACATTATTAAAGTATTAAAACATTATTAATACACTATTATTATGATTAACATGATAATCATAGACTATTTTTTATGATTATATTATATTAATGTACAACTATTTTTTATGATTATTTTATATTAATGTATAACCTAATATTAGTATTGGGGAGATGTCCATAAATCATAACACATTAAAATAATAATATATATATATATATATATATATATATATATATATATATATGATGATGATGATGATGATGATGATAATAACTAATAAAGAAATAAATCATACGAAGAAGAAATATAATAATAATATAAATAATATAATAATAATAATAGTAATAATAATAGTAATAGTAATAGTAACAACAACAGCTAGCTTAGACCCATATTGATTTCCGATCTATGAAGCATCTAGAGGGAAAAAATGTTTCCAATGCAAATCTTTAACCTTTCATTAAGTTTTGCACTCTAAAAAATGTTTTCACCTCTAGAAATTTGATCCCTCTTGGCACTTGATAGATTCAAAGCTAAATGAATTTAAATTGGTTGTTATTCATTCTCTCTCTCTCTATATATATATGAGCCTACATAAATTTTTATTAATTAATTAATTATTATTATTATTATTATTATTATTTTAATGTGTTAGGTTACATGAATATATCACTCATACTAGTATGTTGTGTGTGCATGTATATATATATGTAATGGAGGCTATATAATTTTTTATTATTTTTATTATTATTATTTTAATGTTTTATTATTATTATTTTAATGTGTTATGTTGAGAGAACATCTATCTCATACTAGGGTGTAGAGAGCCGCTCAAAAATAAGAATGATACACATAAATGATATGTTAGCGGGAAATTGTGTTTATATTAACTCTAAATAAATGAATACATGTTGTGAAATCCCATAGTTTGGTGGTCTTTGACTAATGACAATCCCATACCCTCATGCATAATAAAATCCAATGATATGCTACAATCATATCATCCCAATACCTCCCAATCCCTGGATCTATTAAATCTACTTTTAATTCTAAATGTCTAAACAATCTCAAACAATTAATTCAAATGTTAAACAAATTTTATTTAAATTGATTTAAAAGGTAATATAAAGGAGATTGTCAATGGGTGAAGCTAATGATCATCTCTCATGACAGGATAGTGGCAATGCAAACTTGAAAAACAACAATCATTAACTTGGAGGGATTATTCAAGGTACTTTTGCAATGAATTTGAATATGATGTAAGAAGATGAAACGTAGGAAATTGAATTACCTTTCCGAATATACATCTTTTATTCATAGACATTGTGAATAACTAGGTCAAATTTGATTTTTTCTAACAATGGTATCTTATTTTTCCAACAAAATATAAGGTATATGTTTTTGTTCGTGCAGGTGTTGAGTATCTTAACGATGAAATTTTGTTCCAAAAACTTGTATACTTGTAGATAACCCCTTTTTCTTGTGTCTTGTATTTTTTGGAAATTTTTAATATTAATTTTATATTTTTTTTAAATGATCAAAGTCAACATATGCCTCATTTAAAAAATAGTTAAGTCGAGAAAACGTTATAGAAGAAATAAGAGATTGTTGGCCCTCGACCAAGTTTTGAGAAAACATTGGTTATGTTTGACCACTTTTGGGACTTCGACAAGCTAGTCGAATATGGAGCGCCCAGGCGGAGTTGAGATCGCGGGATCTCGCATGTTTTGCGGGCTTGTGGGTCGAGCAAAGGGTTTACTTGGGTTTATGTAATGGGTTATGGGACGTTGGCCCATGGGTTTACCCATGTTTAGGTGATCTGGAAACGGGTCGAGTACTACTCTCCCAAATGTTTACAATGTGAGGAT
>ML789296.1:690525-703505 GCA_009831015.1 Picea engelmannii
CCCATGGATGAGGAGGGACAACTTGTTTTGATTCCAGAGGAGGTGTTAGAAGTCCGAGAGAAGAGGCTCTGAAACCGAAGCATCAAGGAGTATCTGATCAGGTGGAAGGATTTACCCATTGAGGATGCCACTTGGGAGCAAGATCACGTGGTTAGAGAAGCAGGTTTGGAATTGATTGAGGAAAAGAAATTTCAAGCAGGGGAGACTGTAATGTACCCCACCTCTTAGAGAGGTGATGAGGAGACTCAGTGACCTGGGCACCCCCACTAGGTCATAGTCTCACACTGAAGGGGGGAAAGTCAAGAAGTTAAAAGTTATATTTTTAAGTTGACTTAAGAAAGGAAAAGGATAAAGGAGTAAAAGATAACTCAACAGAAGAATAGAAGATTAACCCTGGGAGTTAACCTAACTCAACAGAGAATTAGAAGGAAAAGTATAAGTAAGAGGCTGGGGTGCACCTATTATTTATTTAGGTTTTGGATTAGCATTTTCTATTGCTCTTGAGCATTCAATTTGGGGGTTTGTTGTACAAATCCTTGTGAGAAACTCAGTGGTGAAATATCCAGTCACCTTGTTCCGCAACTTGGTATCGGGGATGAAAGACTCCTCCACACCATTCTAATCTTAGCCCATCTCCATCTAGCACTTCAGAAGGTAGAAAGTCATACTATTCTTGTGTTTCCAGCAAGGGCGCACCATCATCTGGAGGGAGGTTCGATCCAGCTTATCCTAAGGGCCTGGGGCCATTCCGACAGTTGGGTTTTGTTTGCAGGGGCAGGACCATCAGTTTGAGGGATTTTCTGGAGGGTTACCATCATTCTACATTTGTCTGCAGATTGGGACGTCTTGGAGCCATAGGGGACGTCCTGTAATTTAGTAAAACTTAGATCTAGGGAGATCTGCTTGAGATCTGAGTCCGAAACTTCTCCCATAGGATTCTCATAGCCCGGTCTATATTCTTGGAGATTTTCAGAGAATTTGGAGGCCTCCTTCATTAGGACTGAACCAGCTAGGATTTCAGTCATCCAGTGGGGCACCCCATTTAGTGGGAAATTCAGATCTACGGAGTTTGAGAGTGGATTTGGGAATTTGGACATCTGGGTTGTCCTTACAGTTTCCCGATCTATCATTTGGCATATTTCTCAGGATGATTGGACACTTTTGGTAGCAGGGTAGAATTATTGAGGGCTTCAGCATTCTAGCAGGACATGGCACTTTCCAGCTTGGAGGTTGAGCATTAGTATGGCTCAGATCTGCTTGATTCAGTCTTCATTGTATATCCAGCCTTTGGAGGCTTATTTTGTATTCTCGGGAGCATTTTGTAGTAGCTCATATCTATTGCTTGTACGACCATCTGAGGTTTATGCCAGATCGGCCATCTATTGTATTTATCTTACATTGCTCATAATAGAAAGGTCATATCTTTGCTTGTGCTTCTACATCTTGAATATATTGTGATCTCCATGTGTTGATGAATCTTGTATGCACTTAATAACTCAATAGATTAGTAGTAGTTAGTGATTCCAAGAAAGAATTTGGCTTGGGATCATTACAGTACTCTCCCAAGTGTAACCATCTGACCCATGCTTTATGTTGCCCTGCTACATAATTTATGAGATAACCTTCAACCCACTTGTTGACTATCTTGGTCTGTCCATCTGTCTATGGGTGATAGTTGATACTAGGGGTCAAGGCCATACCAACCAATCTAAACAATTCTTTCCAAAAGGTACTCATGAACCTACTATCCCTATCACTAACAATGGTTTTGGGTAGACTGTGCAACCTGAAAATCTCCCTAAAAAATAGTTCAGCCACCTGTGTTGCACTGGATTCAATGGCTATGAGAAGAAGTGTGAAAACTTTGTCAACCTATCCACCACCACAAAAATGCAGTCCTTCCCCTATGTTTCTGGCAAACCGGTGATGAAATCCATGGATATGCTTTCCCACTTATGCTCTGGAATGGGTAAGGGTTGTAATAGTCTTGTTGGGTGGGTGTGCTCATCCTTGTTCTCTTGACATGTAGTACACTCCTTTACATTTTTTATTACATCCTCCTTGAGGCCCTTCCATGAGAACCTCTCCCTTACCTGCCTGTACATCTTACTAATCCCTTGGTGCCTTGCCATTGGCGAATTATGACATGCCTGCAACACCTTGGCCTTGAAGGTCGATCCAAGAACCAAAAAGATTCGGCCCTTGTAATAGATGAGTTCATTTATAAACTTGAAGTTATCATCCTGTACATGTTCGTCCAATAGATTACAAGCGTACTGATCCTTTTCATACTCCATCACCAAGTGGTCCTTCCAGTCAACTGATACACCTGTTAATGAAAAAATAGATGGCCTCTGGGATAATGCATCAGCTACCACGTTGTTCTTCCCCTTGACAAATTCAATATCAAATTCATAGGCCTATATCATTCTTACCCATTTTTGTTGCCTTTCATTCAAGTCCTTTTTCTCCAATAGGTATTTAAGATTGTTGTGATCTGACTTGACCATAAACCATGCACCTACTAGGTATTGCCGAAATTTGGATAGTGTGTGCATGATGGCCAACATTTCTTTGTCATAAATGTTGTAGAGTAGCTCAGGACCCCTGAGTTTCCAGATCTCATAGGCAAGAGCGTGCCTATTCTGCATCAGTATGGCCCCTATACCTTCTCCTAAAGCATCACACTCCAATGTAAAATGCAGACTGAAATCTAGAAGGGCTAGGACTGGACACGTGCTCATCACCTTTTTCATCTTATCCATCATATTTTGAGCTTCTTCACTCCATTTGAAGACTCCCTTCTTAGTCAAATCGGTCAAGGGTGCACACAGCTGGGAAAAACCCTTGACAAATTTCCTATAGTACGTGCACATGCCTAGAAACCCCCTTAACTCTGTGAGTGTTTTAGGAGTAGGCCACTCCATAATGGATTTTGTTTTCTCCTGATGCACCTGTACCCACTTTTCTCCAATGATGTGTCCCAAGTAAAGTACCTTTATCATTCCAAACTCACATTTGGATTCCTTAGCGTACAATGATTGTTCCTCCATGATAGACAAAATTTGATCCACATGTTGAAGGTGTTCCTCCCACATCTTTCTATAAATGAGAAAGTCATCAAAAAATACTAACAAGTGTTTCCTCAACTGTTTGTTGAACACAAGGTTCATGAAATATTGGAACGTGGTTGGGGCATTGGTTAACCCAAAGGGCATCACCAAGAACTCATAATGGTCGTAATGAAACCTGAAAGTTGTTTTTGATACGTCTTCCTCCTTCATCTTGATCCGATGGTAGCCAGAACATAGGTCAATATTTATGAAATAGACAGCTCCATGCAATTCATCCAGCAACTCATCAATCCTAGGTATAGGGTACCTTTTTTTTTTTTGTCTTTTTATTCAAAGCCCAGAATTCAATACACATTCACATAGTTCCATCTTTCTCCTTGACCAACACTACTGAGGAAGCAAAGGGACTAGAGTTTGGCCTGATGTACCCCATGTCCAAAAGTTCTTTGATAGATTTCTCTATCTCGTCCTTGTACTTATTCAGATGCCTGTATGGTGTGGTGATGACTAGTTTAGCTCCCATATCTAGCTCAATGATATGCTCAAACCCCCTATCTGGTGGCACTTCTGGAGGTATCGGCCCAAACACCTTGTTGTGTTTGTCAATGATCTCTTGGAATTCTGGAATGTAGTGAACCTTACCCTGCTCATCCACACATGTTGAAATCCTACATTCAGATGCATACACGATCTCTTCTCTCCTGAAGATGGCCTCCATCCTCTTATCCATGACTATCTTGGCATAATTGCTTGTCATGCCCCAGAGCACTATCTTTCGTCCACCCTCCTCTGTAAAAGGCATCTCCACAGTCTTGTAGTTGGTGGTGATAGGTCCTAATGTGTTGAGCCACTAAACTCCGAGGATTATGTTAGTGTCTGGAAGATCCATCACATAGACATCTTGTACCAACTCATGCCTACCCAATGTAAGCTTCATACCTGGAATGTATCTGTCACAAGGCATAGTGCTTCCACCTACTACCTCCACCTTGAACCCTTCAAATTCCACTGCAGGTATATGCATTCTCTTCAACAATGTTGAGTCAATGAAGTTGTGAGATGCTCCCCCATCAATCAATACTGATACTTTCTACCCCTGCAAGACTCCTTTCATCCTGAAAGTGTTAAATTTGGGCACCCCACTAATAGATGCTAAGGTGGCATTCCCTTTAGTCGTATTGTTCTATTCTGGGACCTCCACTTCTGTTGCCTATGTGGTTTCGGCCTCTATGTTATGTATTTGTCTGCAATATTCCTCCTCCTCATTGTGTGAGGTCACTTCTATGTAGTGCACCTGACCATGGCCCATGCACTTGTGTGATGGGTTCCATGGTTCTTTGCATGTGAAGAAAGTTTCTTCCTTCTAAGTTCCCCCTGGGTTTTGTCATCCATTCTACCACGACCCCTGTCAAACCCCATTAGGTCACGTCCTCCTTGATTCATTGGAGGTCTCTGATATCTTCCTCAGATGTTAAGGGGTGGTATAGGTATAAATTTCAGCCTAGCAGTTGGTCCTAGGTCCCTCATCCTCCAAATCACATCCTGTAGGTTGGTAGGCTTAATATCCTTTACCCAACCCTTCAAGGGTTCCATCAACCCTTCAGTGAAGAGCATCATGAGTATAGTTGGTGATATATCATGCACCATCACTACCAACCTCTGAAATTATTCAATGTATTCCTCAGTCGTACCTATTTGCTTGAGTTGTGTGAGTTCCCGAAAGTGTAGCTCAGGATCTCCTTGATCAAATCTATCAATGAGCCTCTAGGTGAATTCAGTGTAGGACACTATTTGATTGTGGCCTAGGGTGGTGAGTCCATGATACCACCAATGATGAGCCTTTCCATCCAAGTAAATAGTGGCAAACTTGATGGATTCCATATCCCTCATGGGATTAAGCTGCATATATGTATCTAGTTTTTGCACCCATGCATGTGCTGTCATCTTGGTCGTTCCATCAAAATATGGGATTTTCATCTTCCCTGCTCTTCATTCCAACTCATATTTGATCCTATGGCTCGGCCTAGGCTTGTTTCTGAACTTGAGTTGGCAGTATTGATCCAAGGACATCTGCCTTTGAATCAACATGTCCAAGCCATAGTACTCCTTAGTACATTATGCCATCTGCTCAACAAAGTCATACACCTGTTCCTGTTGTACCTGTTCATCTATGAATGTGGGCAAGTATGGTCTAGGGTTAGCCCTGCTACCCATTTTTCCATATGACGTGCCTCCTCCATGGCTTCCCTTGGATCTGGGGGTTTTTTTCGGATTATATCTATTTTCACCATGGGATCCACCAAATCCACCAGATCCACCAGCCACTTTGTTTCCATACGTTTCAGGGTCTTTCCCCTGATGAGTCATCTGCATCAATAGCTCGGTTATTCGGGTTTGGTTCTCATCAATATTCCTCAGGTTCCCATCTACCTTTTTCAAGGTCTTAGTGATTTCGGCCTGCCCCCTTCGATTTGTTTCCTGTTTTTCCTGTAAATGGTGGACCAAGTTGCCTTCTGTGAGGTTCAAGGTTTGCCGGAATTTGTTAAACTCGGCTGCCAAGAAAGCCAATCCTTTTGGTTCACGGTCATCTCCTGAACCTTCCATTTCGGCCTTTGTTTCACTAGTTGGTTTCTTCCTTCTTCCCATAAAGATACCACTGTACCTCTGCATGCGCTAATTCTCACAGGTGTGGAGGATCAAAGCTATGATACCACTATAATGATCCCAAGCCAATTTTTTTGCTTGGAATCACTAACTAACCACTAATTTGATTATTATTTGTCATGTATGCAAGTTGGCCATGAATATTTTGGCCTTAGGGTTTATTCAGTTATTCAGCCATAGATTTATACAAGAATCATTGTAATCATATGAAGATCATCAACATTACACAAGATAGAAACCACAAGCAAATAGCTTAACTTTATTATAAGAAAGCAAGCACCTGATACAATAGAGAAGCATATCTGAAGTGGATGGTTTCAAGAAAATAATGGAGCTATATACAAAATGCTCCCAGAGATACAAATCAAGCCTCCCAAAGGCTTCCAATAGAAGATGAATGCTCACTACAAGACCAAGGTTTTGGCCTCCCCTCAAGCAATTGGTACAACCCTGATGATTGCTGGTATGGCCTGTTGAAGACAAGGACACCAACGATTCGACCCTCTTGAAGATATAGACCTCCTGATGCTGCCAAACTCTCCCTAATGATAGATCAAGGCAAGGTAAGCCTCCTCCTGAAGTATGAAGCTCAAACACTGAAGCTTCCTCCTCAAAGTGCAGAAACCCTAGGATGGTATGACCCTCCTGAAACCTTGAATATGGCCAATAGTATGCCCAGCTGAATACAAAGTCTGAATCATCTAAAACTCTCCTAGATGATAGATTGGGTAGCCACAAGCACTTGAGAGAAGTTTCAAGGTCATATCTAGCCTATGGCCTTCTAGATATGAGAAATATTGAATCACCAAGTCGTACCCTCACTCCTGAAATCGTCCCAACCTACAATGAATGATAGGGATGTGATAACTCCTCCAAGAAGCCCTCAAACTTATGAGCAAGGTCTTGCAAGGAAAACCCTAGTGCTGGAAAAATCTCAAGCTTCTTCCCTTGGCTAGATCGAACTCTTCCTCAACAATGGGTGCGCCCCTGCAAGAAAACCCTAGCTGATACGGCCCTACTAATCCAAATGGTATGGAACTGCTATTCCTCCTGGATATATGATAGCTATAGAATGGTGTGGGTGGAGTATTTCATCCCCTAGACCAATCTTAGAGCTAGGTGAGTGGAATCTTTCACCACTGAGCTGTTCACTAGGGTTTGTAATATCAAAACCCTCAAAACTGTATGCTCAAGAGCATCAACAACAAAAATATCAAAATCCATAATGAATAAGAGGTGCGCCCTAGCCTTCTCTTTATACTTTTCTTCTATTTCCCTGTTGAGTTAAGTTAACTCCTAGAGTTAATGCTAACTCAACCTCCAGCGCTTCTATTTCTTCATTGAGTTATCTTTTTACTCCTTTTTCTCTTTTTGTTAAGTTAACTTAAGAATATAACCTTAGTTTGGTTGAATTTTCCCCTCAGTGTGAGACTATGGCCTAATGGGGATGCCTAGGCCACTAAGTCCTCTCAAACCCTCTTCATCAAGAGGTGGGGGACATTACATTTGATATGAATAAGTTTGATATAAATAGAGATAGATATATTATTCCTATGCATAGAAAAACAATTTGGACTAATGAGTAGATGCAGGAACCAAGAAAGAATTTTTGCAGATTGCAGGTCCAACAATGTGATCCCAGTGCACAGTACAGGAGAGGCAGGGGATCACTTAAAGGAAAGAGAGGATTAACATTGTGTTATAACTACATAAGATCGAAACATCTTTCTAAGGAATGCCCTGGTACAGGTCCTATTTGTCTTTGTTGTAAAGATATTGGTCATGAGGTTGAGGATTGTCCAAGAATGATTGCTAAAGTTGAAAAGATGAACACAAGACAAGAAAACTATGAAGAAGGTCAAGAGACTAAGGATATGTTAAAGAATCATACAGAAAAAGAGTCAGAGACTATGATAATACAGTTAAAATAAGTAATGGATGATCACAAAGACATGAGTTTACCAGAGATCCTGAAAGAAAAATAGTGCATAGTTACAAGAATAGAAGACTTTGACATAGACTGTGTATTGGATGAAGAAACACACGTGAATATTATGCCAGAAAGCACTTGGGAAATTTTGGAAAATTTTGTTATGGTACCTTCATTGGGAAGGATAGGCTTGTTTAAAGGAAAGATGATAACCCTATGTGGAAGGGTTACTAATATACCTATGATTGCTCATGGAACATAGACTGAAGAAGAATTTAATGTCATTAAATTTTTTGAGAACAATGGCCCCTTTCCACTTTTGTTAGGAACAACTTGGATCGAGAAGGATCATATCAGAAGGAAAGAAGAGGAAGAATCTATAGAAAAGAAAAAGCAAGAACTAAGGGATCTCATAGCTCGAAGAATAGATCGACTGATAAAAGAATGAGAAGTTGAGGAAAAGCTTCAGAATGAAAGACAAGTAGCTGTCAAAGTCAAAAGAACCCAGTAAGGTATGAGATCTATCCATGCAAGAAGAAGGTATGTCCACCCAGGACATAGTAAGCAAAGAGGTATTACATTTGAACCTTTTCAAAGCACGTCAACAGTGCGAAGTCACTATGCTAAAAAAATATAAGAATAAGAATGGAAAGAGGAATCCAGAGAATCAAATCAAAGGAAAGAAGGCAAGAAAGAACAGTAAGAAGAAATCCAAGTTAGAAAAACTATGGGAAGTTCCAGAAAAGACTTCGTAGGAGGCAGATCTGCAAAAGTTGAACCTCACCGAAATAGCAGAACCACGCAGAATGGGACTTCGCCATGGCGAAGATATATGATCATTGGAGGCACCCCGATCGTTAGAATAATGCTCCATAATGACTATAAACGTAGTTATTGATGGAAAGACTGTCGTTGGACCATTGAGACCAAGCCATAACAGATGAATTCACATTGATTGATGCATTACTTCCCGTTGGAGGAATCCATTACGACGCTTGATTATTTAACCTGTCGGACGCTTTGCTGGGACCATTTTTTTCCACCCATGATTATCCAAGCTAACATATAATCAATTTTATATCGCACTATGATTTCTAGACCTCGCCATCCATTTGATTACCTCACTTGTTCGTTTTCCTACCCGATCTATTTTTTTACAAGTGTGAATGTTGGGCCAAGCTAGCGCGTTAGAGAAGTCTATGGAGGAGACTCTCATGGAGGTCATGGCTGAGAAAGTTATGTCTGTAGGAATATAGGCGTCGTCGACTGGGGGACTACAAGAATCCCCCTCAATTGGACGTCATTCTAGCTAGAACGTGACTAAGAATCGAAGCAAGAATCGCGATGATCTGGCTAACGCGAAGCAGATCCGATCGGTCTTTCCAGATTATATACCGCCTTTGGCTGGCATAGTTACCAACGATAGTATCCCACATGAATTCGAGTACAGGTTGATCACTACGTACATCTTGAAGGGGATACGCGTAGTTGGACCCTAGTTAGGACAGATCCTAGCTCTAAAGAACGACGACATTAATATCGACAACAAAAATAAATATGCCATGCTCGCACCCTATAGGTATTTGATGAAGACGACTGGGAAGAAGCCGCGCATAGTCTCCCAGTCATGGATTAAGGAGCTCATGTAGTCAACGATACTGAACGTGATGAAGATCCCTCACTTTGGGTGACATCAGGAGGTTAACGCCTGCATTAAACTGTTGTTTTCGATATATCACGGAGGATATCTATGGATTGACAAGTGCGTTACTGTGGATCCGACGTTGATCCACTAGATTATAGGACTAAGCATGTAGGGACTGGACCCTCAACATTTCTACCTAGGAAAGACTTCAGATCGCTCCCTGGCACAATGAATAAAGGAGGATTATAGCGATGTAGAAAAGGGAAAGCGAGTCTATAAGTTATCCTCCATCCAGGATGGCATGGTGCACCTAGCTTGTCATCTTATAGCTGGCAAGCTCATTAGAAAGAACCATCCGACACGGGTCACTGGATTCATAGTATACCTCGTAGGAAAGTGCATAGAAGGAATGCAAATGAACTGGGTGAGTTACCTCTTCAAGGAGCTCGAGAAAGACTACTGCGAAATGTAGGATCAGGGGTATGAATTCCATTTTAGCTGGTTACTTGTATTGATTGCATTTGTTTCTTAGCAAATACCGGAAGGAGTGACATTTCCAGAAGTTGAGTCATCGAAGCTATTGGCCACAAGGTTCCCCATCTTGTGGTATACAAATGATATGTAGAAGTAGTGGCAGTCGAATGATGTCTTCCATGCCTACTACGAGTAGATGAATTGTTCTATTGAGGCATTCCCACACATCACACTAAACACATTGCACCAGTACAAACTGTTAGCGAAGTTCCACGCAGATCGACACTTTATCTTTATCACTACGCGCAGGGATGAGAGTAAGGAGGAGATACAATACTACTATAAGCTGACCAACAAAGACATGGAGGAGATCACCAAAGAATGGCCAACAGAGTTCATTGTACCGGTTGAAGATGCAGAACTCTATGACCTAGACATTATTGGAAGTCCCTTGATCACCCAGGTCGAGCATGATGGACAAACTAGCATGAAGAAAAAGAAGAAAAAGGAGGAAGTGCAAAACATAGAAACCGATGAGGAGGACAACGCCTCAGAGGAAAGTAGGCCTGACTTACCTGTAGGAGGAGCAGGAGGAGAAGTGAATCAAGAAGAAGTGGGGGAAGAAGGAGAAAATCAAGACAAAGGTGAAGTTACACCACCGAAGGATCCCCCTACCGAAGCTGAAACATCGAATAAAAGGAAGGTTGCTCTGCATAAAACCTTAGAAAGAAATAAGACCAGTGCCAATAAGCCTCATTTGAAGAATGTGATCACAGAGGATGATGTCTGTCTAATCATTGCAGTCATTGAGGATGCTTTAGAGGATATCTTGCAGAGACATGGAGCGAAGCAAAAAATGTTATATGAAATAATTGAGAAGGAGATGAAGGAGATACAGTAATCCATCCATTCGATCCACGCAATACCTATTGTGCCCTCATCGTCAAAGATTGCAGAGTTGGGGGATGAACCCACCCAGTTACGAAGACTATTAGATGAAACAGAGGCTCGACTTCATCGATTCCATGAAGAGAAGGAGAAGGCTATAGAAACCTTAAATAAATAAAAGGAGGAGGTATTAGAGAAACTACGAGTTGCACAGTCTTGCATAACTGCCTACGAGAAGGAGAAAGATGAAATTCACACGATGTTCGAGGAAGACAAAGAAAAGATACAGAAAGAAAAAGAGAAGTTTCTTGCAGAGAAGACTGCGATCAAAGGAGCGGTAACTAAAGAAATTCTCTCTATGTCAGGCTTGGAACAGAAAGAACAAGAGTCAATCAAGATGTAAGTGGGGAATATCGTTGAGTCCATTCAACATCTTCAAGCACAGGTAACGGAGTTGGAGCTTCAAGAAGTGTCGATAACTCCCTAAGAAGTCCTCGATTAGAGGGAGGAAGCTACCAGGAGTGCAGTTGGAAGGATCAGGGAACTTGCCTCAGAATGTAAGCAATTGAGTGATCGTAGTGCGTATACCTACGAACACCTCACAGAAGATATGGAGGTTAGGAAACTGGAAGCACAGCTACAGGAGGCATTGCAGAAGGCCTCCACCATCTAGGCACATATGAAGTCACTCACTCCAATTGAGAAAATGAAGAGATCATAGGAGCAACGCATAGTCCAGTAGCAGATTATCGCCATCCAGAGAAGAGTCATGGAAGCTACACAGATATTACAACTAGTGCAGGATGAAGCCTGTACAATTTTTGAAGAGATTGAAGGACAAGGTTCACAGCTAGACCAAGTGGTTGTGACAGTTGAACAATGCCTGGAGGTATTATTCAAGGTACTTTTGCAATGAATTTGAATATGTTGTAAGAACATGAAATGTAGTAAATTGAATTACCTTTCCGAATATACATCTTTTATTCATAGACATTGTGAATAACTAGGTCAAATTTGATTTTTTCTAACAGCGGTATCTTATTTTTCCAACAAAATATAAGGTATATGTTTTTGTTCGTGTAGGTGTTGAGTATCTTAACGATGAAATTTTGTTCCAAAAACTTGTATACTTGTCGATAACCCCTTTTTCTTGTGCCTTGTATTTTTTGGAAATTTTTAATATTAATTTTATATATTTTTTAAATTATCAAAGTCAACAGATGCCTCATTTGAGAAATGGTTAAGTCGAGAAAAAGTTATAGAAGAAATAAGAGAGGTATGTATTCTAGTATTTTGATATATGTGAAGACAAAAGTAGATTAAAAATAGTAAACAATATTAATTTAAAAATAAATTATATATTTGAAATTTGGATAGTTGACACTATCTATGTCTATAGTTTTGTCAACAAATAATTTTTTTATCCTATATAAAAATAACGTCAAAGACAAAGATATAGAGGGGTGTTAAAAAAATGGAGGTTTTTATCAATTTGCAGACCGAACCACTAGGTTTGTCATCTCGAACCTAAATTCAATCCATCCAAGTCAGCATACACCTTGTCAATCCTGCTCAAAAAATTTCAATTCAAAATAATGCATGTGTTTTCTTAATAGCGCGCATGCTCTTGAGGAATGTGAACATTCTCTAGGAATGTGCACGCGCTCTAGGAATGCGTATGCACTCTAGGAACACGTATGCGCTCTTATAAATCATTTCCTTCTCTATATCTCTCCTCCCTCTCCTACATCTACCCCTCCCCCNCCCCTTGTAAATCTCCCTCTCTCTCCCTCACACTCATATACATGGTAAGACCTAGACATGGGAAGACTTAGACATCATAAGGCATGGAAATACCTAGACCTAGACCTTACCTTGACGTGCCTCAGAATCTCACACCCACCCCCTCTATACCCCCCCCTCCTCTCTCTCTCTCTCCCTGTACCCCTTTGTCCCTCACTCCCCTTTCCCTTCCACCCTCTCTCTCTCTCCTCGTTGTTAGTCTTAGTCTCACTGTCTCTGCCCCTCTTTCTCTCTCTATTCCCCCTTCCTCTCATTATCTCTCTACCCTCCCTTCTATGTCTCCCTCTTTTCTTCCCTTCCTCTTACTATCCCTCTCTCTACCCCCACTCTTTGTCTCCCTCTCCTCCCTCTCACACTCTATCTCTACCCCTCCTCTTTGTCTTATTCTCCCCCCCCTCCTCTCTCTCTATATCTACCCCTCCTCTTTGTCTTTCTCTCTCCCCATCTCACACTCTCACTCACTCTCTCTCTCCCCCCCCAACCCCTCTCTCTCTCCCCCCCC
>ML789296.1:715994-736897 GCA_009831015.1 Picea engelmannii
TATAAAGTGAAAAAGTGAAGATGAGCTTTATTTTTATTTTTAAGAGGTGAGGTTAGTAAAACGAATTTTTTATTAAACCTTTTATTAAACCTTTTGGAGTTTATACCATTATTCCTTCACATTACCTTTTTAAGGGGCCTTGGTTTTATAAGCAGTGGTGTTTTGGAATTTTTTCTTTTGTTAATGTCGAAAACTCAGAGTGCTCAATTCGAAATTGAGAAGTTCAATGGCAAGAACAATTTCGAGATATGGAAGGTTAAGATGCACGATATGCTCGTGCAACAAGGCGTAGTGAAGGCGCTTTTGGGGAAAAAAAAACAACCCGCGATCATAACAGATGAAGACTGGGATGAGATCGATGCGAGAGAACTGTGTGCCATATGTATGTGTTTGGTCGATGATGTTTTGTTCAACATTGTCACAGAGAAGGCAGCAACCGGTTTATGGATGAAGCTGGAAAGATTGTATATGACAAAATCCTTGACGAACAAGATCTTCCTGAAAAGGAAATTGTACAGTTTGCGCATGAAGGAAGGTTTGAAAATAACTGATCATTTAAATAATTTTAATACTTTATTTTAGTCCATTTGACAAGTATGGGAGTGAAATTCGAATCTGAAGATAAGGAAATTACATTATTGTGTTCTTTTCCTGAGTCATGGGATCACTTTGTTACCTCTATTAGTTTTAGCACAACAGAAAGCATTGAGTTTGATGTTATTGTTGGAGCTTTACTATTTGAGGAAACAAGGAAGAAATCAAATTCAAAAACCTCTACATCTGAGGCGATGATGGTTAGAGGTAGACCTAAAGAAAGAGGACAGGGTCAGAGGAATTTCTCTCGGTTAAAGTCGAAGGTCAAGAAGAGAAAGACTAAGTGTTTTTTTTTTGGAAAATCTGGACACCTGAAGAAGGATTGTTGGAAGAGACAACAAGCCTCCAAAGAATACCCTCCAAAAGAGACAAAGAAAGAAAATGCAACCAAAACAGGTTCAACAATAGGTTCAGGCATGACTGATGAAGTTTTATCAATTAGTATTGGTTCACTTCATGATCAACAATGGTTATTAGATTTTGGTGCTTCAAATCACATGTGTCTTCATAGACACTAGTTTGTTACTTACCATTCTATAGATGATGGAATTGTGTACATGGGAAATGATATATCATGTAAAGTTGTGGGAATTGATAGCATTCGAATTAAGATGTTTGATGGAACTGTTAAAATACTAACTGATGTGAGACATGTACCTGAGCTTAGAAAGAACCTAATTTCTTTGGGAGTATTAGACACTTCAGGATATAAGAGTATTGTTCAAGGTGGAGTTATGAAGGTCTACAAAGGAATTCTACTGGTCATGAAGGCGAAGAAGGTTGGAAACCTGTTTCTGTTAGAAGGAAGAACCGAGTCAGATCATGCGACAATTGTATTCAAGAATGACAATGATTATGTTCGACTGTGGCATTAATGGTTGGGCCATATGAGTGAAAGAGTATTTAAGGTATTGTCTGATCGCAAGTTTCTTCCTAGTCTAAAGTCTTTAAAGTTAGATTTATGCAAACACTGTATTTATGGAAAACATAATAGGCAAAAATTTAAAACTCGAAGACACACGAGTGAAGGAATCCTTGACTATATCCATTCTGATGTTTGGGGACCATCCCCTACTGTTTCATATGGAGGATCATCATATTTCGTTACTTTTATAGATGATTTCTCTAGGAAGGTGTGGATCTATATGTTGAAAAAAAAGGTTGATGTGTTTACTGTTTTCAAGCAGTTTAGAGCTTTGGTAGAAAAGAGCATTGGTAGGTCTATTAAATGTTTAAGAACTGATAATGGTGGTGAATTTACGTTAATGGAATTTGATAACTATTACAAGGAGTTTGGTATTGATAGGCATAAAAACATTGCCTATACTCCTCAATAGAATTGAGTTGTTGAACGCATGAACATGACTCTTTTAGAAAGAGAAAGGAGTATGCTAAGTAACGCCAACTTGCAACCGGAACTGTGGGAAGAAGCAGTAACTACAACTTGTTATCTGGTGAATCAATCACCATCAACAAAAATAGAGTGCAAGATTCATGAAGAGGTATGGAAAGGTCACCCTGGTAATTATTCTAATCTTAAAGTTTTTGGTTTTGAAGCCTATGCTCTAATTCTGAAACATCAACATTCTAAATTAGATCCAAAATAAAAAAAAAGGCTTATCTTTGTTGGATATGGTGATGTTATTAAGGGGTACAGGTTGTGGGATCCTACTTCCCACAATATCACCATTAACAAAGATGTAATATTTGATGAATCATCTCTCATCAAATCAGATGTAGATGTTCAAATGAAACAAGAAGAAGTACCTAAGTATCAACATATTCAGTTTGAAACTAGTTTAAATACAGATGAAAGTGAACATGAACAAGTTTATGAAGATGCTCATGAAGAGTTTCCCACAGAGGAAGACATGGTTGATGATAATAATCAATAGAATGTGGATGAGCCAAAAACTTCCCTAAGGAGGTCTACATGAGTCAGAGTTCCTCCAAGAAGGTATGATGATTTTGTTTCGTTGGTTTATTTAAGTACTAATGATGATGAACCTTCGTGCTATTAGGGAGTTGTGAAGGGTTCTAACAGTGATAAATGGAAAGAAGCAATGAAGGATGAAATTAAGGCATTAGAGAGGAATGCCACATGGGACCTAGTAGAACTTCCAAGAGACAAAAAAAATGTAGGTTGCAAGTGGGTCTACAAGCTGAAGAAGGGTGTTGATGATAAGGTGGAAATGTACCAAGCAAGGCTGGTTGTGAAAGGATATTCTCAGAAATAAGGTATTGACTTTCATGAGATTTTTTCACCAGTTGTTAAGTGTGTTTCAATTCAAATTGTGTTAGCATTAGTTTCATTACTTGATTTGGAGTTGGAGTAGCTAGATGTTAAAACTGCCTTCTTACATGGAGATTTGAATGAGGAAATTTACATGGAACAACCTAAAGGGTTCATTCAGAATCGTAGCAAGAAATTTGTTTGTAGGCTCAAGAAATCATTGTATGGTCTGAGGTAGTCACCTAGACAATGGTACAAGAAATTTGACTCTTTCATGGTGAGCCAAAATTATACAAGGAGTGAGTATGATCATTGTGTCTACTTTAAGAAATTGAATGGCATATTCATTATCTTAGTATTGTATGTTGACGATATGCTTTTAGCAAGCAAAGTCATAACTGAGATAAATAGGTTAAAGGCTCAGATGGCTAGGATGTTCGATATGAAAGATCTAGGAAAAGCAAGGCAGATTTTGGGCATGGAGATATTGAGAGATACGAGGAATGGTAATCTTTGGTTGTCACAACAGAAGTATGTTGAGAAAATACTTTTGAGGTTTGGTATGAACAATGTGAAACCAATTTTAGTCCCTTTGGCTTCCCATTTTAAGCTTTCTTCAAGTTTATGTCCTAGTACAAAAGAAGAAAATGAATATATGTCTCGAATACCATATGCTAACGCAATAGGAAGTCTAATGTATGCGATGGTTAGTACAAGTCCAAACATTTCACATGGAGTTGGGGTTGTCAGCAAGTATATGGAAAATCTAGGTAAAGAGCACTGGGCAACAATGAAATGGGTGCTTCGGTATCTAAGGGGCACACGTGATTATTGTATCACTTATAACAACGGTTGTGAATTAGTCTGTGGATATTTTGATTCTGATTTTGCAGGTGATTTGGACAAGAGAAGGTCGACTTCAAGGTATGTCTTTACTCTTGCAGGTGGAGCTATTAGTTGGATGTCAAAGCTATGGAACATTGTTGTTTTATCCAATACAGAAGCATAATACGTAGCTACTTCACATGCTTGCAAAGAGGTAGTTTGGTTGAAAGGTTTGTTTGGTGAGTTTGGAAGGAGGCAAGACAAAGTAAAGTTATTTTGTGATAGTCAAAGTGATATTCACTTGGCTAAGAGTCCAGCCTACCATGGGTGGGGATGATAAAATATTTTCCTCTTAACCATCCAATCTAAATTCAATTAACAAATATTTTTATTATGGATAATTTAAAAAAAAATATCCGTACACGACTTCTATTGAGAGTTGTTCGTGTAGTTTAAATGTCAAAGCATTATAAATAATGACGCTCACCAGACTTCTATTGAGAGTTGTATGTGTAGTTTAAATGTCAAATCATTATAAATGATGACATTCACAGGATGAATGACTACAAATATGTTGTATCTTTTTGGAATAATGATCATATAGGTCCCATAGATGTCATTCAAATCTAATGTGAACTTATGAAAGAATGTGCATGTCTCTCTTCCATGCCAATTATTGTAAGAAAAACCTATGAAAAATAGGTTAACCGTGAGTAATAGGCACATGATCTTCCAAGCCAATTACCTTATTAATCTATAGTTTTCTAAGAATCCTTCTTATTTTATGATAGAAATTTTACAACTTAGTCTATTTTGTAAAAATATGTCCTTATTTTAGGATATTATTACACATTATCATTGAATGACGACGAAAATCGAACGGATGTGGTTTCCATTTGTTTGATGTCTAACTATTGTGTTTTTGTCTTTCATACTCACCATTATTGTCATTCTAAATTGCGAAATTGTAAATGATACCTTCCATCTTGAATACAACTAAGAAATGTTGAGTATAGTTTGAATGCACATATCAAGAGTATAGTTTGAATGCACATATCAATGCATGCTCACTGTTGGTGTTAATATAAATTGTGAAATTGCAAGCGATACCTACCATCTTGAATACCACTAAGAAAGATCAAAGTTGGTAGATAAGTAATTTTGTATATGACTATATAT
This sequence comes from Picea engelmannii, assembly GCA_009831015.1. Lineage (NCBI taxonomy): Eukaryota > Viridiplantae > Streptophyta > Pinopsida > Pinales > Pinaceae > Picea > Picea engelmannii. The sequence continues at coordinate 720,826 of ML789296.1, forward strand.
ATGCAGTATTAAAAGTTTATATAGAGGAATGTGAGGATTCCACACATGAGGATTGGACATAGAAGAACATTTTTTAACTCCATGATTGTTTGATTTTTATTAACTCATATCATGCATATATGCAAGAGGAAGTGACCTGACCTTTGGTTTCATCTTCCAAGAGGTCTAAATCACTCTCCCTATTTTCCTATGACTCTTCATGATCCATTCGAAGGGGTGTTTGTGAGTCCAAGCATCATTATCCCTAGATAGAGTTGAGTTTAAGCTCAAAGAAAGATACTCATAATAACACCATATGGAATTATCAATGTATAATTGGTGCACTTATTAAAAAGGAATTTACCTCCTTATATATCGGTGTTCATTAAGAAAACCATTTCCACTTATGAATGTGGGATTAAAAAAATCATTTCCACTTACAAATGTGGGGTAGATTTCTTTACACAAAAAATGAACATTAACATATTCTAAAGTCATAAAGTGACTTTATCACATAGTAGGCCTTATATCTCTAATACCCCCCATAAGGCATACAATGTAGAAACAAACTAAAATAAAATACATATATTTAATGTAAAATAGATAAAATGGACACTAAACATCAATAACATCATTTAGAAGCTTCTTCTTTGAACACAGTTCCTGGACAAGTTTGAGCTCCTTCAAGCTGTCTCATAACCCTCATAATGGTGTAGCTATTGAGTTGAATTCCCAATTTTATGGATTCCACCTCCTCAAATTCTCGAATTACAAATTTACCGAAGTTAATTACTTGCCAAAAATCCACATGTATGTCGTGTAAGCTCAGTAATAAACTGCAATCCAAATGAATGTCTCTCGAACTAATGGGGGATGTTTCCCTAGATACTCAACTTCTAAACTAACTAGGAAACAATCAATTTTGAGTTGTTAATTGATCCCTACCCATATTCAAAGTGTCGGCTTCCTAAAATGCATACAACACCTTTTATTAAGTAGATTCTTCACCATTGTCAACATCTAATCATGGCTACACTCGTTATATGTTGTCTATATTTGACCTTTCCCTTAAGAACATCATTGGTTAGTTGTCTACAATTCCAAGCTGTATGACCCAACTTCTTGTGATAGTGGAATTCTATTTTCTCTTTGTCTTTTGTTGATCTATTGTTGTCGTTTCTTGCATAGAATGTAGGTTTTGATTGGTTATCACCTTCTGTGGTTCTCTTTTCTTTTGCTACAAATGTTGCAATCATTTCGTCCAGACTTTGAAGGCAGTTGACTTAGGGTAAATATAATACTCTTATATTTTTCAGGAGAATACCCTTGGCATCCTCCTCATCAACTATTGCCTTTAATTCTACAAGCTTCTTGATAATATCTTAGATTGTTGAAATAACTTGACAAGGTTGATTCAACTAGCACATTAAAGATGAATTGTTGTAATTTCAGGGAAAATCCTGCATTCACTGCTTGTGCCCCAAATAACTTGTTGAGATTATCCCATACCATCGTGGATAATTTTTCCAAATATACATGATCTAGATCTGAATCTAAGAGGGAAAGGCCAATAATGGATTTTTCCCTATCATATTTTCTCTCCCTTTCTATCAACTAGTTCATAGAATTCTCCAAATGATTTATTCATTAATTGCATCTGGATCTTCACTCTCCATGTATGGAAATTGAAACTCAAGTACTTTTGTAACGACATCTGCATGACTGATCAGATCCAATATTTTTCACATTGAAAAAATAATTAGTAATAGATGCAAAGAAAGGTTAGGAAAACTAGATCTGTAAATATTGCAAATCTAAGAAAGATTAGTTGTAAAACTGTAATAAAACCCTTTTTGCCTCTATTGAGAAAATTAAGAAGGATCCTCACATTGCTTTTATATGAATGGCTTTTAAGGTGAAAACACTCAATAATTTAATTCTATCAACCAGGGTTCTTATGATTCTTGTGAGAGACATACACTATTAGTGCAAGATAAAAGAGACTTGAATTAACTTCCAAGGGAATGCTAATTCTAATTCTGAGTTTAAAAATCAAAAGTAAATCTAGGAAAAATAATGAATACTTAAACAACAAACTAGTTCTTTAAATCCGAACTGGGGGTTTTACTTTTAAGCCCAATTTTGACTACCTCAAGGACTGAGAACACATGAGAAACATGTATTCTTTCCAGATCTGGAATCAGATCTCAATTTACAACACCCATAATATAAATATGACAAGAATTCCGCGATTAAACTACAAGTCTAGTACAAATGATAAAAAAATTGTCAATTCATCATAAAGCATGCAGCTGCAAATTGTAAAGGGAAAAAAGAGACACATAATTCAACAAGTTATATGTATAATATAAAGCAAGGAATATATATCTCACAAGTTACTTATCTAACCCAAAATAAGAGATATCATTAACCCAATTATGAACTATCTAGTCACTGTAATAAAAACATGAAATTATGTTTACATACATATGAACATTAGATAGCTTGGTACCTTTTGGAGTGGGACCTTGCTCCAGGTTCCAACTGTCTCAAAAAACGTTCCGAACACTAAGTTACAATTTCTACAATATTTATGATATGAACTGGATTTTATTAAATTAGAAGAACGAGTTCAGAAGTTCGCCATAAGTTCAGAGCTCTGTCACAACATAACAATGTCTAGCAATCATGCCCTCTTGGGGCCAAATCTTACACATATATAGAGTTGTGTCGAACCCAAGTTTCAAAAGAAAATAACAAATAAATTGAATGATTAATGCTAACAAATTCGCTCCTCAGCGCCAATTTTAGTTTGTTGCAGAAGGGGATCCATCCACCACTCATTTGGAAACATGGACATGAGATCAAATCCAGTATAACAAAAATAATTCCCTTCATAACTCCTGTGCATCCAAGATGCCTAACCAACAAGTAAGGAGAAAGATTCTCACTTCTACACACTTCAACTAGAGCCCACGATCCATGTTGGTGCTTAATTGTGGTTGGAATAGTTTTAAGAACTCTCCAAAAATGGGATATCAGAGTAATGGCACCCAAAAGATCCTTTTGAAGTCATGGTGCTCACATGTGCTTGAATTCTCATCTCAAAAGATGTTTCATAACCAATTTATCAGCGCCTGGAGCTTTATTAATAACCTAGGAGAGATGTCTGGTTTTCCATACCATAAGTTAAGCACATATCTTGAAATCAAAAGAAACTAACCAAACATTTTCAATCAAATACATAGAAAAATAACTAAAACATAATCCATAAATCCTAAGAGCCAATTCATCATAAAATAGCTTAATAATTAACAAGTGGCTGTGCAAATGGGACAAGGATGGGGAAATAGAAGGGTTAAATTAGGCTTAAAGTATACCATATAGGGGGCATGGCATATCCCCATTCCCAAAATGGTTGCAAGCCCCCAATGCAAACCACTAATATCACTCTAGAAGGCGTGAGTGGAGATCACCCTAGTTGAAGCTTGGTTAACCAAATTCATCTGAAGTATAGAACCCCAAGGTCCTCTCTACTTGTGCGCACTGATCTATCAATATGAACTCATCCCATTTTGTAATAACTCTCTAATCCCTGTTCAAACACCATATGAGTTGAAAGTGGAACATTAATCCAATCCAAAAAAGCACCAATCTTTCTCACTGGAGTAACATACAAATCATCTCTTTCCATGGCCAAGTTGAACGAAAGATAAGTTGTGGGGTCCTTTCCCCTCGAAGAGTTTAGAAATTATTTCCAATGTTCATGGGAGCCCATAAGTGCCTCAATAGCATACTGGTGAAGAGTGCTCTCGTAATATGCTAATATGCTAGGGATAACTGCTGATGTTGTTGGATAATAGCTACATTATGAGGATCCCCAATCAACCTGAAATGATCCTCCTGGACAGTCATGGGCATGGGATACTCATCTCAAACAAACAAACAATAATTGTATTCTACATTCTCTTGTAACTAAGAGGCCTCTTTCCATAGGACTTGATCATAGAAATGAGCTGAAAATGATATTAACTGAAAATCCCCCACATACGTATTGGGGTTCCATCGTGATTCATCTGATAGGATAAAGTCAAATAGGTAAAGCTCACATAGCAAATCTTGGTCATGTTGAGAAGCGGAAGAGATTGCCTCCAAAAACTAATCTAAGATAAATACTTTAAAATCATTTCCTATTGTGGCCTGTTGGATTTGAAATCTAACTCATCTCTCATGTAAAAATAGTGAATGTACTCTAGATGGGGGTCTACAGGTCATTCCCTGCAAGGAAAGCTCACAGACCTACTGCAATTTTTGTTGACATTATGATAACGCCTCCCTATAGTGATTGATTATGGATTTTCATCTATTTTCCTAGATAAGATACATATGAAACCACTTCTCATTTAACCTTTGGATGGATTTCTAATGACTCTCCCTATTAGTTATGCCCAAATCAAGCAATTCATCCTTGTCTCTTGAGTTAGGGTGGTCGGGTTTAAGTTAAAAGAAAGCAAAAGTGTTGGTTAAAATACCATCCAAAATTACATTTACAAACTGATCAACAAAAGTAATGATGTTGTTAGTCTTGGGTGTAGAAATTTTTTCTTTAGACATTTCATATCTTTGGTTCCCTTCATGAAAAACCTCCTCAGGATCTCTTTGACATATTTGGTCATCATCAACATTGTTTTTAGGATCCTAGTTTTTATTTTGGACAGGATCAATGTGAGAAATATGATAATCATCATGCTTATATTCCTCCTCTGATGATGGTGGCTCTGTTATATTTACTACCCTTAGTAGGAATTCTAACTGAGAGATCTTATTTTGAGTTATTGCAAGCTTCCTCTTAAGCCTTAGGTTTTTAGTTTTCAAGTGATCTATAATCTCCAACCAGAGGGATTTCGATATAAACTGGATTTGGAAACGAGGGAATCCTTACCTCTTTTCTTTTGAGATGAAGATCCTTCAAATTATTGGTCTGGCTCATACCCTTCTGACTACAAATTTGAAGCTTGATCCATCCCTCCCTCTTCTGAATCAATGATGTTTATATATACTCATTTGGACTAGTCATCGTTCTCTTCTTGATCTTGTGCATTTACTCATTCCTTATGCTCTTTGGACCTCTGAGTTTGGGTTTCTTCTAGCTCTGTAGTAGCAGGGGTTTCTATTGGCTTTTGTAGAAGTCGAGACCGCCATTTAGTCACTGCATCGAGGCAGATGAAGTCAAGCCTGCATCCTCCTTTTTCTTTACAGAGATGGAATAAAAAAAGGGTTGAACCCTTGCCCAGGGCTTTCAGGATAGAACCATCCCTGCAACAAACATATTGCATTCCCATCCACACTCTTACAGTTCATTGACCAAGAGAATTTTAATGAGCCCGTGGTGATACAACGCAGTCTGAGACTCGATCCTTTTGAGGGATAACACTGCCATTTTAGCCAAGCTCTTTTGCAGATAGAATGGAAAGTTTATGGGCTGGTGTCTATTCATATGGTTATCTATCAAATGTGATAATAGTATATAATTCTATGTCTACCCTCACACAATATATACTTTTGGATTTAGTATGCAACCTCATCCCATGGGGAGATCAATTGTGATCGAGTAACTCCCTTTCTAAAACTATGTATCCATTCAAGGTGTTGGAGGAACAATGCCCAATTATCTTCTGGCACTTTGATGTTTTTCTTACCACCTCTCCCCATTTCGTTGTAAACCAACAACTCTAGCTATCGAGGATTTGGTGACATCAAACATCAGAGCCCTGACTTCAGCCTAAAATTCGTCGAAGGTGTGGATATATTTCACAGTCAGCTGGGGGTCTCCTTCTTTAAATCTTTGAAATAATTGAAGCCAGCCCAGACTAGCAAATATAGTTGAAACTTGTGCATTAGCCATGAGACCCTCCACGTTATCGAGCTTGACTCTGTTCATGTGACCAACCATAACGGTATTAAAATTCGCTTTGTGTGTTACAGAGCTGCAACTTCAAACAACTTCAAACTTTGCAAAGGCCAGTTTATTACGCCGAAAGGCGTACACCTATTGACAATGGGTAGATTTAATAGGGGTTTAGTGCTTAATAAGTTTTCTATGGACATGATTAAATATGGCTGGAATATTCTTAGTAGTCTCACAAAATAAATGGCTGTGATTTCAATCATTAACTTTCTAGCTATTATAAAGACATCCGTTTATGTGTTTACTTTTTTACATTTACCTAATTATATTTAAAAGTTACTTTGATAGCTAACTGATTGCCACGTAAGTGATTAACATAAATTAAAATATTAACATCAAATAAATGAAGCTCAACCGTTTATTTGTTAATCAATAATAAAATTTAATATATTCTTTTAAAGATTCTTTTCATCTTATCAGCCTTTCGGCGTTGATCAGCCACAATTATGTGGCTGTGCTAGTAGTTAAACCAAATGTTAAATCGTTAACACTACTATCTTGGAGACAATTCTCAGGCTCTGACCGATACCCGTAGTCTGATATGGATTTTGAATGATCACGGTAGGATCATGGATGGTAGGATAATGGACGAATAATCCTCACGTTATATGAAATCTACCAGATTACAATTTAATCAATACCCACGTTAGTTTTGATTGTCATGTGATCATAGCTGAAATCATCATTTCTTCAAACAATGCGTATGGCTATTGTAGAATCAAGATTGAATTCGCCACCTTTAGGAATGATTCCCACAAGGTCGTTGTGGAATCATGACTCATAGTGCTTCTTCTTGAGTTAACACCCACGTTATGTCACTTTCGGAAGTGGATAATGGTTTTGATATTGACTAGGTTGCCAACTATGTGATCATTGGCAAATCTTTGACATTGTTGGAATGATTATTAGAGGTACACCTCGATTCAGTAGGGTTGACTCTCGAAGACTTTTATATGAACACAATGTTTGAATGATTCAACTTTCTCCTAAGCTCATATAATCATGGTCCTATAGAGGTCAGTTCTCATTTCAATGGAGGTGGTTACTTTTTTGTTAATTTGGAACAACGATAGTAGGCAAAGCCACTTTCTATGTTCAAAACATAGTAACGATATACCATATGGATGGTGTCAACATCTTTGTCATGATATAAGTATTCTTAATGAATGAATGGGAGTGCCAACAAATTCGAATTCAATATGTCTTGTTTTGAATCCTGTAGCTCCACAATTTACATCATTTTTGTAGCCTTTTAAAACTCAATACCTTACGATTTTGCTCATGTGATTGCCTTTTTTATTTTGCACGTTTGTAACTCTCAATCTAATTTTGACACTTGGAAACTCGATACTCTTGTAGCCTGTGATACTTCAAAACTCATGTAGCTTACAATGTTTTAATATTTCATCACAATATGAGCCTTAACAAATATGAAGCTTATTGTCTCTAATTGTTTCCTTTAACAATCAAATCCCAGTGATAACAATCTTATCCAAAATGATGTAGGATACAAAATTTGCAAAGGCTGAAAAATGTTTTTACAAGAATACCATTTTCGAGGTACCACTTGAAGACTTAGTACTTTAGAGTGAGTATGCTCTTTAAACTTTTCCAAACCTAGATTAATTCCAGCAATGCACATACATGTAGCTTATGACTATGAAATAATGAAATGTAACTTCAAAAATTGACTTGAATACTTGGAATGATGTATAAAGTTACTCTTACACATTGTAATCCAATATTGAATTTTATATAAAAAAGATTGAATTCCATATTAAAAAGAACAATGTTACCTGTAAAAAAAAATGAGCATTTTACATAACTAAAATAACTTTTGTTAGTTATGTTGTTACACAATATAAATGTATATATTTTAATTTTTATAATAAATTTAATATTTGGGATTTTAACATATGTTTGGCATTGAGGTCTATGGCATTAGAATATAGTTGTTCACTTCTCTATCATATACATTATAGATATTTAATGTTAGGTTTCACTTCCACGTATACATAATTATCTCAATCATATACATTATAAATATTTTATGTTAGGTTTCACTTCCACGTATACATAATTATCTCAGTACATGGAACCTTAGATTTATTTGTTCACTTAAATTTACAATTGGATAAACCAAGTCTTTATCTCACTACCTAATCACTTAGCCTACCATAATAGCCACTAACCAGGGGCTACCATCAATAGATGTTATGGTGTTTTCCCCCCGTGACTTTGGGTCATGTAACAGTAGAGATTTACCAAGTGAAAGACAAAACCCTAACCCACACAAAAGACTTGTAATGAAATAATTGTTTTATCATAGATGGAAGAAAGTTTTGCAGCTTGTATCCTTACTATTGGTGTTGTTCCCCGCTCTCGACCTTGGTACTTCTCTTGACTCCTTCTTTAGTTGACTTGGAAACAAAGATCAACAAAGTGTTGCAAAAATGTAGTTATAGCATAAAATCATACAAGTAAATAATAGATAGATTCATATATGGAGAATGATTAAACATACATAAACACATTGAATCGGTACTACACAAGTATGGGGAAAATATAACTCTTTATTAGCAATGGTAAAACAAGTGGTTACGACCCGACTCCAACCATTGGCACTACCTCGAAGCCAACCTCCCCATTTCTTACAAAAGGTCCTTACAGCATCACTCAACAAGATTTCCCTTCCTTGGGTGACCCAATAAGGATAGGAGCACACCTTATGGTCATATAATGAAAAGGAAGGAAATATGGAACAAGGGTTCCAAGTTGCAGGGATGCTACTTAAAGGATGAAGGGGAATAGGGAGACTTACAATTCCTTCAACATAACTTTGCACCTAGGTTTCCCTCCTCATCCATGCCCCCAAATGTGCCTTTATACCATCCTGAAGAGGTTAAGGAGATTGAATTATGTTTTGTATGGGCTTAGGGAAGTTGGGAAATGAACTCAACCGAAATCCCTGCCCAAAATTTTGGAATTATTTTATTTTTCACATTTTTTTAGGGCATCTGCCGGTTGTACACTTGCAATGTGCCCATGTCTACGTGTTGCACCAAAGGAACCCATTGATGTATGAACACTATTTTTAAGTGATATTGATGAGGGGACTTGGGATTTCAAGTTGCAAGTTAGGGACAAGGGTTAGGTCATTTCACAATGCAAATGGTGTGGAAAATTGTGGTATAACAGATGCCCCCTAATGTGTGAGGTCGGAAGGGAAAATGATGGCCAAAATAAATTATAAATGTTGGAAAATTGGTTTTCATTGATGTCAACCCTTGGAGAGTGATATTAGAGATTGAAGTCAACCCTTGGAGAGTGATCTTAAAGATTGATGTTAACCCTTGGAGAAGTCTGGAATCCCTAGAGATGTGGACGAGATCGTTGGGAAGTTGGTTATCGTATTATAGTTCTAACATTTATATTGACACATTGTTAAGGTATACACTTGGTATATGGTAGCACATGGATAGGATACATATATTGGTGATGATGGTAATTGGTACATAATGAATATTACTTGTTTAGCATATCTTATGGTACATTGTGTATAACATGATATGGTATATCATTGATGAAATGCTACAGGTTCTATGTATGGTTGACGCACTTGTTATGGTATAGATGATGGTACAGGTTGATGTACAGGTTGATATGCATGGTTGATGCACATGGTTGATGTGCATGGTTTGGAACATGGTATGGTACAAGTGTTGATGTGCATGGTTTATGCATGGTACAAGTTGGTACATGGTATGGTACATGCACATAGCTTGTGATGGTATGTTGGTGACTTTAGTACATGCTTGGTAGAGGAATGTTTTGGTGATGGTGTGTTACAAGGAAAATATCTCTATGGCTAGGGGTAAACCACAAAAGATGGAAATGAATGTGGAAATCAACTCTATTCTCAAGTATTATATATAAACAAATGTGCTAGAAAGACAAGATAAAAGGCCTACCTCATCTAGATGCTCGATGAAGTCCATCGTTGAGCACTTGACCCAAATCAATACACCTGCAACTAGTCCTCAACAACCAAGCAATGCAAGCATATGGTGATAATATATGATGTTAGCACATTCAATAGCATAATCCATTAACATTCATAACAAATACACCCATGGAATAATAATTCAAACATTTGAAAGATATCAATTGGACAAGAAAAGAGTATTTCTACTAAGATATAATCAACATAAGTGAATAAGTTACAGACTTTCGTGTCGGCACGGTTCGGAACCAAGAAGCTAAGTTCATTCTTGTTGGGCCTCCACCACTTCAATCCTCCACCAAAGGCAAGCTCATGTAAGAGAGAAAATGGATTTCTCACTCAATAAGGGAAGAGCCTGGGGGCTGAACAATGTGTTCAGACTTAAAGGATAAAGGGATACAAACTCAATGTGAAGTGAATAGTTCCTCCAGAGTAACTTTTCTCTCAAAGTTGAATTCTTTCTCCTCTTTTCCATAGCTCGTAATTGGCCCATTTATAGCCTTCCAGTGGAGCTAAAGGGTCGAGTCGAAACATTTCCAGTATATGTGTTAGGGACCTAACCCCTCATGTAGGTAGAATAATATATTTCCATGTAATAAAGGTCAATAATAATAAGGTCTAGAAATAAGGAAGAATAAGTCCAATGTAAGAAGACCTAATAGAAGCTTCCACTTCTAGAAGGATCTTCCTCTAGATGGTTCTTTTGATATACATATTTAGTATAAATAGGAGTCAAGAGTATGAGAACTTTTGTATTGGATATTATTTTAATAGAGCTCTGCTCTGTTGGAGGTTGCCCCCTCGAAGAGGCAAGTGAACATTGATCTCAGTAATCAAAGTGTTATTTCTAGTGTTATTTTGTTATCATTTTGGTATTATCATGTGTTGTTTTGGTTATACTGTTGTTTATCTTCCATTTCTAGCTATTTATTTATGTTCTGCATACTTTTTATATCTGGAATATTACAAATTCTACATACTTTTTATATACATGTTGGACCCCGCACGTATATCAGAGAGCTATAGCACAGGGAAAACCCGTGAATACCTGACCCTTGGGATGGAAACGAAAATAGAAAAGATAAGATCTATCGTGGCGCAACTGTGTCTCCTGCATTTGAGTTGTGAAATTACTACACATTTCTTCCTGTTAAACATTTGGACATTTCGTCACTACAGTATTCTTCAGATCGGAGTATAACTCCGCAGGAGTAAAAAAACAAAAACATGAGTCTAGATCTTGTTGGCACCATTATTTGATACCTATTTCGTTGGGTTTCTCTCTTCTCCCTGATCGCAGTCATACCTATCATTTTTCAGGAAAAAACAATTTTGTGGACCCAACCTCCTTCCAACACCCTTATTTGGGATTTACCCCATTGGATTCACCTCATCACCCTGATCGTTGTGATACACTTCACCCATAACCCATTTTCTGTGTGGTCCCACCCACTCCTTTTTGTGTTCCCTAGTCATCATGGCCCATACCCGTAGCCAAGAGTTGGAAGCTTGCTTCAATACCTTGCACTCTAATTTCACAAAAACCCAACAAGAAGTGTGACAGATCAATGCCAATATTCTCTCCATCAATCAAAACATGCATTCCTCCATCGCAGATTCAATTGCTACCTCAATCGAGGAACTCAGACAAGAGATGAAACAAGACATTACTACCCAGCTTGAATCTGTCGCTACGACAATCTGCACTAAGCTGCATATCCCTACAAATCTTCCCTTATCTGACCCACCTTTACATACCGAAGGTGAAACTTCCTCTCATTCCTATAATTTTTAGCTCCATCACTTTCAGCGTGACCTACACCTTCCGCCTGTGGATGTGACCAATTTGATGGATCGAATCCCACTGGATGGGTAACTCAAATGGAACATTATTTCTCTTTGTATGACATTAAATATGAGTTTTCCAAACTCTAGTATGGTGTTCCCCATCTAGATGAAGAGCGTTGGAAATGGTGGAAATGGAGAAAAAATGTTCGCCAAGGGTATGTGGCTTGGACACACTTTGTGGAAGAGATTTATGAATGCTTTGACACTGACACCAACCATTTAGGTTGTTTGACAAAGTTGAAACAATCTGGCACAATGGAAGACTTTATAGCTGCTTTTGATCGATTGGCTTTTTGTAAAGAGGGCATGTATGATGCTTTTTTCTGAGAATGTTTTATCAGTGGCCTCAAGGATGAGATTCATGCTCATGTCCTCATGGCTGGGCCTCAGAGTTGGGTGGACGCTACTAAAAGAGCTAAGGAATAACAACAGGTTGTCTCTTCTCAAAACCACAAACCCTCCTTTATTCCTCACACTAAACCAATAACTCCCACTCCTCCTTCTACTCCACTCAAGATCCAAAAATTGACTAGGGATGAAATTTATGAACACCAACTCAAATTCCTTTATTATAATTGTGATGACAAATATTTTCCGGGACACAAGTGTAAGGAACAAAATATTTTTATGGCCATCTCAGAGGATGTTTCAGAATAGGATGTTGAGGCTCCTCTTGTGTCTATGTCACCTGAACCCACAGACATAACCCCTCCCTCAGACCCTCCTTTCCCTAAATTCTCTCACTGGCTACTCTGCTCCCCAAACCCTCAAGATAATTGGTTACATCAAGCATAGGAAGGTCATCATCATTGTTGATAGTGGAAGCACCCATAATTTTATTCATTGCCGCATTGCCCAAAAAACTAATTTCTGTATCCGTGCAGTCAATAATTTCCAAATCATGATTTCCAATGGTGGGTCCATGAAATGTGGAGGGTATTGTGAAAATGTGCATCTCCAAATTGGTGACTACCATCTGAAATCTCATATGTTTGTTATCAACATGGGCGGTTGTGATATTGTGTTGGGTGCGTAATGGATAAGTACTTTGGGTCCCATTCTCATGGATTTTAAGGAATTAACCATGTAATTCAAATAGGAGGGTCAAAACTATAAGTTCCAAGGCATCACCATGAGTTCCTCGGAGATCATTAGTTCCCATCGCATGGAAAAACTGCTCAAAAAAGGTCATTCTGGCATTATTTCCCAACTCCATACCATCCAAGCCACCGAGACACCCTTGGTGTCGCATGACCTCTAATCCATCTTGTCTAAACATCAATTGGTTTTTTCCACTCCCCACGGACTCCCTCCTTCCCGTGATGTTCATGATCATTCCATTCCCCTTATTCCAGGAATCCTTCCTCCCAATATCCGTCCCTATCATCACCCCTTTTCCCAAAAAAAATAAATTGAGAAAATGGTTCAAGAACTGCTCAATGCAGGTGTTATCCTCCCTAGTACAATCCCCTACTCTTCTGTTGTGCTCATGGTCCTTAAGAAAGAAGGTTCATGGCGAATGTGTCTCGACTTCTGCGCCCTCAACAAACTCACCATTAAAGACAAATTTCCCATTCCTGTCATTGATGACCTGTTGGATGAATTGAGTGGCACCCAGTTCTTTACTAAACTTGATCTTCATTTGGGCTACCTCCAGATCCGTATGAAAGAGGTAGAAATTCCTAAGACTGTCTTTAGAACTCATGAGGGCCACTATGAGTTTTTGGTCATTCCGTTTGGCTTGTGTAATGATCCATCCACTTTCCAAAGCCTCATGAATCATGTCTTTCTCCCTCTTCTCCGTCATTTTGTGTTAGTTTTCTTTGATGATATCCTCATCTACAAAAAAACCTGGAAAAACCATATTTCTCATGTGGATCGAGTTCTTCATCTGCTCTCTTAGCACCATCTTTTTCTCAAACAATCTAAATGAGCTTTTGGCACCTCAGAAGTAGAGTACTTGGGTCATCTTGTTGGAAAGGACGGCATCAGGGTGGATCCTAAAAAGATTGAAGCTATGCAAGATTGGCCTCACCCAAAGACTCTCAAAAGATTGCGAGGATTTTTGGGTTTAACAGGTTATTATCGCAAGTTTTTTAAGAATTATGGAAAGATTGTGGCACCTCTTACTGCACTCCTTAAAAATAATTCTTTAACTTGGAATCCAGTTGTTGCTTAGTATTTTCAAACCTTGAAGATGGCCATGTGCACCACTCCAGTCCTGGCCCTTCCTGATTTCACAAAGACCTTTGTCCTGGAATGTGATGCTTCAAGGAAAGGAATTGGCACTGTTCTTATGCAAGAGGGTCGGCCTTTGGCCTTTACCAGAAAACAAATGTCTAAGAGAAATTTTGGCAAGTCAATCTATGAAAAGTAAATGTTAGCTATTATGTATGTTGTGGATCTTTGGCGACCTTATCTATTGGGGAAACACTTCCAAATTAAGACAGATCATCAAAGCCTCAAGTATTTTTTGGAACAATGCCTTTCCTCCTGTGAGCAAAAAAAATGGGTTACTAAGCTCTTTGGATATGATTATGATATCATTTACAAAAAAGGAAAAGACAATGTGGTTGCCGGTGCACTTTCCAGAAAATATGAAGATGAAGGGTCTATTTTTTCTCTCTCTTTCATTGTACCAGATTGGCTCCAAGTTGTTCGCCAGGAATGGCTACATGATCCCAAAAGTTCCCATCTGATACAATAATTACAGTCCAATTCTTCAGTTTCCCTAAGGTACTTTTGGCTCAATGATGATATTCGATACAAAGATCGTTTGTATTTAAGTAAACAATCAAAACCTAAATCCACGGTACTTTCTGAGCTTCATGCTACACCCACATCTGGGCACTCTGGGTTTACCAAAAACTATGACTGGGTCAAACGTTCTTTTTTATGGGAGGGTATGAAATATGACATTTGTAATTTTGTGGTTGAATGTGATGTGTGTCAACGCAACAAGGGTGAAACTGTCAAATCTCCTGGAACACTACAACTGATTCTGATTCCACCTTCTATTTGGCGGGATATCTCTATGGATTTTATTGTCGTCTTACCTAAATCGGGAAATAAATTAGTCATCATGGTGGTAGTTGATCGTCTTTCCAAGTATGCTATTTCTGTGCTCTTCAAAACCCATTTACAACATCTATATTTGCTCAACTTTTCATGGATCAGATCTTCAAGCTTCATGGCATGCCCCATTCTATTGTTTATGATCACGACCCAACTTTCACCAGCAATTTTTGGCAAGAACTGTTCAAGTTACAAGGCACCCAATTGCATCTCAGAACATCTTATCATCCCCATACTGATGGTCAAAATGAAGTTGTCAACAAATGTTTGGAAACATATTTGAGGTGTTTTGCACCAGAAAGGCAGAATCACTGGGCTCAATGGTTACCACTAGCTGAATGATGGTACAACACTTTGTACCATACATTTACGTGCATGAATCCTTTTGAAGCGGTATATGGACAAAAGCCACCTTCAGTCCTCTCATATTTTCCAGGTGTCTCAAAGGTCCAGGAGGTTGACCAAACGCTTATAGTTCGAGAAGCTATTCTCCATACCCTCAAAGAGAATTTGGTCATGGCCCAGAATCACATGAAAAAACAAGCATATCAAGGTCGTTCTAAACGTCAATTTATAGAAGGGGATTAGGTGTTTCTTCGACTGCAACCTTACAAGCAAACTTCCCTCAAGGATAACCATTGTAAAAATATGGTGCCCAAATTTCATGGTTCTTATATCATTCCCAAGCATGTGGGACAGGTGGCCTATTAGTTAGCTTTTCCCAGTCATTATAAGCTCCATCATGTTTTTCATGTTTCCTCCTTAAAGAAGGTGATTGGAACTAAGTTCCAAACTCAAAAAAACCTTCATGAGTTGGATGAAGAAGGCTCCATTTGGCTACAACCACAAGCAATTTTGAACCAGCATGAGCGTCAACTGTGTTAGCGAACCATCAAGGAAGTGTTAGTCCAGTGGAAAGATACAACTCCAGCAGATGCCACTTGGGAACCCACTACCATTTTTCAACAATTTCCCCATCTCAATATTTGAGGACAAGGATGCTTTTAAGGGGGATGACATGTTAGGTACGTAACCCCTCATGTAGGTAGAATAATATATTTCCATGTAATAAAGGTCAATATTTATAAGGCCTAGCAATAAGGAAGAATAAGTCCAGTGAAAGAAGACATAATAGAAGCTTCTACTTCTAGAAGGATCTTCCTCTAGATGGTTCTTTTGATAGACATATTTAGTATAAA
>ML789297.1:6913-38311 GCA_009831015.1 Picea engelmannii
GATGAGCCATTATCCATTGCATGGGTTAGAGAATCCTGAGTGAACCTGGATTGTTGATCATCTTGAATCTCATCCGTTAGATAAATCGGATCACGAGAAAGCCCTTTAAATTACCTTTCCAATTGGTGAACCTATAGAGATTTTGTCTGTTGGATGAGCTCCACCACAACCATTGGATTGTTCAGGAGTGAGACGTTCATAAGGAAAATGTTGGGGTCACATGACTTGCACCCTGAATGACAAGTGTCCGACCAGTTGTCAATCGTTGATTAAATTGCGCTCAAGTAAACCTGAACCATCGATCTTGGAGAGTTTAGTCCTTGGTGGCACATATGTTTTCTGTAGAGGGATTTCCCTAGCTTGCATTTTGGATCTTTCCATGTCCGTAGGGATTTGAAGGGCCACCGATATCAATTGAGAACCCGATTTTTCAATTGTAAGGAAAGCCATTGGAAGGCCCTGGATGAGCAGGTTTCCATCCTTGGGCATGGTCACCAAAGGCAAAGATGGAATAGATGTAAAGTAAAAACATTTGAAAAGGGATTTGAGTGATTCTAATGGGCGAGCCTTTATTGGAAGAAAGAACTTTCATACTTGTCAATTTTTAATGGAATTTTGTTATTGTTCTACTTTTCTTATTTTGGTTGTATATTCAATGTTTGGTCGTATATGGGTCCAAAAAGTAGAACAATTAAACTACTCCATTTTTATGGGTCCAAAAAGTAGAAGAGTTAGACTACTCCATTTTTAATGGCTTGTATCTTGTAAAAACTCATAAATTAGTAGTTGATATTATTTATCTTTTACTCAAATAAAACTATTAAAGTGAATTGTTCTCTTCTCTCCTCTTCCACTATGTGTGTTTTGTCAATATTTCCATTTTGATCATGATATATTGTTTGCAAGATAAGATCACCAAATTGGTAGAAATCACTGACTCATAGTTCTCATTTTATATTTATGAATTTTATGTATTTTATAGAAGCGGTCTTTATTATATGTTGCTTTAACTATTTATGAAAATGTATAATTTTTAATTGCAATGATAACACTTGTTATTATTTCACTGACTCATAGTTCTCATTTTATATTTATGAATTTTATGTATTTTATAGAAACGGTCTTTATTATATGTTGCTTTAACTATTTATGAAAATGTATAATTTTTAATTGCAATGATAACACTTGTTATTATTTTGATTCTCTTTAATCTTGATATGTTTGACGAATGTCATATTGATATACATGTGTATACATATAAAATAATAATATTATATATTAATTTTGAAATTCCATATATATATATATATAATTCAATATTAATATATAATATTGTAAAATTTTGACATGAAATTAAAATTGACATATTTGAAATGAGAATTTGTATTTTCAAATTTAAAATTAAATCTTTTAAACTAAATTTATAGTTTATTCATACCCGGCTAATCCAATTTTACTTCTCTCATTTTTAAAATGGCATTAACACTTTTTAGGTCTAGATTATAATTTATAATTTATAATTTTATTTTTTAGAAATAACATTAACATTTTTTGAAGTTTAGACTGGCATTAACACTTTTTAGGTCTAGATTATAACTTATAATTTTTTATTTTATTTTTTTTGGAAATAGCATTAACATTTTTTGAAGTTTAGACTTCAACTTATTAAACCAATTATCATGAAAGATCGTTTTCTTGGGAGAACGCTGGAGTGTTAAATCCACCCAATCATACTTTGCATTCACCTTTGCACATTGTGAACGTTGTATGGATCAATGGCATTCTCTACATTGTAAAGGGTAAAGGTGTTGTCTACATTGTAAAATTTAACAAGAAGTATTGTTTTGAAATTCGTACCCTCAACCATAGTAAAAAGTAATTACTAAACAATGACTACGTTGAACGATAACCCTTTAAAATATTACAACTTTTGAAATGTGTAGAATTCAGTGATGGGTTATAGAATAAAATCTTTAATTTTATTTTTATTTTTATAAAATTTATTAAAAATGTAGTAAATTAAATAATGTACAAGTTTAATTTCTTTTGTGTTCAACTTCTTCTTAAATTTTAATAAAAAATTTGTTGAAAGTTATAGTCCCACGAATTCTACTAAAAATAAAGTATTATATATGGACTTTATTTAATATTTTAATTGTTGTACTAAGAATAGGGAAGTGCACCTACAACCTAATATGATTGACATGTTTTCATGTGGATATTGTTTACTTCATTTGACTTCTAATAATAATAATAATAATACCAAATATAAATACAATTTGGAATAAAAATATCCTTATATATATAAAGAAAAATATTTGATATGTAAACTTAATATAAAAACTATCTCTTTTGTTGTACTAATAAATGATGTAGTGTCAAATTTCTTTAATCACCATATCTATTTCTCTTAGAGGCTGAAGGGTTGAGCATGGCTTTAGATGATGCAAAATGAAAGCGCGTGGTAAGAGGGATAAATGTTGGAAGGCAAGATCATCTAACGCATTTATTATTTTTAGATGATGTCCTTTTATTTTGCTTTGGATCGTTGAGAGAACTAGATGCATTCAATGATATCCTCCTTCTATATAAAAAGGCCACATGGATGGAGTTTAATATTAAGAAGTATGCAAAATATATAAATCATTTTGAGGATGAAAGAATCATAGTTGCTAGAAGTTTTCTACCTTTCCAAACTCTTGATATCAGTACTAGGATAAAATACCTGGGATTTATGATGAAACCTAACAAATACACAAAAGTTGCATGGAACTAGCTAATTGGAAAGGTGGAGAAGTGAATCTCCCTTTGGTGTAACAAATGGTTGTCCATAGGAGGGCGACTAGTACTGGTTAAATCTGTATTGGAAGCATTTTAGTGTATTGGCTCACTTTGGCCCACATCCCAAAAGGTACTCTGGAAAATATAAGGATATTTTGCTTTAACTTTCTATGGCAAGGCATTAGTGAGTACACATGAAACTTTCTATGGAAGGGCATTAGTGAGTACAAAGGCATTGACTAGGTCAACTAGCGAAGGATTGTAGTACCAAAGGCACTTGGAGGATGGGGAATGAAGGACATACATCTATTTGGAATTTCTATTGTTGCTACTTTCCTATGGAACACGATGACTAAGGAGAGTTTATGGAGAATAATTCTAATACAAAAGTGCATAGCTTAGGGTTCCATCTTGGATTGGATTAGGTCTAAAAGAAAATCCATTTAGAATTTCTCAAATCAATGGAAATAAATGACTTTGGCTTTTTTGGTGGTGGGGAAATATCTCGCATGGAAAGTAGGAAATGGTTCACAAGTCAGAGTTGGGTCAGATGCCATAGTGGGTTGTTATCGGAATATATTTATTTTAGATGGGTTGGTTCAATATCTCCTTACCATTGGAAAGGAAACGTTAAATAAAGTGATAAATCCAATTAGCACAAATATCTGGTCTCAAGGTTGGTTAAGCTCGACAAAATTAAATTTGGATGGCGATTGGGAAGAGGAATGGAACATATTTTTAGTTACTATTCAGAGGGCTCAATTAGATGTAACACACCCTAAAGTCACTTCTAGGCATATGTCACTAAAGTCCAGACTTCGTCACATATTGAAATTTTCAAAAAATCTTTTACTTAACTCATTAATACTACGATACCGTTAATTAATTAATTCCAGCCTCCTTAAATGCTCATATAACCTTATTTAGAGCTTTGATACCAATTCATAACACACCCAAACCCCTGTCCAGGATCTGAAACCGACATTACTAATATGCCTAGCATATGAAGCAGTGATGCAGTCCTAACAACATATTATTCCATGCATAATTATAAACCATTATTGCATAACACAATTAAGAATATTCAAACACACATTTATCATCATAAAATCACATAACATAACACTTATATTTTTATAAAGGCACCAACTAGTTGCAGACCTCAGACGTTGCACCCAATCATAGACACTATTGTTCTAGCACTCTCAACAACAAGTCACCCCCGAGTTGGGGCTATGACTCCACCATGGAAAAGGATACCTAAGGCAACTAAGGTCTCACAGTCAACACCAACATGGCTAGGCCAAGGTACCAAACTACAAAAACAATTCCAACCTACAACCTCATTCCCCATCATCCTACACAACCCAAGGAAGTGTACCCCCTTCTCTACACTACAGTCCCTTGAGATGTCCCACTTCCCTTCCAAGGCTTGAGCATAGGCCTACTAGGAAGTCTCAGGGAATTGTGGCCCCAGGAAATCCATCTACACTCAAGATTTTCTAAGCACCCTCTATGCCTCACACCAAGGGAACCTATCCCATTCCATTCTCCCTCCAAGGTTCCATCCTTCCCCAAGAAAATCCAAGGAGAATTGCACACCCCAATCCACCTAGGACTCATAGAGTTCACAATGTCACAGGGTTACAATGGCTCCTCCACTCACACCCAATAAACCATAGTAAGAATGGCCAAGAATGATGACTTCCTCGCTAAGCCCAAACTTTAAATATGCATGTTCTCTTTTTTACAAGTGGCTCTCAAAGAACTATTCACCCTCCACTTGGGAACTCATTCTCCCACTTGAGAACTTAGGATACAATCATAACTTAAGACTCAGGACATATGAATATATTATTATTTTCTCGGGCTTAATCCTCCTTGACTTAGCCCCTTTCTTTAAGCCCTTGGCTCCATTTCCCTCTCGTGGTGTCCTATCCTCCCATACTCTCTTGTCTGAATTGGTTTCCAACAATGATTCATTTTTATTAATATCATGAGTGTGATTACAATGTACAATGCTAGGTTCACCGACCTTTTAGCATATAGGCTCTCTAATCTAATATCACATAGGCACTCTTGCCCAAAACATATATACACAAGCACTTCGGCCTAAAAACCATATTGGTTCATCGGCCTATAAAGACATATGTACATTTACAACCTAGGTTATTACATTATAATTAACACAAATGAGGATGAACTGTTGTGGAACAAGAACATATTTGAAGGACATTACACTACCAAGATGGGATACATAGGTCTCATTGACTAGTGCGGGGGAAAAAGTTTGGTGATGCCAGAAGATTTGGAAGATAATAGTGCCACCTAAGACCATACTCTTTATGTGGCTTTGCATAAACAATAAAGTACTAATGTGGGAAGAATTGAGAAAGAGAGGTAAAAAAGGGTTCGACATTTGTCTTCTATGTCGTGCCAATGATGAAGATACTTCTCATTTATTTTTGTTTTGTGCATTCTCACAGCAGGTTTGGAGGGAGCTCAAGGGTCACCTGGGCATATCCAATCTCTAGCACTAGGGTTAAATTGTTGAATGCCTGAACTTGTGGTTCATAAGAAAAGAATTAAAGATGCCACATGCACTTCCCTATACAATGCTCCGGGGAATCTGGCTTGCTTGAAACTCAATTGTGTTTAGTGAGAAACTTGTTCGTGTCTTTTAAGCAATGACTTAAATATTAATTCAATTTTCTTTTTACAAGCAGGTTGTAGTCCATAAGACACTCAGATTGGTGGGATCCTTGGTGATTGATAAGACTAGGTTGTGGGATTTTCTTGACGGTGCTAGTAAAGACTCAAAGTGTGGATGTGGTTTTTCCTTATACATGTCCGAACAAAAATACTTTACATTCATGGAAAATATTGGGGTTGGCTCTAATAAGTATAGTGAATTTATGGATTTGCTTTTCCTCTTAAAATTTGCTAGGGGTGGAGAAGTGAATGGTTTGCAAGTATATGGAGACTCTAGTTTGGTCATAAACTTAATGCGGGGAATTAACCAAGTCCACAACATCAATTTAATGTTGATGGTTGCTCGTGTTAAGGATGATTCTTTTCAATTCTACAAGATCGAATTTGCCCATGTTTATCGTGAATTAAATCATAAAAAAGATAAATCATCAAATGATGGATTGAACTTGTTGGATAACCATTACACCTTAAGGGAATATGATATAGGAAGAATTGTGGCTCTAAGCCAAAACTCCATTGAGAACGTTTAAATCTGTGTTTTTAGTATTATGGTTTGTATTTAAATATTACTGAACACTATCAAAGGACCAAGTGTTTTGGAAGGTTGTTATGTATATTGGAAAAATAATTTTGAAGGGTGTAGACAAAACTGGTCTAGATTGTAGAAGTAATGTTGTAGAAGTAATGAACAATGGCCATCTCTGTAAAGATCTTTCTATTTAGTGTAGAACAATACCCGATGATTATATTTATCTTTACCTTGAATATAAATATGTTTTTTTCTTTGGAATATATATAGAGAGAGAAAAAGATTTACATTTTAAAAGATTTGATCCTTCTCCATGCTTTATAAATTCAAGATTAAAATGAATCAACACTGATTTAGACTCAATAAATTAAATTGAAAATAAACCACAAAATCTCACTAAAATCTATCATTATATTACAAAGAAAAAGAAAAAAATGAAAATGTACAAACCCAAACTCAAATTGTAAAAACAAATTACCATATAATAAAAACTTGACATAAAGTAATTATATGGTTTTAGTTTACGGTGATAGATCGATTGATTAAATGTGATGGTTTAATTCCCATAAATGACTATTTTTAATCTTATAGTTTACTATAGATGTTGTGTCAACCCTTTAAAAATGAAAACAGAAATAATTATATAATTTTCTAAACAGTAGACAAATCCAAATTCATATTCATTTCAATCTAGTCAAGGTAAGTCAATTCCATCTCCAAACACTATTTATACACAGAATCAATGCATCTCGTTCATTAACCAACCCTGAAACCTGCGGATTCAGACTAAGGGTTTAAATAAATAGTTCTTCATACACGTTAGTTACTAAATATTATAGTTATAGTTACCAACATTTGACACAGCTGTCGCTTTGGCCGAGTGGTTAAGGCGTGTGCCTGCTAAGTACTTTTTCATTTTCATTTTCATTTCCCTTATAAAAGTTACTAATAATGGTTAATAATAGTGCAAGTCATTGTAATTAAAAAGGAAATATTTCCAATATATATATTTTTCACTTTTCCAATATGATGATGATTACTTTACCCAGTTTTGGGGTATGATAGTTTTATTTGGTATGGTTTATGGTCGAATTCTTAAAACTATTTTGATTATAGCTCAAAGTAATTTTATTTTATTTTATATAGTTTATAATTGAAATTTTAAAAGTAATTTTATTTTATTTTATTTTATATAGTTTATAATTGAAAATTTAAAAGTAATTTTATTTTATTTTATATAGTTTATAATTGAAATTTTAAAAGTAATTTTATTTTATTTTATATAGTTTATAATTGAAATTTTAAAAGTAATTTTATTTTATTTTTTATAAACTACTTTATTTTATATAGTTTATAATTGAAATTTTAATAGTAATTTTATTTTATTTTTTATAGTTTATAATTGAAATCTTAAAAGTAATTTTATTTTATTTTGATTAATAATAGTGCAAATCATTGTAATTAAAAAAAAATATTTTCAATATATATATTTTTCACTTTTCCAATATGATGATGATGATTACCTTCCCCTAGTTTTGGGGTATGATAGTTTTATTTTGTATGGTTTATGGTCGAAGTCTTAAAACTATTTTAGTTATAGCTCAAAGTAATTTTACTTTATTTTATATAGTTTATAATTGAAATCTTAAAAGTAATTTTATTTTATTTTTTATAGTTTATAATTGAAATCTTAAAAGTAATTTTATTTTATTTTTTAGTGTATAATTGAAATTTTAAAAACTATTTTGGTTAAAACTCAAAGTAATTTTACTTTATTTATTATAGTTTATAATTGAAATTTTAAAAGTAATTTTACTTTATTTTTTTATAGTTTATAATTGAAATCTTAAAAGTAATTTTATTTTATTTTTTATAGTTTATAATTGAAATTTTAAAACTGTTTTTTATTTGAAATTTTAAAAGCAATTTTATTTTATTTTTTATAGTTTATAATTGAAATTTTAAAACTGTTTTTTATTAGTAGAGAGTTTGTTTTTTCTTTGATGTAAAGAAATAGGTTAATGCGTTAAGACCCAGAGGTATTTAGAAAGAGTAAAGTTTGTCATTTCTTGGTTTCTCTAGTGTGTCACCACTGATGGAATAAAGTAAAGTAATTTTATCTTGTGTAGTTTATGGTTAAAGTTTTAAAACTATTTTTCATTAGTTGATATTTATTTTTCTTCCTCTTATGTACAAAAACTTGTTAATAATTCAAGAGTGGGAGGTATTTAGAAAAAGTGAAAGTTTACCTATTTTTGGATCACTATTTTTGGATCACTAGTAAGACATTTCAAGTAAGGAGTGTCTTCCTTACATAACAATGATGAGTTCATCACCAACCCAGATAATAACAATGATAATTATCCTCACCATTGATTAACCACTGAATTATAAAGTTTTACACTTCAAACGAAAAGAGAAATAATGACCACATGACTTATTAACAAACACCCAAGTTCGTCCATCCGACGAACATGGAGGAAAGTCAACAGTTGACTTTGCTCCATGCCCATTGGATGCACGAAATCTGCAATCAAGATAAGGAAACTAAAATACCAACTACTTCCAACTATACTGAGTGTTGATGAATAAATTTATTAGTTATTCCATGGATCACTAGTTAATCCCTGTAACTAGTCATTAATCGATTCCAATTACCTTTTCTACACATAATATACTACCTTCAAAGTCATGGAATGTGAACATCGATGAAAAACAATGTGGTTACATCTCTATTTTTTAATGGTGTGTGAATAAAGGATATCAACAATTGACAACAACAAGCAAATAGTGATATTTACATGCAAATCGGTGTATCCTCTCTCAATTCAAAACATTGAATTTGAGTGCCAAACATTGACAAATGAAGACGTTAACAACGGTTACGAAATGTCAATGCTCCAATTTTCAACCTCTGTATTTACCACTCTCTTTTTAACAAAACAAATGAACTTTAAATTTGACCTGACATTTTCAATGAAGGGAGAATGATCTTATCAATTCTGCAGAGCTTCATATATGACTATAATGTATAGTATGCTTAAGTTAATAACACTCTAGTGAAAAAAAAAATTATAACGACATTTCCTATCAAAATGTTGGCACTTCTCAAATCTCATATTGTAACCTCCACCAAATAGGTAGAGCTAAGTAGAAATTAAGATCTAGCATTTTGAAGATTTCACTCTACCCTTAGTTAGCCCATTAGTAGTCACTCTACCCCTCCAAGTCTTAAGCCAATCTAACTACTTCACTCCCAGTTTTGGCCAAGATGGCTACACTACAATGACAAGAAACCAAATTAATGCAAGACTACAACCTCACTTGAGTTCACAACCTGCAACATCCACCTTGAGCCCTAAAACCTGATCTCTATGATCACTAATTGCATTCATAGAAGCACCCAAAGTGCTCCTTGGTTCTTTGAACCTCAAGGTGGTGTTCTCAAATGTGGATGATTTGCAACTTCTATGCAATGCAAACAACCAAGATCAAACATGAAAGTATGTCAATCCTCTAAAAAAAAACCTTGAATCTAGAGCTATTTTCCCCTCTCAAAATGCAAACAACCAAAAACAAATATAGAAGGATGGGGTCCTCTACAAAAAAACCTTTAATTTGGAACTACTTTTCCCCTTTGTCACTACAACAGAACATGCAATTAGCGCCTAAAATAGCGCCGAAATTTTGTGTATTTTACTCCATGAATTAGACACCTTTTCTGGCGCAAAATGGGGCGCAATATGGTCTTTTTATAATTGCGCCATATTTAGTGCCAAAATTAGCACCAGAATTAGCGCCATATTTAGCACCGGAAAAATAGCCAAGAATTGCGCCAGGATAACACCAGAATTAACGCCAGGTTTAGTGCCAAGTGTTTCTTCTGATATGCCTTCCAATTTTCCTTCCATTTTTGCATCTGGTTTGGCTTCCTGTTTTACATCCAGTTTTGCTTCTGATATGGTTTCAAATTTTGCTTCCATTTTGGCACCAGGAATAGAGCCAGGTGTTGCTTCCAATTTTTCTTCTGATATGCCTTCCAATTTTGCTTCCATTTTGGCTTCAAGTTTTTCTTCTAATATGGCTTCCAATTTTGCTTCCAGTTTGGCTTCTAGTTTGGCTTCCATTTTTACATCTAGTTTTTCTTCCCATTTTGCTTATGGTTTGGCTTCCATTTTTGCTTCTGGTGTGTCTTCCAGTTTTGCTTCCATTGTTGCTTCATTTCTTGCTTCCAAAAATGCTTCTTGTTTTTCTTACAATTATTAATTTAATATGTTTTATTTCAATTTAATTAGTTAAATATATCATGTCTCTTAAATAATTTATATGATTATACAGTAATTCATAGAAATGTATTTGAAATATATTACATGATAACATTTATAAATTTTTTTTAGGAAAACTGACATCCATACAAATAACAACATCATTATACTTATCAAATCTCCATCAAAATAGAATCTACAACATCCAATGTATATAAAATAACACAATAATTATTATAACATGATCATCATCTATAATTAAAACGAGTGAGTAAAATATCTATAATTTAAGTGAATTTGACAACATCCATCATGAGCAGTAAATCAAAACCATCATATGTAATAAATATGCATCCAAAAATAATCAACTACTTTCAATATATAAAAATTGACGAGTCAATATTGATAAGATCATCATCATATATAACTAAAACAAGTGAAAGTAATATATATATGAAAGTAGATCAATATCATCTGAAAATGATACATGTCCAACAATCGACATAAGTCAAAATGATACATCATGTACAAATGATATAAATAAAAATGTTAAATTATGTAAGACAAAATGATACAAGTCAATATGATACGTCATGTCCAAACGATATAAGTCAACATGAAACATGTCAAAATGATACAACTCAATAATATGGTACTGGAGGCCGTGAAAATGATACATATGATAGTAACCATGAAAAGAAGCATTATAACAATATATAAAAAATGATTCATGATGCAGTCTATATGATCATGAATGTCAATGGCTGCTACCAACAACTGTCTCAACATCATCATCACCATCATGATCATGATCGTCATCATCACCATCATGATCATGATCGTCATCATCACCATCTGCATCGGCAATGGCATCGTTGTCATCTGTATCTGTGTCATCATGATCAACATCATCTTCCATCCTAGCATCGGACCCAACATCATGATTTGGATCTATTTGTTGAGGATGATCTGGATCTTCTAGAAGATCCTTGTTCTACAAAAACAAACATTTAGAATGAAAAGTTATTATTTATTTTACGCAATAATTAATTTCTCTGTGATATATCTACTATTACAACATATGAAAGGAAACACTAATCATATTACATCATACCAAAGTGCACATATGATAATAAAATATCAAATAAGTTACAACTAAGATGCCATTCCAATGATGTAAAACATTCAACAATTCTAATAAACTTTAGTAAATATCATTAAAAAATGGTATGCCTAGCCTTGCCTTGACATGCCATGCCTTGCCTTGACATGCCATGCCTAGCCTTGCCATGCCTTGCCTTGACAAGCCATGCCTTGCCTTGACATGTCTTTCCTTGCCTTGACATGACATGCTTTGTCTTACCTTGACATGCCATGCTTTACCTTGACATTCCTTGCCTTGCCTTGCCTTGCCATGCCATGGCTTGCCCTGACATGCCATGCCTTGCCTTGACAGGCCATGCCTAGACTTGCCATGCCTTGCCTTGACATGGCTTTCCTTTCCTTGACATACCATGCCTTGTCTTACCTTGACATGCCATAACTTGCCTTGAAATTCCTTGCCTTTCCTTGCCTTGCCATGTCATGCATTTCCTTGACAAGACATGCCTTGCCTTGCCTTGCCATTCCTTGCCTTGACAATCCATGCTTTGCCTTGACATGTCTTTCCTTGCCTTGACAAGCCATGCCTTGCCTTTAAAAGCCATGCCTTGCCTTGACAAGCCATGCCTTTCCTTGACATGTCTTGCCTTGCCTTGACATGCCATGCCTTTCCTCGACAAGCCTTGCCTTACTTTGGCATGCCTTGCATTGACATTCCATGCCTTGCCTTGAATTAACATGCCTTTCCTTGACAAACCTTGCCTTGCAATGACATTCCTTGCCTTGACATGCCATGCCTTGTGTTGCCTTGAAATGTCATGCCTAGCTTGGCCATGCCTTGCCTTGACAAGCCATGCCTTGCCTTGACATGTCTTTCCTTGCCTTGCCATGCCTTGCCTTAACAAGACATGTCTTGCCTTGACAAGCCATGCCTTTCCTTGACATGTCTTGCCTTGCCATGATATGATTTTCCATGCATTGTCATTCCTTACCATGACATTTTTTGAAATGCCTTGCCTTGACTTTCCATGCCTTGCATTGACATGCCATGAATTTCCTTGATATTCCTTTCCTTTCCTTGTCTTGCCATTCCTTGCCCTGATATGATATGCCTTTCCTTGCATTGACATGCCTTGCCTTGATAGACCTTGCCTTCCATTGACATGCCTTGCCTTGGCATGCCTTGCCTTGCCTTGAGATGCCTTTCCATGCCGCCTTGCCATGCCTTACCTTGACATGTCTTGACTTGCCTTGACATGTCATTCTATGCCTTGCGTTGACATGCCATGCATAGAATGGACATGCCTTGCCTTGCCTTGACATTTCTTTCCTTGCTATGCATTTCCTTGACAAGCCATGCCTTGCCTTGACATGTCTTACCTTTCCTTGGCATGCCATGATTTGACATGTGTTGTCATGCCTTACCATGACTTGCCTTGCAATACCTTGCCTTGCCATGCATTCCCTTACCTTGCCTTGACATCCCATGCCTTGCCTTGCCTTGCCTTGACATGTCATGCCTTTCATTGACATGCCTTGCCTTGACATGCCATGCCTTGCCTTTCCTTGACATGCCATGCCTTGCCTTGACATGCCATGCCTTGCCTTGCCTTTCCATGCCATGTTTTTCCTTGACATGCCTTTCCTTGCCTTGACATGCCAAACATGCTCAATTGGAAGTATTGGGTGACATACATTCATCAATTGAGGATTGAACTAGGGTCAAATGCTTCAGTTTGCAATCCGAAAAAAAAATATTGTTCAATATGGAAGCATTGAGGTTGTAATAACATACACAAACATTTATGAAGAACTAGATGTTGATGAACAATGTGTGTATTGTTCAAGAATGGTTGCATGACATCTTCTTGGGATATGGAACCCCAACACTGTACAAAGGACCAATGTGCTTCATACTCTGTATGTTGTCAATTCTTGATACATTTGGCATGCACACCAACCCTGTGGCTGTTGTGCATGCCAATTTGGCATGCACAACAACATGCACAACAACCACTGTGGTTGTTGTGCATGCCAAATTTGGCATGCACAACATCCTTGTGGCTTCTGTGCATGAAAATTTGGCATGCACATCAGCCCTGTGGCTTCTATGCATGCAAATTTGGCAAGCACAACAACCACAGGGCTTCTGTGCATGCCAATTTAACAAGAACAACAACCCTGTGGCTGTTGTGCATGCCAAATTGGGGTGACATGCATATGGTGATTAATTCTCAATGTATCCAAGGTTTTCTATCACTAATGTTATCTTGGGCTCAATAGGAGTAGTAATATCTTTCATTTTTAGCAAATCCACCACTCATGTAACCCATTTTCTAAAGTAATTTGGAACCAATTCCTCTAGTATGCTTCTCAAAATAAAGAGAGGATTATAGCCAACATTGAATACGAAAAAATAGCATCAAAAGAGGGTTGAGAGTGACCTCTTTTAAAGTGTCAAGAACCTCATTCTCCCCTAATACAAAACAACAAAAAATGGATGAATAATGTTCATGAGAAGCCATAACTACAAGAGAAGATGTATTAACATAAACAAGTTATTTTTGTAAGAAGTATTGAACATCCTAATCCAATGAGTTAGGTATCCTTCCATCTTCACTAATTCTTCCAAAGGTGGGTGAGTAGCATCACTATTGGATTCTCACATCTCATTTATATGAAGTGTCGAGCACTCAACTAATTCATCGTACTTCTTACAAGAAACATGAACCAAAGCTTGTAATTTTCTAATGAAATTCTCTAAATGGCCTTTAATACTTCTTAATTCACTCACTTATTATAACATTCATCAAAAAGTCAAACATTATCACTCTAAATTGGGACACCTTTCTCACAAATATGGGAATAGAGTTCTATAATGATTTGATCTCATCTTGAAGTTAGATATTAGTTTCTTGTGCAGAACATTCTTCTCAAGAAGACTAGAAGTATTGATCTACAAAGAACTAACTTCATTTTGAATTATTTCATTAGTATCATGTAATGAATCAATGGCATTAGGAAGCTTGTCTTTAGTGTCCTACAATGAAGTAATTTCATTAGGGAGTTCATTGTTATACTTCTATAAAGATGTCACTTGATCATTAAACTAAGTAATGATATCCCATGGTATAGGTTTTTCATTATGTAGTTTGGTATTAGTCTCTTGCAAGGAAGAAACACAATTATTCTCTAGTTACTCATGATGTTTCCAAAGGGGCAATTATTTTCATGCCAATGTTTCTGAAGTCATTCTTCTTTATCAAGGTCAATCATAGTGGAAGAAAATAACCTTTTTTTTTTTTTTGTGCAACAACCACTATAGTATTGAACCAATTATAGAGTCTATGAGTTGGGAACATGAAGTAAAAAGGACCTCTTAAACTTTAAAAAAAATGACCACCTTAAAAAAATCCCTAAGTCCAAAAACTAAAAAAAGACATATATTCCAAGACCATGGGCATTGTTTGATCTAGTAACCATGTGTACATATTCAAGTTGGATAAATTCATCTTTGGGGACATGGCCACTGGGAATAATTGGGACAAATTGGAAAACACAATCAACTCAAAGAAACATACGATAAAAACAAATTTGCATTAGTGGACTAATTTGAGTAGCATTGGCTATTAAACGAGTTATTTTCAAGTGATTGTAGAACTCAAGAGATTCTTGAGTTGGTGCATTTAGACATTTTGTGGGATATGTGTGGCTTCCATCAAGGATCTAAATATTTCATCTAATTCACTGAAATGTCATTTGAAAGTGAGGATAGAAAATGGTGAACCTGCATTGATACTATGTGAAAAGGTTAGTCATTAAGAATGTTTCAAGGAGCTACTAGTTGCAAGGGCTGATCTTGGGTTGGTAAATATGGCAGAATAGAATGAAGTAATCATATCAGAATAAAGTGGCTTTGTTTCTTATGTCCATACAATTCTTTGGGATGCACTAAAGGCATGACATAAAAAAAATTCAAGTGATCTCCAAGTCTTCTATCCTCTTCATTTTGTGGCTAGATATGGTGACATCTTAGTTCCTCATAACTTCTACAACAACATGTATTCTCAGAAGGCTATATTCGATTGTTAATCCCTAGACAAAGTTGGGAATAGAGTTCTATATTGAATTGATCTCATCTTGAACTTGGATATTAATTTCTTGTGCAGAATATTCTTCTCAAGAAGACTAGAAGTATTTTTATACAAAGAACTAACTTCATTTTGAATTATTTCATTAGTATCATGTAATGAATCAATGGCATTAGGAAGATTGGCTTTAGTGTCCTACAATGAAGTAATTTCATTGGGTAGTTCATTGTTATACTTCTATAAAGATGTGACTTGCTCATTAAACTAGGTAATAATATCCCACGGTACAATTTTTCCATTTTCTAGCTTGGTATTAGTCTCTTACAAGGATGAAATACATTTATTCTCTCGTTCCTCACAATGTTTCCAAAGGGGAAATTATTTTCATGCCAATGTTTCCATAGTCATTCTTCTTTATCAAGGTCAATCATAATGGAAGAAAATAAAATAAAAAAATTGTTGTGAAACAACAACTATAGTATTGAACCAATTATAGAGTCTATGGGTTGGGAACATGAAGTGCAAAGGCTCCCTTAACCTTCAAAAACAATGACCACCTTAAAAAATTCCCCAAGTCCAAAAAATTAAAAAAGGCATATATTCCAAGACCATGGGCAGTGTTTGATCTAGTAACCATGTATACATCTTCAAGTCAAATAACTTCATCTTTGGAGACATGGTGGTTGGGAATAATTGGGACAAATTGGAAAACACAATCAACTCAAAGAAACCTATGATAAAAATAAATGCACTAGTGGACTAATTTGAGTAGCATTAATTTGGGCAATTTCGTCGATCCGAGGCATGATTTAGGTGCTATGGCAAGTTGCAACTCGCCTCCTGAAGCCATTCAGGGACACGATGACAATTTGGTCCGGGGGCAAAAAATCACAACTGAGTGATGCAACTGAGTTTTGTAAGCTCTGGAAGGTCCATATGGGAAACTCCCACATGACCACGGTGCCTGCAATCGCCCGACACAGGGCTTGTGAAATTTGACCCCCTATGTTGGATTTGCATTGTGCCTCACTGAGCTAAACCCTAGTTCCATAGATCCTCTAAAAAACACTTTTATGGGTGATGGAATCATAGGAGAGGAGTCCCCCTAGCTGGAATCCGGTGCCATGAGTCCAACAAAACTGGTGTTTCGTCGATTCGAGGCACGATTTGGGTGCTATGGCAAGTTGCAACTCACCTCCTGAAGCCATTCAGGGACACAATGACAATTTGGTCTTGGGGCACAGAATCATAACCGGGCAACGTAACTGAGTTTTGTAAGCTCCAGAAGGTCTTTATGACCAACGCCCACATGAGCACGGTTCCCATAATTGCTCGACACAGGGGCTTTGAAATTTTACCCCCTGTGTCGGATTTGCATTGTGTCGCACTAAGCTAAACCTTAGTTCCAGAGATCCTCTAACAAACACTTTTCTGGGAAACATAATCACACAAGAGGGGTCCCCCTAGCTGGAATCTAGTGCCAGGAGTCCAAAAGAACTGGTGTTTTGTCTATCCGAGTCACGGTTTGGGTGCTATGGCTAGTTGCAACTCGCCTCCTGAAGCCATTCAGGGACACAATGACAATTTGTTCTGAGGGCACATAATCAAAACTGAGCGACGTAACTGAGTTCTGTAAGCTCTGGAAGGTTTGTATGACCAACTCCCACATGACCACGATGCCCAAAATCTCCCAACACATGGGCTTTGAAAGTTGACCCCCTGTGTCAGATTTGCATTGTGCCTCACTGAGCTAAACCTTAGTTCTGGAGATCCTCTAACAAACACTTTTATGGGCGACGATGAAATCACAGGAGAGGGGTCCCCCTAGCTGGAATCCGGTGCTAGGAGTCCAACAGAACTGGCGTTTTTTCGATCCGACTCACGGTTTGGGTGCAATGGCTAGTTGCAACTCACCTCCTAAAGCCATTTAGGGACAGAATGAAAATTTGGTCAGGGGGCACAAAATCACAACTGGGCGACGTAAATGAGTTTCGTAAGCTCTAGAAGGTGTGTATGACCAACGCCCACATGAACACGGTGCCCACAATCACCCGACATAGGGGCTTTGAAATTTGACCCCCTGTGTAGGATTTGCATTGTGCCTCACTGAGCTAAACCCTAGTTCTAGAGATCCTCTAACAAACATTTTTCTGGGTGACGAAATCAAAGGAGAGGGGTCCCCATAGGTGGAATCTGGTGCCAGGAGTCCAACAAAACTGGTGTTTCGTCTATCCAGGGCACAATTTGGGTGCTATGGCAAGTTGCAACTCGCCTCCTGAAGTCATTTAGGGACACAATGACAATTTGGTCTGATGGCACATAATCAAAAGCGATCGACGTAATTGAGTTTTGTAATATCCGGAAGGTTTGTATGACCAACGCCCACATGACCACAGTTCCCACAATCGCCCGACATAGGGGCTTTGAAACTTGACCCCCTGTGTTGGATTTACATTGTGCCTCACTGAGAAAAACCCTAGTTCCAGATATCCTCTAACAAACACTTTTCTGAGCAACAAAATCATAGGAGAGGGGTCCCATAGTTGGAATTCGGTGTCAGGAGTCCAACATAACTGGAATTTCATCGATCTGAGGCACAATTTGGGTGCTATGGTGAGTTTCAAATCGCCACCTAAAGCCATTCAATGACAAATTGACAATTTGGTCTGGGGTACAAAATCACAATCAAGCGACATAAATGAGTTTTGTAAGCTCCAAAATGTACCTATGGGCAACACCCACGTGACCATGGTGCCCACAATCGATCGACAAAAGGGAAAGTTTACCCCCTGTGTCGGATTTTCATTGTGCCTCACTGAGCTAAAATCTATTTCTGAAGATCCTCTAACAAACACTTTTATGGGCGATGGAATCATAAGAGAGGGGTCCACCTAACTAGAATATGGTGCCAAGATTCCAACAAAATTGGAGTTTTGTCGATCTAAGGCGCGGTTTGGGTGCTATGGCGAGTTGCAACTTGCCTCCTGAATCCATTCAGAGACACAATGATAATTTGGTCTAGGGGCACAAAATCACAATCGGGCGACGTAACTTAGTTTTGTAAGCTCTGGAAGGTCTGTATGAACAAATCTTATATGACGACGGTGCCCACAATCGCCCGACATAGGAACTTTGAAAGTTGTCCCCCTATGTAGGATTTGCATTATTTCTCACTGAGCTAAACCCTAGTTCCGTAGATCCTCTAACAAACACTTTTATGGGCAACAAAGTCATGGGAGAGGGGTCCCCCTAGCTGGAATATGGTGCCAGGAGTCCAACAAAAATGGTGTTTCGTCGATCCAAGGCATGATTTGGGTGCTATGGCAAGTTGCAACTTGCCTCCTGAAGCCATTCAAGGACACAATGACAATTTGGTCCGGTGGCACAAAATCACAACCGAGTGACATAACTGAGGTTCGTAATCTCTGGAAGGTCTGTATGACCAACACCCACATGACCACGGTGCCCAAAATAGCCCGAAACAAGGGCTTTGAAATTTGAGCCCCTGTGCCAGATTTGCATTGTGCCTCAATGAGCTAAACCCTAGTTTCAAATATCCTCTAAAAAACACTTTTATGAGCGATGTAATCACAGGAGAGGGATCCCCCTAGCGAGAATTCGATGCCAAGATTCCAACAGAATTGGTGTTTCCTCAATTTGAGGCACGATTTGGGTGCTATGGTGAGTTGCAACTCGCCTCCTGAAGCCATTCAGGGACACAATGACAATTCGGTATAGGCCCACAAAATCACAATCGGGCGATGTAACTAAGTTTTGTAAGCTCCAAAAGGTCTGTATGACCAACGCCCACATGACCACGGTGCCCACAATCTCCTGACACGTGGGATTTTAAAGTTGACCACCTGTGTCGAATTTGAATTCTGCCTTACTGAGCTAAAACCTAGTTCCAGAGATCCTCTAACAATCACTTTTCTGGGTGACAAAATCATAAGAGAGGGGTCCCCTAGCTAGAATATGGTGCCAGGAATCCAATAGATCTGGCGTTTCGTCGATCCAAGGCACGGTTTGGGTGCTATGGAAAGTTGCAACTCGCCTCCTAAAGCCATTCAGGGACACAATGACAATTTTGTCTGGGGGCACAAAATCACATTCGAGCAACGTAATTGAGTTCTGTAAGCTTCGTAAGGTCTGTATGACCAATGCCCATACAACCATAGTGCCCAAAATAGCCCAACATAGGGGCTTTAAAAGTTGACCCCCTATGTCGTATTTTCATTGTGCCTCACTAAGATAAACCCTAGTTCTGAAGATCCTCTAACAAACACTTTTCTGGGCAACGAAGTCACAGGAGAAGGGTCTCCCTGGTTGGAATCTAGTGCCAAGAGTTCAACAGAACTGGCGTTTCATCAATCCAAGGCACGGTTTGGGTTTTATGGCGAGTTACAACTCACCTCCTGAACCCATTTAGGGACACAATGGCAATTTGGTCTAGGGGCACAAAATCACAACTGGGCGACGTAACTGAGTTCTGTAAGCTCCGAAAGGTGTGTATGACCAACGCCCACATGACAACATTACCCGCAATCGCCCATCAGAGGGGCTTTGAAAGTTTACCCCCTATGCCGGATTTGCATTGTGCCTCACTCAGCTAAATCCTAGTTTCGGAGATCCTCTAACAAACACTTTTCTGGGCGACAAAATCATAGGAGAGGGATCCCCCTAGCTAGAATCTAGTGCCACGAGTACACTAGAATTGGTGTTTCGGTGATCTGAGGCACGATTTGGGTGCTATGGCCAGTTGCAACTCACCTACTAAAGCCATTCAGGGACACAATGACAATTTGGTCTAGGGGCACAAAATCACAATCATGCGACGTAACTGAGTTCCGTAAGCTCTAGAAGGTGTGTATGACCAATTCCCACATGACCATGGTGCCCACAATATCCCGACACATGGGATTTGAAATTTGACCCCATTGTGTCAGATTTTCATTGTGCCTCACTGAGATAAACCCTAGTTCTAAAGATCCTTTAACAAACACTTTTCTGGGTGACATAATCACAGGAGAGGGGTCCCCCTAGCTAGAATCGGACGTCAGGAGTCCAACAAAAATGGCATTTCATCGATATGAGGCACAATTTGGGTGCTATGGCCAGTTGCAACTCGCCTCCTGAAGCTAGTCAGGGACACAATGACAATTTGGTTTAGGGGCAAAAAATCACAACCGAGCGACGTAACTAAATTTTGCAAGCTCCAGAAGGTGTGTGTGACCAACGCCCACACGACCACAGTGACCATAATCTCCCGACACAGGGGATTTGAAATTTGACCCCCTTTGTTAGATTTGCATTGTGCCTCACTGAGCTAAACCCTAGTTAGGAGATCCTCTAACAAACACTTTTCTAGGTGACATAATCATAGGAGAGGGGTGGCCCTAGCTGGAATCCGGTGCCAGGACCAACAAAAATGAAGTTTTATCGATCTAAGGCACAGTTTGGTTCCTATGTCCAGTTGCAACTCGCCTCCTGAAGCCATTCAAGGACACAATGGCAATTTGGTCCGGGGGCACAAAATCACAACCGGGCGATGTAACTGAGTTTTGTAACCTCTAGAAGGTGTGTAAGACCAATGGCCACACGACCACGATGCCCATAATCGCCCAACACAGGGGATTTTAAAGTTGACCCCGTGTGTTAGATTTGCATTGTGCCTCACTGAGCTAAACCTTAGTTTCGAAGATCCTCTAACAAAGACTTTTTTGGGTGACAGAATCATAGAAGAGGGGTCCCCCTAGCTAGAATCTAGTGCCTGGAGTCCAAAAGAACTGGCGTTTTGTCAATCTGAGGCACGGTTTGGGTGCTATGGCTAGTTGCAACTTGCCTCTTGAAGTCATTCAGGGACACAATGACAATTTGGTACGGGGGCACAAAATCACAACCGAGTGACGTAACTAAGTTCTATAAGCTCTAGAAGGTGTGTATGACCAACGCCCACACGAACATGGTGCCCACAATCGCCCGACACAGGGGATTTGAAAGTTGACCCCTTGTGTCGGATTTGCATTGTGCCTCACTAAACTAAACCCTAGTTGTGAAGATCCTCTAATAAACACTTTTCTGTGTGACGAAATCACAAGAGAGGCCCCTCCTAGCTGGAATCTGGTGTCAGGAGTCCAACAGAAATGATGTTTCATCGATCCGGGGCACTATTTGGGTGATATGGCGAGTTTCAACTCACCTCCTGAAGCCATTCATGGACACACTGATAATTTGTTTCGGTGGCACAGAATCACAACTGGGCGACATAACTAAGTTTCGTAAGCTCCGGAAGGTCTGTATGACGAATGCCCACATTCTCTCGACACATGGGCTTTGAAAGTTGACCCCTGTGTCGGATTTACATTGTGCCTCACTGAGCTAAACCCTAGTTTTAGAGATCATCTAACAAACACTTTTTTGGGCGACGAAATCGCAAGAGAGGGGTCCCCCTAGCTAGAATTTGGTGCCAGGAGTCCAACAAAACTAGCATTTCGTCGATCTAAGGCACGATTTGGGTGCTTTGGTGAGTTGTAACTCGCCTCCTGAAACCATTCAGGGACACAATGGAAATTTGGTCTGGGGGCACAAAACCATAATCGGGCAACCTAACTGAGTTTTGTAAGCTCTGAAAGGTCCCTATGGGAAACTCCCACATGACCAAGATACCCACAATCGCCCGACACAAGGGTTGTGAAAGTTGACCCCCTATGTCGGATTTGCATTGTGCCTCACTGAGCTAAACCCTAGTTCCAAATATCCTCTAACAAACACTTTTATGGGTGACGAAATCACAGGAGAGGGGTCCTCCTAGCTGGAATCTAGTGCCAATAGTCCAATAGAACTGGCGTTTCATCGATCCAAGGCACGGTTTGGGTGCTATAGTGAGTTGTAACTCACCTCCTGGAGCCATTCAGGGACACAATGATAATTTGGTCTGTGGGCACAAAATCAAAGCCGGGCGACATAACTAAGTTCTGTAATCTCCATAATGTTTATATAACCAACACCCATACGACCATGGTGCCCACAATTTCCTGACATAGGGCCTTTGAAATTTTACCCCTTTGTCGGATTTACATTGTGCCTCACTGAGCTAAACCCTAGTTCCAAAGATCCTCTAACAAACACTTTTCTGGGCGACAGATTCATAGGAGAGGGGTCCCCCTAGCTGGAATATGGTGTCAGGAGTCCAACATAATTGGTGTTTCATCGATCCATGTCACAGTTTGGGTGTTATGGCGAGTTGCAACTCGCCTCCTGAAGCCATTCAGGGACACAATGACAATTTGGTCTGGTGGCACAAAATCACAATCAGGTGACATAACTGAGTTTCGTAAGCTCTGGAAGGTCGATATGACCAACACCCACATGACCACGGTGCCCGCAATCACCCGACACAGGAGCTTTAAAAGTTGACCCCCTGTGTTGGATTTGCATTATGCCTCACTGAGCTAAACCCTAGTTCCATAGATCCTCTAACAAACATTTTTCTGGGTGATGGAATCACAGGAGAGGGGTCCCCCTAGCTGGAATCCAGTGCCAGGAGTCCAACAGAATTGGCGTTTCGTCGATCCGAGTCACGGTTTGGGTGTTGTGGCCAGTTTCAATTCGCCTCCTGAAGCCATTCATGGACACAATGACAATTTGTCCTGGAGGCACAAAATCACAACCAGGTGACATAACTAATTTATGTAAGCTCTAGAAGGTGTGTATGAACAACACCCACTGGGGCTTTGAAAGTTGACCCCCTATGTTGGATTTGCATTGTGCCTCACTGAGATAAACCCTAGTTCTAGAGATCCTCTAACAAACACTTTTCTGGGCGACGAAATCACAGGAGAGGGGTACCCCTAGCTGGAATTCGGTGCCAAGAGTCCAACAGAACTGACATTTCGTCGATCCAAGGCATGGCTTGGGTGCTATGGCGTGTTTCAAGTCGCCTCCCGAAGCCATTCGGGGACACAATGACAATTTGGTTTGGGGGCACAAAATCACAATCATGCAACATAACTGAGTTTCATAAACTCTGGAAGGTGCGTATGGTCAATGCCCACGCGACCACAATGCCCAAAATCACCCAAAATAAGGGTTGTGAAAGTTGACCCCCTTCGTCGGATTTTCATTGTTCCTCATTGAGCTAAACCCTAGTTCTGGAGATCCTCTAACAAACACTTTTATGGGCGACAAAATCACAGGAGAGGAGTCCCCCTAGCTAAATACATTGTTAGGAGTCCAACAGAACTAATGTTTCGTCTATCCAAGGATTTGGATGGTTGGGACTCTCATTTTTATGGAGAGAAAGAGAAATTTGAGGTCAAATGATTGATTGATTGATTGGAGAGAACAGATTCAATCAGAACCCAACTGATGGATCCTTGCCTGCACATTGGTTTATGAAGGTTGGTCATTGTATTATTTCATTGTTTGACGAAAAATTATCTTCTTCATCATGAATATTTTTTATGAAGGCAAGGTACAGGGAGATCTTTTTGATGAAGTAAAATGCTTAAAGTTTTGTTTCCCTGATGCCCATAGGCCCATTCATGATTTATGGTTCTTTCAAGAAGTTATTGTAAAAACCCCATGTTTGTCAAGGCATTAAGGTCTCTGCAAGTTCCATTTTTCTGTGAAGACAAGGTCCTAAGGTCTGTTACTACTCAATTTGTCCTCTTTGGATGTGCAAGTTCTTCACTGAAGAAAAATTGAAGGCAACTAAGAAGACAAACCACTATCACCTCAATTTTCCTTCCCACTCTTCAAGGTGATCCAAGACCACCATTAGGGAGGCTTCCCTACAAAAGATTTGAGTTCTTCAACTCACAAATGCCCAATAACAACTATATGCTTAACCCTCTGCTTTGCATGAATGAATATTAGGACAACACCCCATTCCAATGAGATGGAAATGAGTTCACTTCAATTCCTCATATGAACCATGTGAGGAATCCTTATTAGATATATAGATTCCTGATCAAAATAGATATATACAAGAGCTCTATTGAGATTACAATTTCTAATGAATGAAGATGACCCCCTTCACCATGTGATATATGAATTTCCAAACATGAGAACATAGTTTTGGATACAGAAAGGGAGCTAATTGCTAACATATAACATTGTAAGAGTATTACTCCAACAATGAGGCAAGCACTTGGGTGATTGAGGGTTGTTATATAGCTCAAAAGGTGGTTCTGTATGCTCTTGGTCAACTGTTGTACATGCTTCCTGATCTGTTATAAGCATATCTGTAAGAGGAATAACAAAATCCACAAATTTCCCAACATATGGAAATCCCCTCTATAATAGTTCTTTCAAAGTTCTGTTTGAAGGATGTTTTTTAAATAGTGAATTTCACTTGTTAAATACTCTCTAATGCCAATACAACCAGATGTAAAGCAATTGCTAGTGCATTTGTCATAAAAATGCAAAGACCAATTTTTAGCAATGGAAACAGAGTTATCTCAAGCATTACAACCAATATGAAGTTCTAGGCACAAGAGTGAGTGTTCTAATTTACAACATGATTCTAAAGCATTCCTATGAGGACTGAAATAAGAGGTTGTCAAGCTTATAAAAAATTCCATAGACACTTTTTTTCAAACAGTTAAGTTGTTACCTTGCACTCCTCTGCTTATACACAAAATCTATATGGTATTCTTGTTGTTGTTGTAAGCATGAGATTTCAGGGCTGAATGGGCTGAGAATAAAGCTTGAAAGACTTGTTTCCCTACAACTATATGGTCAATACATAAAAAAAAGGATCTAGACACTTACAAAACTCAAAAGCGAGTATGTTCATGGTGGACTACTCAGTCCATAGTAGAAGTCGACTTCCCCACTCTAATATACCAACCAACAATGAAACATACCATACCAGAGGTAAATACCATGATTTTTACAGAGTTAATGCGCCCCTCAAGTGTAATACGATTTCTGGTGGGTAAAATCAGCCTCTCCATGAAAGATATGCACCCAACACACCCTAAATTCTCCCCCACCATAGATAAATGTCCTTCAATAACAGTATGCTACCCAACACAAAATATTTGACCTCCTTTCAACCCAAACTCAATCAGAAATCATGAAACTCTTCCGCCACCAAGAGAAAATCAATTGTGAGAGAATAAACTCAGCTTCTATGAAGATCAATGAAGAATTATGGATGGGGACATGACATATTTCCCAAAAATTCGTGAATGCAAATTGTTAATGGTTTTCTTTTCGTTGCGCGCGGGGTCTTTTAATTTTTGAAATCTGATGGGGACATTACATATTTCCCAAAAATTCGTGAATGCACATTGCTAACGGTTTTCTATTCTTTGTGCGTGGGATCTTTTAATTTTTTTTTTTTTTTGAATAGTCGGTGCTAAATTGGGCGCCATTAGCACTAGATTTAGTGCCGACTATTGATAGAAAATGTAATCAATTTGGGGTGCTAAATGGGGCGCAAATTGCACCTCATTTAGCACAAATTGTGGAAGATTGTGCAAAAAGGAATAAATAGTGTGTTTGGGAGGTAACTCATCCACTTTGACAAGAAGAAGATCCACTAGATGAGTGAGTAAATGATTGAAATTGACCAAATAATAGTTATCAATGTTCTCTACAGTTGGAGGATCAAAACTTCCTTAAGGAGGAGGAGGAGGAGGAGGAGGAGGAAACTCATCTCTTCCTAGGGGGATGTTATCAATATCCCACAAAAAAGCCTCTTCTTCTTCATTTTTCCAACTAGAGGGTTCACATTATCTTGACCCCCTACTATGGGGACATTCAAAGCATTTGGTGCTTATACTAGTTCACTTTATGAGGAATCAAGAACTTCAAGTCTATGCCTTGTTGGAGGTAACCCCGACATGAATCAAGGAGGAATACCTTGGCTCCTCCTATAATGATAAGAAGACAGATAAACCACTTTGAAATGGTCTAAAGTAAGTTGAAGATTGTAAAGATTTGAAAATCAAAATGACACATTTGGATTTCTAAGTGTGACACCAATCAATAGACCACTACAAAAAAACTTTGAA
This sequence comes from Picea engelmannii, assembly GCA_009831015.1. Lineage (NCBI taxonomy): Eukaryota > Viridiplantae > Streptophyta > Pinopsida > Pinales > Pinaceae > Picea > Picea engelmannii. The sequence goes on from ML789297.1 coordinate 33,417, forward strand.
AAGAAAACGAGAGAACACATTCCTTCAAATGCTAGAAGACAATGATTAAATACCAAGGTCCAATTAGTAAGGAGCTAAAACAGGGCCTTCCAAAGTTCAACCTCAGTCGATGGTGAGGGCCTGCATAAAAATAGTGAAGATATGGGAGATAGTTATAGTAACCCCACAAAGTTATCATCCAAGGTGAAATCCGATCTCAAAATAATTAGGGAACCTCTAGGGAGGTCTCTAATAGTGTTTCTCTATCTATCATAGGTATCACAAGCACTTCTCACTTGTAGCCACTCATGAAAAACCTAGATGAGGTTGCTAAGGTTACCTATTCACAATTATAATTAGGTAGAATAGTTGTGGATTAGGCTTTCGTGTTGGGTAGGGATACATGAAACTTCATCCTATGGGAAAAACTTTGGGTAGGAGGAGTCACTTAGAGTAACACACCAACTAGTCCAGGGTCCCATTGCATACCAATGTCTCGTCTAACCATGTCAAATTTAGACCTAATCCCTAACCCCTAATCCAATATTGACCCTTAAAGCATTAATCCCTAATCACTAAACCCTTAAGCCCTCAACCTTAGTAAATCACTAATCCATTAACACAAAAGCGCTAAATCCCCTAACCCCCAAGCCATCGACCCTTAAAAACTTAAACCTTAATCCCTTAATCCATAAACCCTTATTCCCTAAGCACTTAAACATTAATCCCCTAGCCCATATTAATCCCTAAGCCATTAAACATTAAACTACCTAACCCATAGGCACTAAATCCCTTATCTATTGACCCTTAATTCCTTGAACCCTAACCCTTAATCCCTTGACCCTTAAACCCTAACCCCTAATCCCTTAACTAGTCATAGAAGTCAAAGAGAGTGCATAGAGTAGTTTAAATGTTTTCACAAATTAACAGAAGGAATATGGATTCTTGGATTTTTTTTTGCAAATGCAGTGACTGAGGGAATGGTGGTTGTCTTGGATATTTGATCAACATGATTTTGGGTGTGAGATTTTTTTTTTTTTTGACATAGAGCTAGACTATCCCACTCTTAACCAACTAGATTCATGTGAAAATTACCTAGAATTAGGTGAAAATTTTAATAAATTAAAGTTCAATTTTAGTTTCCTATTTCCTATCAAAACAACAATATTCAATCTCAATGATTTAACTAAGTCTTAAAACCCTCCCATACTGTCAATGCATTCACCTAGTCTAACCATGTAAAATTTCATCGCATACAATCACATTTTGAAGAAATTTTAACATTGGGCCCATTCATTGCTCACTATGTCGGGTCGGTTAGTGACATTGCAGATGAGCATGTTGGAAGACATTCCATGACATTTCAAGTGAGTTCCAACCAAGATTCTGTAGATGGGAATGATGAATGATGAAAACTATCAGAATGCATAATGAAGGTTCATGAAAACGTGGAGGATGTCGAAGATTATGTGGGGACGTCAGACATCCTTGAATCTTGAAACCCTCGCATACCATCAAGGCATGTGTCTCATCTAACCATGTCAAATTTCGACCTAACCCCTAAGCCATTGACCCTTAAAGCCTTAATCCCTAATCCCTAAACCCTTAAGCCCTCAACCTTAGTTAATCACTAATCCCTTAACACAAAAGTCCTAAATCCCTTAACCCCCAAGCCATCGACCCTTAAACACTTAAACCCTAATCCCTAATCCCTTAATCCATAAACCCCTATGCCCTAAGAACTTAAACATTAATCCCCTAGCCCATAATACCTAATCCATTAACCATTAAACTACCTAACACATAAGCACCAAATCCCTTATCTATTGACCCTTAATCCCTTAAACTATAACCCCTAATTTCTCAACCCTTAATCCATGTACCCCAAATCCCTAAATCCCATAATCATCAAAGCACCTATCCACTTAACCCCCAACACCTCAACTAATTAACTATTTAGGCACATCCGACGCTAAACCCCATTCACTGCTCACCGTGCGACATTGGTGGATGACATTGGTGATGGGCATGTTGGAAGAGGTTCCATGACATTTCAATAGAGTTTCAACAAACATTCCATAGATGTGAATGACAGATGATGAAAATGAGACTGCATCATGAATGTTGATGCAAACGTGGACGATCTCAAAGATTATGTGGGGACATCAGGTATCCTTGAGTCTTGAAACCCTCACATATCGTCAAGGCATGTGTCTAGTCTAACCATGTCAAATTTCAACGCATACATGAACTGTTTGAAGAAATTTCAAAGTTGGCCCCATTCACTACTCATTCCGCGACATCGGTGGATGACATTGGTGATTGGCCAGTTGGAAGAGGTTCCATGGAATTTCAAGATAGTTTCGACAAATCCCCAACTCCCCTAACCCCTGATCCATTGACCCTTAAATCCTTAAGCCCTAATCCCTAATTAACCCTTAAGCCCTCAACTTTAGTTAATCACTAATACTTTAACACAAAATCCCTAAATCCCCTAACCCCTAAGCCATCAACCCTTAAAAACTTAACACTAATCCCTAATCCCTTAATCCATAAACCCCTATGCCCTAAGCACTTAAACATTAATCCCCTAGCCCATAATCCCTAAGACATTAACCATTAAACTATCTAACCCATAAGCGCCAAATCCCTTAGCTCTTGACCCTTAATCCCTAACCGCTAATCCATTAACCCTTAATCTCTGTACCCCAAATCCGTAATCCCCTAATCCTCAAAGCCCCTATTTACTTAACCCCCAAACCTCAACTAATTAACTATTTAGGCTAATCTGGCTACATCCGACGCTACTTCTGGTGCAATTTCTGGTGCTAACTGGGGCGCTAAATCAGGTGCTAAAAGGGGTGCTATTTTAGGTGCTAAAGGGGGCATTATTTCAGGCGCTAAAGGGGGCGCTATTTTCGACGCTAAATGGGGTGCAATTTCCAGCACTAAATGGGGTGCAATTTTCGGTGCTATTAGCTCCTAAATTTTGTGGTCGGCGCAACAAAAGCCATAAATAGCTCCATCCCGATAAATAGCGCTGGATTTTTCAAAAAATTGAAGAAAAATACACTAAAACCAACTTTGGAAGCAAAAAAGGGAGCAAAAATGGGAGCAAATCACATGGATTTGTTGTAGTGTTTTGATATATGTAAGAGATCACTTATAATGTATGTCAAACCTCTTTCAATTTACAACACACATGAATAACATGATGAAGCATCAACATACATCACAACAACATTTTGTGCAACCCCTGCACACTTCTTAATGCACCTTTCCATGCACACTACAAGCATGTCCTATTCTTCAATGTGCTACTAGTGTTGCATCGATTTCTAATTCACTTGGTGTCAACTCAATGAATGTAGATTAACATGCAATTTAGCATGTCACGTCAATGAAAACTCATTAGTTCATATTAGAGGGATCTTGTGACTGAAAACATTAGTGTACTGAATTGGTAAGGTGGTTAAAGTTCATTAGAGAAATTTGAGTTCTACACCAATGATCAAATTGGACCAAGTCAATAAATACTGTAGACATAGTATGAGGGATTGGAAGAAATATTTTAAAAATATTCAAGACAAAAAATATTTTTGCAGGCAAATGAAAGAATGATGGGCATGCTGTCTAATTTTATTTTGTAAAGTTCATTATGAAGGAATTTCAATTCAAACCTCTATACGACTGTTTTTTGAAAACAAAATTAACCTACTTTCGACCATCGTTTTGTAAATTAATTTGTAGCAAAGTTTATGTACTACAAAATTATAAATTTAAGTAGTAGGCAAATATATCAATTTTGTTTTTTTAATATGTTAAATTTATATATGAGACAATGATGATGATGATAACTAGCATTCATTAAGGTCAATATTGGTTTATCGAACCTATAAAAGTAAATCAATTACTTTTTTATCATGTTATTTCTATGATTAAATAATATGGAAATGAAATTTTTGAGTTTTTATTTTAATTTTTATAGGTTAACAAGTTATGGAGCTCGGTTTTGCTACAAATGTTTTGAAACATGGACCTAATGCCTTTTTCTAGGCTAGACATCCTCCACTTTATTCATCTCACAAATCTTACATACTCTTTCATGCTAATATGTTTTAGGTCTTGTCCCAAGCCCTACTTCACTACGAAGCTCACGGGAATTTGTTCTTATCTTTGCAATATTTATTTTCTGTTTTGAGATGGAATCAATAAAAAGATAATTTGATTTTACTTGTGGTTAATTATGTCTTTGTAGTAATTCAACTTTATCTTATTCTTAGTTTCCTTATTGCTCTACATTTTCTCTTTAAAATTAGTCAAGATAGTGCTTGTAAAAATTTTCATATCTTGGAAGGTATCCTCCTCCATTTCACTTTCCCCTGGTTTTTTACCAAAAAACTATATCTCTATTCCAATTTGATGGTTGAAGCAAAAAGCCAAGTCACCCATCACTTAAGAGATTCAAATACTAATATTATAATAATAACATAATAAGTATAAGATTCACATATAACTTAATAATGGTTAATACTAATATTATAATAATAACATAATAAGTATAAGGTTCACATATAACTTAATAATGGTTATATAATATATTGATAATGATTACAATCCACTTAAACCACCTCTGGTTTCTTAATGTATAAAAAAATCAATAAAATATTAATTAATTTGTTTTAACGCATTGTTCCTATGATAAGAAAGATTGGGAAAAAGCTTTCTCAATCTCTCTTTGATTTTTCTGATTGACGAGTTTTTTTTGTTTGTTTACAAGTTAGAAATTGTATTACTTTTAGATAGTCATAGAAATTACATGCAGACTTCGCTAGGGCTTGGGTATCCAAGATTGGAAACCAACCCAAGCCTCAACCTGAATTAAAATGTGAGCATACTCCATTGGGGAAAAATGT
>ML789297.1:38702-49773 GCA_009831015.1 Picea engelmannii
ATTAGCCTGAAACTTGGCTTTGTCCAGAGCTATAAACTACCCATATAAAAATATAAATAAAACTAAAATTTCTTCCTTAAAATTGTCAAAACATAATAATTTTTTTTTGTCAATTCTAGCTAGCTCAATCGATTAAGGTGTGGGTTTTGTTTGTTAGACGACTTGAGTTCAATATTCTTACGACGTGTTTAGTTGGGAGGAGACACCCAAAAATCCAACCATGTAAGGTTGGTGCAGCCTAGACGAGGTGCGATTCTCGGGTGATTTTGACAGCGTAGATACCCCTGAGTTGTGGTTTCTTAGCCAACGGTTGAAAGACTAGCCCCACAAGTGACGAACATTTATAAAAAAAAAACATAATAATTTTTTTCCTTTATTACTTAACTCATAAACAAAAAACCTAATATGTTGGAGAAAATAAATATTAATATGGCATATCATTTTTGAAACCGCTCTGTTATGATAGTCAAATCCCTTCACCTTGAATATTGTTTGATCTTCCTTCTACAAAATTAAAGATAAATGTCTGCTTTCAAAGGATAAATTAAACAACTTTGCTTTTCAGTTTATTTTGATGGCACAAGACTCTTTGTATCAAATTATTTTCCCATCTTTGTTTTTATTTCAGCCCATCTGTCTCGATATGTGCCTAAACAAACTCCTAATGCTAAAGAGGTTAGATAGCTATATAACAAGAAAGCTGGCAGTCCCAAGTTGTTATGTAGTGAAAACTAGAAGTCTTCATAATAAAATAAAAACAATAACTGCTCTTCACATGAGATACTTTTGATGAAAGAAACGTCATTGCAAATTGTTCATAGAATATACAACAAAATGCAGGTATGTCATTTAAATAAATAAAATTCCTTCCAAATGAAGTAACCATGTTCATGCAAGCTAAAGCATCAAATTTGGGCAATGGAAATCTTGAAATAATAGTCTTTTGTTATAAAACTCACTGCCCTCTACATGGTTTTGCAACTCCAATAATTCAAACATTTCACACCATAGAATAATGCCAAAGCATGCCTTTTCTTGCATAAATTTTACACTATTTTTTTTAGAATCTCCAGTATTTGCAATGTAAGAATAAATCAAACTTCAACTCTCCACACCATTCACAAATCCCCAAAACAGAATTTCAATCATTAAATGTAAAGAGTGCTAAAATAAAAGAGAATGGAAAGAAACACAACTACTCCTGTATAGATTCTCCATTAACACATTCTTGCAATGATCAACTTTAGAGATGAAAATTTCAATGCAAAGTAACAATGTCATGAATATTTCTCAAGAGGTTTTTAGCCCACTCATTTCCACGTCAATGAGAATTTCTAAACCCTTTGAAGCTTCTTTCATTTTTCTGCTAAAGTCATTGTCGTTGAACTATTCCTCATGATATGCAGGCATTACTCAATCCCTAAAGTCTGGTTTAAGTCCACAGTTTATGGAATTATTTGAAGTATGATCGCAGACCTGCTTACACCATCAAACAACAGTGTAACCTGTAGAATGGCAGAATTTTGATAGGATTTGAGGTCTGGTTGATTTAATCATTTGTAAAACAAGAATATCTAGCAGTCAAGACTCTATCAAAGGAGAGATATAATGCAGAAAACACCCAATTTCATGACAATCAATTGAAAGGAACATAATCCAAATTACTGCTTCTAAAGACTAATTTATTACTCTTGAGGAAGGGCGCTCAAGTAGATATTTATTCTATTTTACTGTATCGTTGGAACTAAACAAAATAGACCACTAAAATAATGCAATACTCACCTTCTGAGTCACATTTTGAAAAGAGATTCTCGCTATCTGTTTCAGGGTAGTTAGAAGAAATATTGTTGGAAGGGATAGATCTCCTGACACATTGAAGGGACCCATGTAGCAGTAGTCTTGGACTAATTTGACAAAGTAGGTAGAACAAAGGTAACCCTGCAAACCTTTCCTTCATAATTGGGTCAATTACAACAGAGGAGGGCCTGATCTTGGTGGCAGTAGTTACTAATCTATGCTACTCCATGCTCAAGAAACATACCCATGTTGTCATACCCGCACCAGGCCTTTGCTAAAACCAGTCAATTTGACCTATCTAAAGGGGGCAAGAAGTCAATTGAGTATTGCTCATAAGACTGAACATAAGAAGAAAAATTGATATAATGTCAAAACCAATCCCTAGTCTGAGCTACATTCTAATCAACAAACCTTATTGGATAGTGAAGTAATATCTTTGAGTGCCACTCAATTATCTCATCATCTTGTGAAAATGATGAAGCAGTAGGGGATACGTAATCAAACATCTTTGAAGCTGTGAAATGAAGGGATATGCAATCATTATAGTTATATAATCAATCAAATTTGACGACTTGGAGAGCCAATTCAGTCAAGAAGAGTTGTAATAAAGAAACACAAATTAACCATAAAGAAAACTAAGTTTTCAACAATGAACATAATAAAAAAGAGAAAAAAAAAAAAATCACGTTTCACATGCATCAATAACGGAGGTACATGTCCTAGAATTTATTTCAATCATGATTGTACATTAGTAATCTACAAGAATTTTTCAATAGATTGAGACAAAGTTTGAAGCAATAGAAACGCTCAGGGACCAGAGACAAAATGACAAATGTAAAAACACATATGTATATAAATTCCAGAACAATTTTAACTGGAAACCAGTGACATAATTTAACAAAGGTAACACGCAGTGTTTATCTAAAATTTTAAAAACCATTTTATGATTTGGAACAACGTTTTTACTTATCTTTTGAATGCTGAAGATAAAAAAACTAGCTGAGCAAGTGATTTCCACCCAACCGTAGGAAAATCCATAGCGGACGCTACCCCCTAGCTGGGCTATGATACCACTAGGGCGAAGTAGGGATAATTAACTTTGAAATTTTTGGATTCAAATCAATGTTTTCTACTATTGGTTTCTTGACAACAGAGCAACACTAAAACACCCACATACCTACCCCACACAACACAAGGAGCACCTCCTTCTCTGTTGTCAATTACCTCAGAAACTACTCATTCTCGTGCTATTCAGTGTGTGCATAGAAGGTCTAGGCTGTTGTCTCAAGTTTCAACATAGTTTTTCATGATTTCTTGGTTTTTTCTCAAGTCTACAAGCTTCCATTCATGGTTGGTTGGTCTATCATGGCATAAGTCTCTTTTCTCCATGTCTAACCCCTCAAAACTCTTTTCCCCCTTCCTTTACTAACATCTCTCTCCTCCCCATTCGAATTTCCCTCATGCATCATGGCTAAAGAATTCAAACTCAACTTCTCTTCCTAGTTCCAAGAATGTAGGGGAGACGATTTGCTAAAATTTAGGAAATGGTGGCTTAGATTGAGGAGTTTGTTTCCTCCACTCCTCTTGACTCATTTTTATCTTTCAACATTAGGTAGATGATTTAGGCTTAAACCCCCCTTAAACCCCCTCACCTTTCTCCTCTTGTGGTATCATAGCCCCTATAGGCGCTCAAACTCAGTTGATCTTGATGTTGATCTTTATTAATTGCAAAACAAAAGGGTGTACAATATTCACAGTACCATGGTATATCTAACCCATGGAGTTAGTGTACCATAGTTATAAAGTAATCATGCAAACTTCAAAGTGTTTAAGTATTTATTTACAAATAATTCCAGGAGTAAAAATTGGGATATTAGATCCCCTCCCCCTTGGAATAACATCGTCCTCGGTGTTCTTTATTGTAGCAGTGTCATGTCATCATTCTTTAGCTATACCTGCAATGTCATCTTCTTCATTGTCTTTGTACACCTCCACACTTCAGCATTTCAACTTATACGTATATCAGTCATCAATATAAGCATGCATAACATAGACACTTCTAATCATTAAGTATTTCATCAACATGAATTTCCAATCTGTCTACATTAATTTCATAACTAAAGCATATATATTCATACCACAAGATAAAGGTCAATACTTATTTGTATGAATATGTATTTGATCAATATGGCTGCCATAGATAGAACCCAACTCACTGTTTTAGTCGACACACCCAATGCACTCTTGATCGCAGGTAGTATGCTATTCATTCAAGCCTCCTCTTCCGCACAGTCACTCACCCTCTAGGCTCATGCATCCCCTTATCTGTTACACAGTCCCTCATGCGATCCATCATTTTCCAAGGCTTCCTCGCAACGGGAAAGTACCTAGACTTATAGAGTCTTACAACCAAGGCATCCCCTGACTTGCTCTAACATACCATATCACATTTCAATAGGGATCATGGCATATCATAGGGCTCTAGTGTCACCGCAGTGGTTTCTTTACTGTGTTTTCCAGCTCGACATCCATCATCTGTCCTCTTTGGACAAATCCATCATCTCACCTATAACATATACACACAATTACCACGAGATATCAAAATAATAACTTTAATCAGAAAACTTTTGTTTCAAACCCGTCTCATACAGAAAACATATTTTACAAGTATGGAAATTTTCTCATAATGTTTGTCTCTTGCATGTGGTAGCACCCAATCTTCATTATGGACTTACACCCATTGCCATACAAAGACCATTCTACCTGCAACTTGAACTTTCAATCACCCAAACAATTGTGAGTATTCATGCATATAATATATCTACTACAACATTTACAACAATTCATGAAGTGGTCTCAGAATACACTTCACACTAATAACTCAACCACTTTCAGTTATCAGTCATTTCAAATGGAATGCATCTATCATTCATCATATATGCATTACTAACATTCTAATTATTTCAAATACCATACTTGATGTTTCAAGTTACAAGTGTATTACACCTTCACTTTTGTTGTCCTAATACCTCATCTGCATTCACTTGTTATTTGATGTCAGAGCATGTCATAAAACCATTCCCAACTGATTAATGAATGCAAATACATGTTGATAAGCATTCGACAAGTCCACTCCATAGACTTCCACAACATATTTCTTTAGGAACTCAATTTGTTGAAGGTTTACTGTGTTGACAAGTTTGTAGTTTACTGCAAAAACCTTGTAGATACTTTTCAGGAAAGAGTCAAAACAATCAGAACCCAAATGGAGAATCATATCTTGAATAAATAAGAAAGATACAACAGAGTGTGGTCCTCTGCCACTACCCCATAAGTGAAGTACACTATGCAAAGGAAGCTATGACCTAGCCTCCAAGCCTTATCAATATCAGATCATCATCCAATCCATGTATGAACAAAACATAGCAACTTCCTAGCTCTTGTTTGTTTCCAGCAGAGTCTTTCGAGATAGATGATTGCCCTTTCTCAAATGCATCTGCCCTACAAAGTTTCCTTTTAATAATAGATATCAATGTCCATTTATTTCACAGTCCCTTTTTAGATGAATATGTTGTCTCTAGACCGTTTCTAATAGAAGAAGGGAATTTAACATCAATATTATGTGAAAAAATATGGAATGTACAAGGGATACCCAATGTCTGCAAAAGTACCATTAACTTGCACCTCATCTTTACTAGGTCTTGTTAAACTAGCAACATCTGAGTTTTTCCCTATTTTGGAGTAGCATAAATTATCTTTCTACAATACATTCCGCCTGTGAGAGATACCATTGGTATAATGAATAGTGCCCAGTGGTGAAAACTCTGCATCTTCTACAACAACTTAGATTGGAGATTTTGTTTCTAGTATATAGTATATTTATGATCCTGTCAAGGCTTCTAATGGAAGGGTATTGTATTGTCTTAATACCATACAACTAACAACTTAAGAATCCATAACTGGTATGGAAAGCTTCACCAATTGTCAGAACAATGGATCAATCATGGAATGGAGTTCCTATTTCAATCAGTGCAACTACATGCATCACCAAAGTAGTTTAAAAATACACTACAAACTTGAAAAAGACATTACAAGAAGAAATGTGTGTCGTACAAAATTTCCCAATGGTTATATTTGTTGCATATGCTACAAGGCATTCTATTTTTTCATACTTTGCATCATGTGGAATGAAAACACAATCTCTCCAGCAGTGAAGCCTAATCAAGAAATGGTTGTCTAAACTTAAAATCTAGCAACCATAAACATCTGTATGAACCCAAAGTTCCTGTTTGAGAATTACATTCATGTGCCAATGGTATTTCTGAACTTTGACTTTTAATTCTGTGTATCACAACTGATGTAATTTCTGATTTTGATTTCACCTCGGTAGCAAATTTTAACAATTTCAAGTACCTCCCGGTTTTTGTTCTCCACATCAACAATTACTTCACATATGCACATCTTGGTGACAAATAATGTGAACTACAATCGTGTCTCTGCAATGTCCTGCAACCTTATAGATCTGAAATGCCCAATCATAGGACTAAAATGCATGTTTGCATTCTGCTTTCAATGCAATGACCATCTCTTAAAAAACTGTTCAAAACAGTATCCAAAATATCAGACATAACATTGAATACCAGTGCAATTTAGTAATCCCAAAAACTACATGTCATCCTCAACTTCTGGCTTTTGATTTTTTTGTCTCAATTAATTTATCACAAAATGGTCAGCATGGAGTTTTTTTTATGCTCATAATAAGGACAGTGGAACATTGCCCATTTTCAATTATACTGATGAAATCAAAGTCCTGCTTAGAATAATGTGGACTCTGTTTGAACCATAAGATCTATGGAAGTAGTGAACTTTAAATTATGTTAGGAAGGATCTTCTGAGATGATAGATTCATAAACATCAACAAAAGAAGAAACATAAGAGCTCATCTGAATAAATTTAGACTGAGAACTTACACAACCAAAGTCTTGCACCAAATTAGGTCCAGTCTGTCCTATGATTATCTCATGTACATCAAAGAAAATTAAGATAAATGTGACAACTTATTTGGACATCATACTAGATTTATCTGTTAGAATCAAGAATGATCAATTATTGATAAGTGAGTTTCCCTTTCTTTCCCAAAAGATCGAGATTTTATACCAGCCTTTGAAAAGCTTCACCAACAATCTAATTACATATGAAAACTTCTCTGCTAGAAAAAATGCAAGCATTTAGGAGTGACTTTGGTAAAATACAAAATAACAAAAGCTTGGTATCTTGAATGATTCTCATAGTGAATTTATTAAGATAAATAATAAAAGAGGAAATATCAAGTTTCAGAGTCAGGTGTATTGGTTGTGTTAGCAACAATTGTGGTATCGGGGAACAAAGGTACGCAGGTCTGCAGGATTGCGCGATAAGTGCCCAAGTGCAGCACACAGAAGAAATCTGTTTGGGGCCCGAGTCAAGCAAGCGAGCCTGATCATGGACATGAGGAGCAGCAAAAGAGATCTAGACCATCCGTCTGGGAAAGGATGCGTGGCGGGAGATCGAAGCCATCGGGATATCGGGGATCTTGGGGACGAGTGATTCGTGCACTTCAAAAATGCGAACCGCGAAACCCCGACGGAGAGTATGGTCAAGGGCATATGGTAGTGGTCACTTGGACCAGGGCCTAGTCAAAGGGCTAGCACGGAAGGCGTATTGGCGATCGGAAAATCGTGAGTCCCGTGGACACAAACATTGTGTCATCGTGAACGCCGAAACTCCGATGGAGGGTTTGGCTACGGTCACACGAAGACAGGTCATATGGATCGTGTTCTAGCCGGTAGGGGCTAGCTCATAAAGGTGGAGCTCATCGCATATCGGGTATTGGATTTCGGGAAGCTGGCACCCCTTATTTCTTGCACTTTGAAACTCCGAACCCCGAATTTCCGATAGCGCCCAGAATCGGGCCCACGGATTTGGCGCCTGGTCATCGAGAAGGAGGCTTGGGGGAGGGGCGTTTATGTTTTTCATTCTGCCTCTCAGACCCCAATGACGCGTATCCTCCATTTCATTATCTTGCACTCTTAGCCACCTCCACTTCAGCTTATTGCCCCCCACCTTGTTCGGTCACCGAATATCCTCTGCTGTCCCCACGTCACCTTCTTGTGCCACATCGCATCTACACCTTTAGCTCCTAAGAGCCCACGCATACCCAGTATCCTGTCTGTCATGCCCATCACCTCAGCCTTGTCAGCTCCGTCCACATTGGCCAGCTGAGTCCCCTTGCAGAAATCCAGCAAAGCAGCAGACAGCCAAAGGTAGGCTACCACATCTCCCAAATGAATATTTGACCAGAGCCTCTCAGGTCCCGATGAATCAGTTAATGCAAATAAGAAAGGTGGGTGATACATCATCTCCTTCCTTAAATAGAAGGATAGAAATGAACATGTACAGAGACAGGCTGTCAGTTCCTCCTGACAAAGATCGCGTCTGACAGACGACTGCATGGGCATTCTGCCCAACGTCTGCATGCGTAGCCTAACAGAGAAGCTCCTCAATGTCAAGCATTGAATTCATGATATGATCGCGCCTTCAGCGCCTGAGTCAGTTCCAAGTATATGTAGGCATTTTTGCCATTTTTGTAAAGGATCGATGGTTGAGCAGAGCTCTCGGTTGTAAAACTTTAATGAAGCACTGTTTTCTGGTTATTTCTAGACTTCTGAGACTTCTTGCCTTATGAATGCCAGTTTCTTTACATCTTTGTTATACTGTGTTAGAGCAGCTCGGAATTGGAGTATCCAGTCGAGTTGTAGTTGTTATAGGATGATGTTGTAATGGATCACTGTAATAGTTACGGAGTCTCTAATCGGTTCCTGTGATTTCCTTAATGCTGAATGACTTGGAATTGGAGGATCCAGTCAAGTCTTCTATTCAGTTTCTCGAAGCCCTGAACCAGGAGGATCCTGCGTTCAGAGTTTTTCCCCTACAAACCGCTGTAAGCCTGTTGCCCAGAGCTGTTTGTTCACCTTTCTTAAGTCTTCCACCTGCTCATCTTTTAACCAACCCACTAGCTGAAGTTAGGATTCCATACCTCCTTTGTTCTTTACGTACCAGATCCAGTCCCCGAGTTAGAGTGATATCTCCTCGAGTCTCTACCCATTTGATCGGCCATTTATCAAACCGTGACATAAAAACTGATGGGTGTCGGGCTCTGCTCCTGCAAGCAATCCAGGAGTGACTTCCGATGCTAACAGGTTGTTAGGGGCAAAATATTTGGAATATACCCAGAATTGTAGAAGAGATAAATCTTATACTCACAGGATGAGTATTCCAGAACAACAACTAAATTTCAGATCCTTGTGCCCATTTCCCAGAGATACTGAAATCCTATTTCTACCCTGTAAATAAATTAGCAAGGATCAAGGCACTTTGGCTGCTCTAAAGTACATCAGCTTTTATCAGCTTTTGTTTATAGAAGTATTTATTTACAAATAATTCTAGGAGTAAAAATTGGGATATTACAAGACCTCCCCGTGGGCTGATGGAACGGCTTTCCGGCAAAAGGATAGTCGTATCTGGGATACGACCTGGAGATCCAGATTCTGAGCATGCTGATGAGCCGAGAGACGGGAGCATAAGTCCATCAACAGAGATAGATTGGCGTACAATTGGCAGAGATAGCTTCGCGTCCAATTGTTCCACTTTGAACTTCAAATCATCCACCTCCCCTCTCACCTCAAAGATGAGTTTCAGATGCTCCTCCGCTAATCTGCATTCTGTGGGCTCTATGCAGTCCTCGCATGGAATCATCTATCGGGATCCTTCAGGAGGAAGGGATTTCTTCTCGTTACGGTACTTGCTCTTGGCTTCACAGTGAACCTCAAACTCCCCCAGCGGCACATCCATCTCCTCTACCCATTCCACTCTACAGCCCCAAACAATCGTATCCTCTGTTAGTTTTAACTCGATTCTAAAATATGCGGAATAAAAACTCTTTAAAAGAATCGAAATTTAGATGCCAAATGGATCATACCTCCGACCATTAATGCTGCTTGAGTTTGACTAATTGCTGTATAAGTTTTCTCAGTTTTACATTAGTTTTTCTTTCGGTATGGCACTTTTAAGCTCTGCTCACTCTGATTGATGGTGTAAGGCTGAAGGGAATTGATTGAATTAAGCAAGCTTGGGGACCAAAGAGAAGTCTTTATAGCCAAGCTTCCATTAAGCTTATGTTGGCTATGTGTTAACTGTTCCACATATCTAGGTAGAGAACCCTAGATGGAGTAATGGACCATTCCAGAAGCTCCCAACAAGAAAACAATTACATTATGTTGATTTCCGAATGAGTTGTGGCAGTTGAATACCGGTTGGTTGATGACAGTTGAATACGATTCCGGTTGGTTGACGGTAGTTCAATACGGTTAAGGGAGCTTACATTCTCCCACTTGGTCCATACTTCCAATCTTAATGTCTCATCTTAAAACCTATTGATAATATGTGTTAAGTAATAGATACATGAATCATGGCCATAAGTCCTCTTATGACGAGTATTATCTTCCATGTATTACTATGTATTTATTTCTTTTATAATTTATGTGGCAACAATTTTTTAATGAATAAACCTTATGTTTATTCTTGGTCCTACACAGATGAATTCTCTCAAATCAAATTAAGGTGCACATAAATATGAGGAAAACATCACAATAATTAAGAAATTCATTAAAATAATATTGTCCATACAATGAGAAACTACATAATGGAACCAAGTCCCATATTCATTACATGATCCTTGAATTTAAACGGTGGCATGCCCTTAGTCAAAGGATCAACGATCATCAACTTAGTGCTGACGTGCTCAATGACCACTTTCTTTTCTTTAACACATTCCCTTATGGCTAAATACTTAATGTCGATGTGTTTATTTCGACTCCCACTTTTGTTGTTTTTAGCCATAAAAATAGCAACTAAATTGTCACAATACATTCTCAATGGCTTGGGGATAGAATCCATAATTCTAAGCCCATAAATGAAACTCTTAAGCCATACACCATGTAAAGTAGCCTCAAAACAGGAGACGAACTCGGCTTCCATAGTGGAAGTGGCAATCAAGGTCTGCTTGGCACTCTTCCATGATATAGCTCCACCGACCATCATAAAAGTGTATCCCGATGTTGATTTGCGTGAATCAACACATCCAACAAAGTCAGAATCTGAGTAGCCAATTACTTCCAAATTGTCCGTCCGTCTATACATAAGCATGTAGTTTTTGGTTCCTTGAAGGTACCTCATT
>ML789297.1:52302-89250 GCA_009831015.1 Picea engelmannii
TGTTAACATGCATTGAATCATAAATGACATTGTTTTGTAAATTAATGCAGTAAAGACCATCAGACAAAATACCATTCCCAACACAATCAGATTTATAAAATAAACTGAAATATATTTCTGAAAAGTTGAAGGAATATCCAAAATGTACAAGCCTTGAAACTGAAATCAAGTTTCTAGAAAAACTTGGAACATAAAAGGTCTTTTCTAATTCTAAAACAAAACCACTACTTAAAGTTAAATAGCATGTTCCTGTAGCTTCCACATGCGAGCCCATCTTGTTTCCTGATAAGATGCTTTGCTCACTTCCCACTGGCTTCCTTAGGTTTTGCAAACCCTGCAAGGAATTCGAAATGTGAATTGTTGATCCAGAATCAATCCACCAGGTGTTAATATTGACATTGACCATATTAGATTCATAACAAACGAACGAGATTGCATTACCTTTGTCCACAAGCCATTTCTGAAATTTGGCGCAATCCTTTTTCATGTGTCCCTTCTTTTTATAGAAGAAACACTTGGAATTCTTCTTGATATCAGCTTGGGGAGGTACTTTACCTTTCCCTTTCTTATTGGCTTGAGATTTTCCCTTTCCATGCGTTGCCAACATTGCACTTTATCCCAGTTCCATCACCAGTCTCTCTTCCTCTTGAACACACATGGTCATGAGTTCATTAATTGATCATTTATCCTTATGTGTGTTGTATGAGATTTTGAAGGGTCTGTATTGGTGCGGAAGGGTGTTCAGGATGTAGTGCACCAAGAAAGACTCTGATATTTCAACCTCGAGTTTCTTTAGTTGAGCCACAGTGTCCCTCATTTGCATGATGTGCTCGCACACACCTTTCACACCGGTGAGCCTTAGGGATGAGAACTTCATGATTAGGGTGCTTGCTAGTGCCTTGTCTGAAGTGACGAATTGATCATCAATGGCTTTCAGCAAGTCTCAGACCTTTTCATGTTGATCAATGGAACCACGAATACCAACTGAAATTTTAGTCTTAATGAACATCATGCTTAGGCGATTAGATCGCTCCCATCGCTCATAAAGCGTGATGTCTGTTGTAGTGCTGGTATTAATGAGTGTTGGTGGTTCATCTTTCCTAATAGCATAATCTATGTCCATCCACCCCAAATGAAGGAGAACCCTCTCCTTCCAGACCTTATAGTTATCTCCCTTAAGTTCAGGGATATCACAACAAATTTCAAAGAAATTTGCAGGTTGTACAACTGCATAAAATTAAAGATCACATGCTTACGTTAAAATTGAGGCCAGCTAAAAAAAAAAAAATCATGCTTTACCAATGTAAATTCATGCTTAAATTTGAATCTAATGACATAAAAATTGCCTGTGGGCTAAATTTTCAATTCAAGCAGATTCAATTTGAACTTTATGATAAAACTATCAATTCATAAGTCCTGTGGGTAAGCTATGAATAATTTGATGTTTTATCCTAATTAATTATATATAAATATAATAAAAATTCCTGTGGGATAAAATTTACTATATTTAGTATAATTTATTACAATTAATGTCTAAATATTCTTTATGTGATCTTAATCAATCATAATATATAATATTATTTAATTAGAGATGTTGTGGCTATTCTCTAATAAATTTTTTTTATATGGATCACTAGACATTATTTCTTTTATGCATAAAATTAACTTGATATGAGAATAATTATAAATTGCATAAATAAAACTACAATATTCATGCATAACATTCAACGATGTATACTCATTCAAAATAGCATGTTTTTAATTAGAGGTTAAGAAAGAAATTATTTTAATGACCATAAAAGATCACCCGGATTGCAAACACATTTACATGTAATAACAACGAAGGAACGCATCAAGCAATTCCTATCTAAAACTACTAAATCTGACATAAAACTATGCCCCTTGGCTTCTAACTATTGTGTGACTCAGAAGCAAAGTGTACAGATGCTATTCTCCTTAGGGAAAAACGTATAGTAAAATAACCTAAAGACGCACAACAATGCAATGAAACCTCTTTGTATAGAGCACATCAATTTTATTTAAAAATGTACAACCAAATTATAAAAGAAAGACGCACAGAAATGTATGGTTCTGCCATCTTAATGTGGATAGACGTATAACAATATGCATTAAAATGTGCAGAGAAAATGCAAGGAAAACCCAATAGGGACGCACCGAGACAGAATAAACCTATCTTTCTCCAAAACACCAAGGCAGAGATAAAATAGCTCTGATACCAAATGTTAGTTTTAACTCGATTCTAAAATATGCGGAATAAAAACTCTTTAAAAGAATCGAAATTTAGATGCCAAATGGATCATACCTCTGACCATTGATGCTGCTTGAGTTTGACTAATTGTTGTAGAAGTTTTCCCAATTTCACAGTAGTTTTTCTTTCCGTATGGCACTTCCAAGCTCTGCTCACTCTGATTGATGGTGTAAGGATGAAGGGAATTGATTGAATTAAGCAAACTTGGGGACCAAACATAAGTCTTTATAGCCAAGCTTCCATCAAGCTTCTGTTGGCTATGTGTTAATTGTTCCACATATCTAGGTAGAGAACCCTAGATGGAGTAATGGACCATTCCAGAAGCTCCCAACAAGAAAACAGTTACATCCTGTTGGTTTCCGAATGAGTTGTGGCAGTTGAATACGGTTCTAGTTGGTTTACGACAGTTCAATACGGTTTCGGTTGGTTAACGACAGTTCAATACAGTTTCGGTTGGTTGACGACAGTTCAATACGGTTCCAGTTGGTTGAAGGCAGTTCAATATGGTTAAGGGAGCTTACATCCTCATGATTTGGCTGCATGGATCCCCACTCTCTGCAACACCACCCATTGACATATCTATAGCTTCCTGCTTGAAATCTTCTGCAGTCGGATGCTAAGCCTTGAACAGAGCACCACCTTGCCAAGATGAGCCCCTACCACGATGAACCCTTCCACATTCCCTCACAGCAAGGTGGTAGCCAAGAAGTGACAACAAATTCATTAGCAGGAAACTATGCAACAAGGCCAGTATGGGAAAATGGGGAAATACTCAACTTTGAGTATTGTATGCCACAAAAAAATAGCAATCAGATTATACCCAAGTTTCCTTAAGACTAGTTTGTTGGAACTATAGAGGTTATCCTTGGAGGTGGGACCTGGGTTAGGACTTATAGCGGAAGATAGAGACATAATTTGTCTCTTGGAAACACATGAGCATGAAGGGTGCAAGATACCTCTAGTTGAAGGGTATATGAAGATGGCAGTGTGGAACAAGGCAACTGAGAATGGTAAAGGACACGGAGTATCATGGTCTTAGTGAGGAAAAAAAAGGTCATCTCATTCAGTTAGAAAGAGAAGACACAAATAAACAATTCATTTGGTTTAACATATCATAAAATGGAAACATCATCAGAATTGCAACATGTTATTTTGCTCCACAAGTTTCAAAAACTTACAAAAGAAGGGGGCTTGACCACAAATACCCCTTTGCAGCCTTAAAAAATGATATTGCAACATACTCTCAACTAAGTGAAGTCCTTATAATGGGTGATTTCAATGCTAGGATAACAAGTGAACAAGCTAGTATTCTTCATTGTAAGGAAGACTGCAATCCCATTTGGCTTACAGAAGAAAGAAATAATCAATGGACAAGAGTTTCAGAGGACAACAAAAGCTGCAACCTTTTTGGGGAGCAACTGCTTACTCTATGTGGGACATTTGACTTAGTCATTTGTAATGGGTTGGCTAGATGGGCAAATTCTGGCAATTTCACCTGCAATACCTACAATAGTGCAAGTGTAGTAGACTATGCAATTTGCTCACATGGCTTGTGTGAGAAAATGGAGGAATTTTTATTGGTGAACAGCTATGGGAGTTGAAATCTAATCATAGACCGATCTATTTAAGTTTCACTTGAGCTGAACAACAACAACATGGGACAAAAAATCAGTGCACTCAACAACCTCCTTCAAAGGGAAGAATTCTTTTGACTCAAAAAAACTGTAATACCTTCAATATAGTGCTAGAGATGTTGTTTAACAAGGAGAAAATTCCGTCCCAGGGCCTCCATAGTCATGAGCTAACAAATTTAATTCAAAGCGCTCTCACAAAATGCAAAGAGAAAAAAATAGGAAATCTGAAACAAACTGCTTTCCGGTTAATGCTTGGTTTGATGAGGAATGCAAAACAACAAAGAGAACTTTGAAAGAATCAAGTTAGAAAGAAATAAACATAAAAGCCTACAAGCAAATTGTAAGAAAGAAAAAAACTGATTTCATGATCTCAAGGAGGGAGGAACTAATCTTCTTGGGGAAAAATAACCCCAAGTTATTTTGGAAGGAACTTCAAACAAGAAAGAAACAAACCAAAAATAATATCACAGCTTATAAATGGTTCGAGTATGCAAAGCGGCTTTATGAGCAAGATCCCAAGGTTGACCCCCCTCCCTTGGTCAACACTACTACTAATCTCTTCACTGTGCAAGAGATTGAGGCGAGTATCAAAAAGTTGGGTGTTGGAAAAACAAAATATTTAGTTGAACTCCAAGCAGAATATCTAAAGTGGGGATCAAAAACTCTTGCACTCACATTATGAAAATTTTCAACAACGTCATTCAGCAGGGATTCTCTACAGATTGG
Source organism: Picea engelmannii (assembly GCA_009831015.1). Lineage (NCBI taxonomy): Eukaryota > Viridiplantae > Streptophyta > Pinopsida > Pinales > Pinaceae > Picea > Picea engelmannii. The sequence goes on from ML789297.1 coordinate 56,932, forward strand.
ACAACGAGCTTAGCAATACCACTTTTCAAGAGTGGTGATGTCAACAATCCCTCCAACTATAGGACCATAATGATAAACCCCTTGTTCGCAAAGTTATTCAGAAGTATGCTAGAAAATAGAATTAGAAAGTGGGCAGAAGAAGGAGATAAGCGTGCTAAAGGGAAAGCATGTTTCAAACCTAATCACTCAATGATTGATCACGGTATAAATCTAAGGCACATCATTGAAAAAGTGTGGGAGAAAAAAGAGGAAGCCTTTTGTTGCTTTGTCGATTTCAAAAAAGATTTTGACATAGTCCCTAGAGATAAGCTTTGGCATAGAATGGAGGAACTTGGGGTTCCTATGCATCTTAGAGAAACTGTCCATATGTTATATGAGGAGGTTAAAGTCAAAATCAAAACGTCCGCTGGTATCTCCAAAAGTTTTAGGAGCGATATTGGGGTCAAGCAAGGGTGCCCATTTTTCCCTACCCTTTTTGGTTTATATATAGACAAACTTGAAGAGTGGTTAAAGTTATAGGACGATGATGGTGCTCTTTTGGGCGAGTTTGCGATAATGATTCTTTTGTATGAAGATGACCTTATTTTTATTTCTAAATCTACTCTTAGGTTGCAAGAACACTTAATATCCCTTGAGAATTTTTGTAGAACAGTGGGGAAGCAAGTCAACACTAACAAGATGAAAGTGGTAGTTTTCTCTAGTAAAAGAAAACATAATCAACATAAGTTCTACTTTGAAGGAAACACTCTTGAAGAAGTGGCAGATTACAAATACCTCAGAATTGACTTCAACAAAAATCTAAGTTGGGAAGGTTGTAGAAAGAAAAGAACTTTGGGAGGTTGGGAAGCGTTCTATGCTTTCCAAAATAGGTGCAGAGAGGCAGAGCTATGGGATTGGAAGACTACACAAACTCTCTTTGGGATTTTAGTGATCTCGATGGTTCTCTATGGTTGTGAAGTGTGGGCCAACAATACATCTGATTTACAATGGACGCAAATTGAGAAGATTAAAAAACACTTGATTACAAACAAGTTTAAAATTAAAAGTTCAGTCCCTTATGATATCATGTTGAGTGAAATGGGGGATGCTCCCATTGAAGCAATTGCTATGGTGCGTCTCATAAGACATATAAAAAAAATTGAACAAATGGAAGACGATCGTTGGCCTAAGGTCATCTTTAATGACATTTTGTACAAAAGAAAGAAGACGTGGACGCGACAACATATTAAATGGCTTAGTAAATGGGATATTCACTTGAACATGTGCCCTACGAACAATAAAGAGATAAAGGCTTTTGTTATGGATAGGTTCCATGAGTGAACTTGGGATAAAGGATAGGGATAAAGAAAGAGTATTATATTGAAGAGTTTAACCCCACTTACAATCATTAGCAAAAAGCATACATAGGGGCCAATATATCTTGGAGAGCCAAAATGCTTATTGCTCAATTAAGAACCAATTCCCATCAACTCCGTTGTGAAACTAGGCGTTGGAAAAGACCAAAGGAAGCTTGGGAAGAAAGGGTGTGTATGTTTTGCACCTATGGAAAAGTGGAAATAGAAAAAACATTTCATTTTAGAATGTGAAGCCTTCAAAGACAATAGGGAAAACTATGTAAACATCTTGACGACTAGCTCTTGGGATAATCTATTCAACGAGGGGATAATGGAGAAATTGGGGGAGCTCATCAACAAGTTGAACAAGAAAATGGATGAAATGCAAAAATCAGTGTGTGTGAGGCAGTCTGTCCCATAGGCTATTGTTAGCCTTGTGGAAGTTAAAATAGTTTCTTCTTTTTCTTCTTCAACATTCAAAGGGAAAGGAGGGAAAGGAACTAATCTATTGCGACCAAAAGAACCCAAGTGAATTAAGCCTCTAGTGGACGCATGCCCAGAAAAATCGATCACTGGAAGTGATCGCCATCACGTCAGGCCTGCCCACCATAATCTTACCATTTAATAGAGTAACTGATAGAAATCCTCGACGATAAATGCCTCGATCAACAACTTTACCAAGAGTTGGGGCCATGGTTCTCCTCACAAATTCCAAATGACATATCATCTTTATTCTTTGACTCTTATAACTAGGAATCTTTCCCTCCACGTGCCCTTGTTGGAGATGTAATGGATGGGTGGCAAGGGATGCAAACCCCAATATTTTCCTCGTGATGACTGCATTAACACCCCATCCGGGGGTTGATTGATGATTTATAGGGAACAACAATGCTACAAATGTTTTGAAAAGATGACCTAATGTTTATGTGGGCAACGCACTGCAAGAGAAAATGGTTTTGATTGTCAAATTTCTTATTATCACATGAATTATATACTGGTTTTGATTGTCAAATTTCTTATTATCGCATAAATTATATATATGATTTTAAAGTCTAGTCAATAATCCATTTTCATTAGGAACTTTACGAGAGTTTGTTTTTATCTTAGCAATATTAATTTTGTTCTTTAAATTGGCTATAACTTGATTGTAATGATATCTTTATAGCACATTGTCTTTCTCATATTCTCAATTTATTCATTCCCTACAAACTTGTAGGTGATATGAGTCCAAAATAGAGTAAATTGTCTATGTTGTGTCCAATATATGTTATCATTGAGTCATGATAAGAGGATCATGGTGGATCCACTAGTAAATTGATATCATATAACGTGGGTTCTAACTGGGGATTAAAAATAGTGAAAAGATAATTCAATATATTGGATAAATTATTAATGGGGTGAGGGGGTTTTAAAAATTAATCTAGGGGTATGTATATTAGTGGTTTTTGGGGGGCGGTGTGGGGGTATTCAACTAAGAAAAATCTTAGGGATGGGGGGCAGTGGGCAGGGAAACTTTTAGGGGCTAAATTTTCATGTTTTTTTCCAAAAAATTGATTTGCCAATTTCCAATTTTTTTTTATAATTCTTTGCCCAAATTATACAAGATACAATTATTTTACTCTATAAATCACCAAAATTTCTAGAAACTATATTAAATCCTTGGAAATTTGAATATTTTTACAATTTAACATTAGTATGGATCTTTAGAATTTAACATTAGTATGGCCACCAAAATTTCGAGGTGTAAAACCACGTGGAATTAGGAAACACTAATACTGGAGAAGAGGAAAATCATCCAACCCTAACTCTAAATATCTAAATGCTTTCCTAAGAATAATGGATATTGTTATGGGATTTTGATTAGAGGAGTTTTTAGTTGAATGACCTCATTGAATTTAAATTTTGAGTTTCCACTTTTTTTTGGAGATGGTAGTGTTTCTATAATAAAGAAATTTGCATAGAGTTTGAAATTCTTTCATTTGTTAAGAAATTCTATACTTGGGAGGTGTTCATGACATTGTGTGTAAAACATCTTATTTTATCCTCCTGAAATTTATAGGTCTTCGATAAGCTATAATTCCTTTTCTTATTGAAATCACGAGCTTAGAAGTAACAGGTGATGAGCCTTGAGTTATTAATTGAGGAGATCCACTCTTATGATTTTTTTATTAGAAGTGAAGCATCTCACGAGTAGGGTGATACATATATAGTCCTTGACTATCTTATAGAATTTCTCAATGAACCATAAAAATCTTTGATCAAACAATGAAAATGACCATGAATTTCATAGGGGGATCTAAAGATGAAATGGTTTTATGATTCCTAAGGAATATGTTTGATGATTTTGACTTAAATCTCAAGTAGCATATTCTAACCAACATTTTTAAAGTGATGTTAGAGACATATGCCAAATATTGTGATCAATATACTAGTCATATAAATAAGAAGGGGTATAAAAAAATGTCTTAAGAAAAAACTATACTTACAATATTTGGTGAAAATAGTGGGTTATTTTATTTGTAAATATGGGTTAGGAAGGGGCCTTCACAACAAAATTTTGAGAGGTATAAACAAAATTGAGGGTATTCTTTAATATCCCATGAATGCATGTGCTATGCCATAGGTTTACTGAGTGAATCCATCATGGAGAGGATGCACAAATTGCAGAATAATTCTTTACATATTGTTGCTGACAAGGGATGTAAGGGGAAAATAAATGCTAAGACTCATTTAGGGAATAGTCAAATTTCATTTGTCCCTAACCCCAAATATTATGAGATGGTTGAATGCCATTTTCTTGTAAACTAGAAGTAGTTCCAAAAGTACTCGTAATAGTTCAGGAAATGGTGATGGAGGTGATGATCCTAAGAACCCTAAATAGGCTAACAAGCATGTGCTCAATACTCCTTCCAAGAATACAAAGCTCATTACTACCGAATGTAATAAACCTTTGTGTAGTGTTGTGGGAAAAGGTAAGGTACTGGATCATGCATTAATAGAAAGCCAAATAAACCTAAATTTGACTAAGGTGTCTCAACAACTTGTGGGTGTTATTAGAAACAAATAATAGATTTAAGATAAATCTGATCCAATGCTTGGCCCAAGATTTTACCAATTTTTATGCTTCTGTGACAAATCTTATATTGGTCAAACATGTCGATCCTTCAAAGAACGTCTCAAAGAACACATTACTGACACCAACCACAATCAAATATCAAAGTCAACTATTGTTGAACACTCCTTCAAATATAAACATCTAATTTTATTTGTCAAATCAAAATCCAAGTTTTAGAGTCCTATCAATCATCTTGCGTCATTCGAAAAACATTGGAAATTGAGAAACATCCCAATAAATTTAATCACGATGACGACTACAAACTCAGCCAATCCTGGAAACCTATTATTCATCGCCTAGGATATCAAACCTAATTTAGTTTCAATTTCTCCTTTTCTTCCTTTTTATCCCTCCTAAGTCTCTTAACCCTTTATGCTTTTATTCCCTCCCTTACTTAATAATTCCAAATTCAAACTTCCCTCGATTTATTACCTTTTTAATTTTAATGTCAAGTTCTTCATCATATTCTCGTGTATGTCCTCATCTAACTCTTTTGTTTAATTCAATACTTATTTCATACTCTGGTATTTTATCTAATATTTCATAAAAATATTATTTTGGGATTTGTACCTAATATTATATTTAATATTTCACATCGTTTATTTTTACCCTCATTGTTTTTCTCCACAATTTTTTTACTTTGTAACTTCATCTCTTTAATATTTTAATGTTTATCTCAATGGCTATTGATTAATTCATTTACCTTTCTCAATGGTCTGATATAAAATCTCATTTAAAAGATAAACATCAACGCTCCTTTATAACATCATTATTTTCTTTTGTCCCCGACGATGGGTGGAGCGTCCACTCAAAACATAGAACATTTCAAAATTTTTGACACAATTTATATCTAGAAAAACCAATGAGCATTATGAAAAACTGTGAAAACCTACACTCTCAAATGCATCCCTTGTTTGTCACTATTTCAAGAAGAGAGGCCATCGAGTTGCCAGCTATTGGTACACAGAGGCATGCCCATTTCATGGGAAGAAAGGCCATTTTGAGACATCTTGATGGGAGAATCAAGCTACATGCCACACATCGGATTGTTTTCATAGGAGGAAGACAAAATTACTTCCCCAAACCAACATCAAATTCGAAGGTAAGGGGATAAAATGAGGATGACAAATAGTCCATACAACAATGCCAATATATTTTTCCACCATTGCAAGCTGAGTGGACATTAGGAAGAAAAGTGTTGGTGACTTCATCCTAAGCTTCACCCCATAAATTGCACGACCAAGATAAGAGTTTGGAATGTGAAGCCTAAGAGAGATAAAGAAATCATTGCATCTCCAACTTAAGGAGAAGAAGTTTTACAAGGAGTGATAAAAACACATGACGTCCATATCACCATCAAAGAGGACAATGAGTTGATTCCAACAAACAAGGTCACCCCATTCTAATTGTTGTTTGTAATATTCCATAAGAAGCTTCCCTTCTTGGAGATATATCATAGATTGGTGCAGGGAGGTCAATGGAATCCCCTTGTCCTTGTACCATCCAAATCTTAAGGCATTCCATCACCATCAAGACTATGGTCGATTGATGATTATTACCTACAACCATACATGTGTGGGATTCATCAAATGTTTAGGTGGAAGAAGGTGCTATGTTTGCACAACAAGGTGAGAATTCAATGTATGTTTTTAAAGATATAGAGTGTTGGTAAGCATGTGTTGACAACAAAGAGTTATTTCCATGCTAGGAAGCAATTGATCCTAGCAAAAGAAGGTAGACCCCATGGTCCATATTATTTTGAGAATGACATGAAGGAAGAAATATAACAAAGATATAACAATGAAATACACAAAAATATAGTAGAGAACACAAAAATATAGTGAAACCCAACTTCTAATAATGAATAAGATAGAAAAACATTGTAGAACACAAACTGGTAGAATGAGGTAGCTCAACTCTAAAAAGAAAGACATGTTGGCTACGCTTCATTCACAAGAAGATTTACATCACAATACATTGCATGCTTAAAGGGCCTCCTTCACCTCAATTATATATGAGAGAGTGAGAGGAGAATAATTCCCATGATGCATGTGGGATAAATCAATACAAGTTTATAAAATTCCATAGGCATGTAAAACACTAGGAATTCCCAGGAGGTCACCTATCCCAGTACTACTCTAGCACGAGTGCACTTAATCACGTAGTTCTAATGGGATCCGATGCATTAATGCTATGTCGTAGGCATGTGCATAAGACCACTAGGAATCATTACATGATGTCTGTAATTAACAAATGAAGATGGTATTACATTCCATTCCCTATCAAAAGGGTGAATATCATGGTTTATCAAAACCATAGGCTTGAAATGTTGATTTAGTGGAAAAGGTGGTTGGCAACCGAGATCTAGCTGGATCATTCCTCCCCCCTTAGGAAGCAATGGTCCCCATTGCGTCAAGTTCCCTCGGGAGATGGGGAAAATTCTGCTGAATCTGAACCTTTGTGAGTCACTTTCCTTGTTGAAGTAGATGTATTGCTTGTAGTTTTCTTTTGGAAGGATGTCATAAATAGGTTGGATGTGTTGGATCCATTCAATAGATCTAGTTGCATGATATTCCTTGGTTTGAGTGTAGGAGGACTCTTTGGTGATCAATATGCAACAAGAAGAGCTATATCAATGGGGGTTGATGGTTGGAACCCCAAGCACACCTGAAAAGGGTCGTGGCCAATAGATATGTGTGGAACACATGGAAGACTCTCATTCACTTTCTGCTCCTCTACAATCTCATCGATCTGCTTCTGTTGGATAAAAACGTCTCGGGACAAGGTTGTAGTGGTCACAATGACCTCTTGTTCACTGTTGGAATGGATCATGAAGAGGGAAAATTTTGTGGTCTGAGAGATTAATTTGTGGCATTTGTTTTTCGAGATCAATGGAGTGACAATAGTTAGAGCTACCTCTGGTACCCTGTAGAGCTGACATCCTAGAGTAACAATGACACTGCGGGGCTGAGACTCATAGATAGCGTGACATTTCCACATATATATGGTTGTCCTAAAATAACATCACATACTTCAAGTGTGGAAACATCACACACTACCTTATCCTTGAAGGGATTGATTCCATAGGATAGGGGACACTGATGGCTAACACAAATGTCTCGTCCTCAGCTCAACCATCCGATGGTGTATGGTTGGGGGTGTGGCATCGTTGGCAGCTTCAATCTCTTGACAACCTCAGCTGAGATTAGGTTCTTCTGACTGTCAACAATGAAATGTAGTGGGGTCCCCTTTACCCACATCTACGAGTGGAAGAGGCACTCCCCCTCCTCAAGCTCCTTTGGTTCTTTTGGTTGTATTGTTGTGGCCGTGATGGCAACATTGGGTTCTGCATCAATGATCTATTTCCCTATATTGTTCTCTGAACCAAAGTCTGAGTTAGGTTTTGATTCTTTTTCTTTGAGCTCGAACACCAATGACTATTTCGAGCGACATTCATTGGTGTTGTGCCAAGGTATTTTGTGGAAATCACACCACTTTCCAGTGTCTTTATTAAACTTCCCATTACCCTTCTTTGCATGTGTCTTGGACTGGATCTCTTAAGGTTGGCCTTCCTTGTTGATCTGTCCTTTTTTTGTGAGTTAGAGTTTCCTTTGCCATGCTTATGTTGTGGGGTATTTTCAAACTCGAACTCCTGCTTACTCTGTTGCTTGAATTTCTTCTTTATTTTAACTGCATATCGATAAGCAACTCCCAGTGAGGATATGTCCAAGAAATCCTTCTATGTTTGGATGTACCTATGCATACCACTACGATACTTCAAAAACAATTGCCTCTAAGAGTATTTGATACCCAAATTTGAGCGCAAGGTATGAAATATGTTAGTGTACTCCGACACTGTCTGGTCTCTTTTCTGACGTAGAGTTGTCCATCTCATGTACTAGTCATCATAGTTTCCAATAGGGTATAAATCCTCCTTTAGGGAATATAAAAAGGTCTCCCAAGTGGGTTCTCTCTCGAATGGTGTAGATTCACTTGCGGTGTATCTCTCCCAGTAACCTTCCCACCAATATCTGACATGGGGAAGGGATTTAAGGAGCGCGAAGGTGATAATTTCACCGTCGGAAATTTTTTGGACAAAGTAATAACCTTCTAGAAAATTCAACCATTTTTCTAGAGCATCTGCATCTATCTGGCCTTCAGATAAGGGGATATCAAAATTGACTTGTACCTTGAAGGGCATCACACCTCTGAAATGAATTCTTTTTGAAGATGCCTCACCTACTACCATCAGTAGTCTTCGAAGGATGTGAGAGAACTTGTACATCATCACATTTCTCTTTTGCATGAGGGATTCCTTGAGCACCGTCTTGAAAGGATCTCTTTCTCTATGATATCTCTTTTGTTTCACCATGGAAGGTTGCTTGGGATAGCGAGAGAAGTTTTCCTCAAGTGAAAATAACTCGATAACCAACTCTCTATACCCTAACCTCGTCAGGGACTTGTTGTGAGAAATGACAAGGAGCATATTTCTCTGATAGCATTGATCTAGATTATTTTTAGAACAACATGAAGGAATAAATATAAGAGAGATATAACAATGAAATACACAAAAATATAGTAGAGAACACATAAATACAGTGAAACCCAACTTCTACTAATGAATAAGGTAGAAAAACATTGTAGAACACAAACTGGCAAAATGGGGTAGCTTATCTCTGAAAAGAAAGACATTTTGGCTATGCTTCATTCACAAGAATCTTTACATCACACTCCATTGCATGCTTAAAGGGCCTCCTCAATTATATATGAGAGAGTGAGAGGAGAACAATTCCCATGATGCATGTGGGATAAATCAATCTAAGTTTATAAAATTCCATAGGCATGCAAAACACTAGGACTTCCCCAGTGGTCATCCATCCCAATACTACTCTAGCCCGAGCATGCTTAACTACGAAGCTCTAATGGGATCCGATGCATTAACGCTATGTTGTAGGCATGTACATAAGACCACTAGGAAATCATTACATGATGTTTGTAATTAACAAATGAATATGGTATTACATTCCATTCCCTATCAAAAGGGTGAATATCATGGATATCAAAACCATAGTCTCACAATGTTGATTTAGTGGAAAAGGTGGTTGGCCACCGAGATCCACCTGGATCACCCCACTTCTTTTAATGGAGTTGTTATGAGATGGAATAACTATAAAGATCTCATTGAACAAACACATACTAGAATTTGAATTGGATTCATTGACTACCAAGATGGACCATCTCAAAGTCCGAGAGAGGTGGGAATGAATTCTAATTGTAGATTTGTGATCTAGAGATTTCTCCAAGTTGAGAATCAATTAGCATAATTCTGCATTGGAAGAACAAGTGATCCAGGAACTAGAGATAGATCCATAGCTATCACTAGAATTAATGGCTAGAGCCAGAGTTGTATCTATGAGCTAGAGTTAGATCCATGTTCCTAATAAGTATATATAAGGCACATTGATCTAGATTAGTTTCCTTAAATATTCTGGGGACCAAAAAGCCTCTCAATGAGGAGGTGTGATCTGAAATGGATCCAAACCAAGAACATGGTTGTAAGACTTAGTACCTAAATGTAAGTGGAAAATCAATGAAGATTAGATAAGAAAAAAAGATAATGTAATGTAAAGTTAAATGAGACAAACGAGAGGAAAAATAAAGAAATAAATAAAAATAGAAAATGAAAATAGGAGAGAAATAGTGTTGAATGGTAAATGAAAGGTTAGGCCTATTGTCCTTCATATTACTCAAGATCTCCCTATTTCTTCTTGTAAGGGATTATTTTTTCTTGTTGGTTGGCCAAATAGAGGACACATAGAGAGCCACGCGTTGCATTACAACCATAGATTAATGAAATAATATTGAGCAACCATTAGACTGTTGGTTTTCCCATTTGGGATTTTAGGGTAAATATTGTGTTCACATATGATGGATTTTCTCTTTGTGTTAGTTTTCATTTGAATTTAAATGGAAGCTACTCTAGATTTTTAATGGTTGCATAGTTATAATTTTAATGGTGTGAGAATGCATTCTATATTGTAACTCTGTGATTTACTTCTTAGTTTCATTCTCTTTAGCATTTGGAGAACCCCAATAGCTCTCTACCCCCACCATTTAATGCATTTTGAGATTAGAAATCAATAGTTTCCCTTATAATTTTGTTGCAATCTTTTAGGGGTTTGCTAATTTTTTTCTTTCAAGCTAATTGACTCTTGGAGTCATTTGCCGACAAAATTGGGTTTCTTCCTTCACCATAAGTTTCCCATGGTTGTTTGTTGAACTCATACATAGTAAATAGGCCACCCTTGTGGTTATACACTTCACATGCTTTGCTAAGACGACCCCACACTGCCAATATTCAGCCCATGAGGCCATACACAATTCATATCAGTTGATTGGAAGGAGTATGATGTTGTATGTAGGTCATACATGTTGTATGGACAATATTCATCCCAAAGAGCCCATATCTGCCTCTTCTTGAAGTCATATGATTTGGTTGGTTGCATTAGAATATCTACTGGTATGCGCAGGGTTTGGACATTGTTGTCTGGTAATATGTGCCATCGAATTCAAACATGAATATTTAATTACTCTCCCCTCTCATCGATTTTGGAATTTAGTGTTTCCAATCCATGTGAGCATCCACTAGACAAAAGCATTGGCATAGTGTGCAATGGTATGTTCAAATAATTTCCATCCAATATATGTGTTAATTAAGTGCCATCTTGTATGTGTTATTGAATGTTGTTTAATTGAATAGGAGTTCAATTACAATCACAAGAAACTTGGAACAAAGGCATTGTGAATTATATGCCAATTGTGAATTGTGAAAGCTTTATTCGAGACAATCCACTTACATTGAAGGACACACACATGTTTGTAGATGAGGATTAAACTATGTTGGTAGTTTGAGTTGAAGCCTTAGTGCATGCTTATGGTAATATGCAATCTTGGGTTCATTAAGATGAGTTTTTTTGGTTGTCCAAACATTGCATAGAAAGTTGGTAGTAGTGCTCATTTTGTGTGGAAACAAGTCTAGAGATCACAGAATCAATGAACACCATCTCAAGGAGATAGAGAAGGATGAACATAAGAACCAACCTTGTCGATATTTGATAATAGGGTTTTGATTACAATTTGTAGTTGAATTGACTTTTCATTGTTATGTTGAGCTTGTCACTATTATATTGAGTTGGTTCCATCGAAAATAGAGATATGATCCATACTTCTTTTGAATCTGCTACAAGCAACTCATATGATTGGAAATCCATCACAAGGATTCAATCAGTAAGCAATTGAATTTTGTTTGAGAAACATTATATTTTTTGATTTCCATATCAAGCATATAGTGTTGCATATAAGTTGGCATTCTAAACTGCAATATGGAATAGAGGACTTATAGCTATTCATAGAATAGAGATCTATGGAAAAGTTAGAGAAACAAATATCATAAAGTTAATTCCAAAAAGTATATGTCACGGTGAAGCAAGTGGGATATAAGTCCTTCATTTAGGGGTCATGTAATGGGTGGTTTGAGATGAATGCTCCCTTGAATAATGAATCCACATATTGATTCACCATTGGTTCTTCAATATCCTTGATGCATTTAACTAATGAAATCCAAGTGAAGTTTGAATCCATCTCCAGAAAAGAATGATGAAGTGGTCAAAGTCCCTAGTCTTGTGTCAAATGTAAGCATGCTAGCCAAATAAATTGGGAGATTCATGAACCTACTAATATCCTTTTCCTTCTTACCTAACCTTGGTATAGAAATATTTTCCTTGTCCATCTTGTCTTGCACAAAGCTCAAGTAATTGCTAGGATGATTCTCTGAATTCAATTTGTGAGCATATTACACACTATGATAGCTTGTAACATAATTATTATGGGGCATTTGAAATATCCACAATCGTTCTAATTTGGTTGGATCAATGGTGGCCCTAAGTTTGTTGGTGATTGAGACACAATCATTACACCTTGAAAATAAGTTGTTCTTTGTGATCCAAACATCTAGAAATTTATTTCTCATTATTTTGTTGAATTGGGATTGTAACATTGGAGGAATACTAAACATAACCATGTCCCCATTAAGATTTTTGAGAAGCGAACACTAGGTCATATTTATAGGCAATAATCTGAGAGGTGCCCTTGTTCCATATTGATGTTTTAAGTGTGTTAGATATGGATCTTTATCTAAATTTTGATCCACAATCTTACTAAGTCTATCCATTGCYRCAATAGTATTAGATRTCRATTTGTGTAATCCACTATTACCATTCACTATCTTCAAGTCATCATTTTTTAACATATCCTTATAGTGGTAGAAAGTGCTTCTTTTTATTCCATAAGCCCAATACTATGCATTTTGACAGACATTTAATGTGTCAAACTTCATTGTAAGTAGAGTTCTCTTATTTATTTCTCTATCTCTAGAAATAATGGCATTTGATACTAGAAAATTTAGTACAAATTCTCTTCCTAAATTTTCATTCATGAGATACACATTCGTAATACCTTCATCCATTGATCCCAACTGTATTTTAGAAATGTAATTATGTTTACACCAAGGTGTAGTGTGCATGCTTATAATGAAATAAATTTCATCAAATGTTTCAACACATATTGTACTTGACTTACTTTTAGAATATGCACTCGTACTTTGGCGTTACAATTGATTGTATGGCCTTGTTGTCACAATTTATACATTGGCACAATATACAATACCCATAGGTGGATACTTCAAATACAAAGGAGTTKCTTCTATTATGTCRCATAATTTGACCTCAACTTCCTCATGCGAAGGAGCTATAGTTGAAATTTGGTGAATGTGGAAAGGATTATTTGAAGAAATAATTTTGTCTTATAGAATTTATCTTGATGAATTTGAAGATACCCTATGATGTATTGTGTTTGACATTTTGTGCTAGTTGGGAATTTAGAAAAGAAAATAGTAATGACTATAACTTTGATGATTTTTGTGCTTTGTTAATTAGGGCACATGAAAAGTTGCTTGATGAAGGTAACATTATTATTAAGTGGCAAGATCATCTCCTTAAGGGAAAAGTTTGATAGAACTATGCAGAAAGAGGTCAACAAGGAAAATTTTAGGGACTGAATATTTCACCCATGGGATAAATTTCCATTTTTATTCCAAAAAACGGTTCACTAATTTCCATTGTTTCTTAAAATTATTTTCCCAAATTATATAGGACAAAATGATTTTACTCTATAAATCACCAAATTTTTCTAGAAACTGTATAAAATCCTTAGAAATTTGAATATTTTTACAAAATATTGCCAATAATTTTCTAGTTAGCATTTTAAGAATCAATAAGATTCAACAAAGTTTTTACACTTTAACATAAGTATGGATCCTTAAATTTTTCCCTAGAGGTCGAGTATACAATCAGTGGGAAGATCATGTAGGTTATCATGACAAGGATTGTATTGACTAGATTGATGAGAAGAAACAAAGTGATCAACCATCAACTAAGAAAGGTAAGAAGAAGATGACCCATTGCTATTGTGGAAAGGCATGACATATTGGGAAAATTGTCGGAAGAAGACTAAATATCTTAAGGAGAATGTCAAGAAGCTTAAAGGTGAGGCATTAACTAGTCGATTGAGACTCAACCAACTTGCAACGTCATCTTTCTAAAGGTAAGGGAAGTTGTTGAGCTTAAAAATTGTTAACACCCATATGATTGCAAAGTATCACAACAAATCTATCTAGCAAATTTTTTGTTTTCTTTTATGACCCTAATGAGCCTCAATTTTTCCCTAGTATACAATCATTTAACTTAAATACTTGCTAGACTATACAAGGAACCCTCCTAATGTGCACTAGGATGAAAATGATCAAACAAATTGTTGATTGATAGTTTATCTATGTCTATTTCAAATGTGATTCATGGCTTATTTATGATACTGTTAATGTGTCTTGTGAATTTTGGAAATGTTGCATGCTTATGATATGGTCCTTGGTCAATAAAATCTATTTGAAATGATGTTATGGTTTGTATAGGGTTGCTATCACCATGTATTTTAATGTGGGTACATGTTGCAGGTTTTGTTACATATGCACCCAGTTGTTCCCAAGTGGTTTTTTCATTGATGGGTGTAGTGGTATATGAATGGTTGATGTGGACCTCCTTACTATTTCCTTGATACCTATTGCAAGAGAATGTTGGATATATATATAATTCAATGTCCATTAGGTTTACAACAACATGCATAAACATACACAAATGAATATAGTCACGTCTTTAGACAATGGACATGACTTTACAGTGACAACATTATCTATACAAACAACATTAAACGTAGCATGCAATAAGGTATATTACACATATAGGTAAAGAACACAACATTAGTTTGAGGAGAAAATTAAAATCAAGTTTTGAGGGTGAAATTAGGTCCTACCTACGAACTCCTTGGTGTCCAGTGTCATAGTTTTACCTACAATTAAATTATTATATGTAAAAGTTGAAACTTGAGTTCTGACATGCCAAACCTTGATGTATAATTGCACCCGAGTTGCAAGAATATATGAATTATGAACATTGGAAACTAACCTATGTGATATCACCCACCACCCTATCAATTGCACTGAGATTTAATGTGTTGCTTGCTTAGTTTCTATGGTTCCACTTGGTTGTCCCATATTGGGCCAACACATGCATGTGATGTTTGTCTCCATACTCCTTTGATCTAATCCTATAGTAGCAATTAATGGATGGTTTTACAATGCATGACCTACCTTGTTCCATGCAATCACACTTTCCATTTTGATTGACTGCTATTGGGGTTTAGCTCTGCAATTTATCTATTGAAATCAAGGGTTCTATGTGTTGTGGTTTTGATCATTTATTACCCAATATAGAGTTCTATTGGAGGGATTTATATATTGGGTTATTCTTCAATTTTGTCTCTCACCCATTGATATTTGAGTGTTATTCTCTGTTGTGAGAGACAAGATTGGAAACATACCTCGAACTATTGCACAATACATTTGAGGAGGCATTTTGTTAACAACAATTTGGTTTAAAGTTTGAGTGGATGGACATGAGAAGCCAAAATCTCCTAGCCATGATTGGATAAAGGTAGGCCTCAACCTATTGATTTCCATTTCTCATTATGGTGGTTTTCTTGCTTAATTTAGGATTGTTATGGGTGTTCTGTGTCATATAGTCCTCCAATCATAGTTTTCTTTTCCATTGTTATTGCAAGTTAATATTCCTAGTTTTATTGTTTTTTGTCAAGGATAACCAGACATGACGATTTACACAGGGGAATACCCATTTTTTTTTAAAATACATTTATGTTATTGGTTGATAGTATATAATGGCTAGTTCATTGGTTAAACACTCCTATGTTATGGTATACCTTGTAGATTAAATATTATAGGTAGTTGGATTCCAATACATATGTATGTACACAATTTGTATGAGGTAGATTGTAGTAAGTGGAGCATACTACAACCATCTCCATTTCCCTCTATTATTGGCTTCTACAATTGTTGATTTACCTTCCATTCTTGAAATATTGTATTAATATCTCCTCTTCTTTACATACAATGAAGGGTGTATACAAATAATGATAGTGCCCAAACTTGTGTCATGAGCTACTATAATGGGGAAGCTTTTGTTCACATGCATGCATAGCCATTATTTTCATTTGTAACCCTTGGTATAAAATAAAGTATTGGAATAAGTTGTTTGGTACATGATTAAACTTTAGCTTTATCTTACATCCATGTAGTCAATCTTGATCAATTAAAAATTCAGTAATGTAGTCAATTCTAAGGACTACATTGAATTTTGGGTTGGATGAAGTATTAATGATGATATCTTCTATTAGAGAAAGTGTTGAAAGGAGGTTGAGCCTTATGTTAAAATACCCGCCATCATGTATCCTTTTTCATATTGTTACCTTGCACATCTTTTAGACCTATCCTTTATGACACACATATACTCTTACTACTTGATATTAGAATTTTCATGCACACATGATTGAAGGGTATGATTGTGATCTACCTATGGTTGTTGGATTCAAGTATTTTCATCTTTATGTCAGTATTTATGTGGATTGTTAGCAAGGCATTTTATCTTTTCCTGCTATCGATGGAAAACCTACAATTAAATCTTTGGGATACCGAGCATATGAATTGTTATATATATTTATGTATGTATGTACGTGGAATGGGTTATGGATGATTTATTTAAATTCAACTTGTTTTTCATATATAATTTAAATGAGTTTACACATCATCAAAATTGATTTCATGTGCACACTAGTTGAGTTGATACTAGTAGTTGACCTAGGACCTTAATTTCCCGTTAGGTTTTGTGACCTTCATAATAAGTCCCCACCATGTACAATATTGTAATTAATGCATTTGTATTTCTGCAAAGGAAACAATTACAACCTTTTATCTACTTTCCCATATCTTATAAAAAAAAGGAGGGGTACATGAATAAGTAGGGAGATAAGAAATGAGGGAGCAAGTACATTTTTTTTTTGACTGCATCATATCTAAGTTCATTCTCAGAGTCCTTCAATAGTCTAATAGTATTAGAAATGGAAGGCATGCTGCAATATAAGGTCTAGCAATAGGTGTTATACAATTATTTTCCACCCGATCACTTTATGGGCATCATCTAGGAGTCAACAGTATGAAACACTGAGCCATACCAATTTTCCCTTGAGGTTACAATACTTTTCTGCATAGTGACTGGTGACCCATTTGCAGCCTGTGACCAGGAAGTGTTGGTTGCTTCCTATCCTCTTGCAAGGAGAAATCGATCCCTCCCTACAAGAATGCAGGACGTGACCGGTTCTGTTACTCCCTTTTTAGAATTGGTTTTGTGAGATCATATTCAACCACAGATTCTTCATGGTTTGACCTCAAGAAGATCTTCATATTTGGCATGGAGATATATCCAAATTTCCATTTGATCTTATCTCTACTATCCTATAAATAATGGGGGTCTCTCATGGGAAAAGTGGAGGAAAAAATAAAGTAAGTTTATGCTGAAAGATTAATCACCGAGCTTGGGCAAGGAATTTGGTTAGAGCTTCACCAAACTATCGAATTGTAAGTTGCAAATTGTTCCATGTGATTAATAGAAGATGCACATGACTTTACCTCTTATTTGATTGTACATGATTTTCATAATCTTTGGAAATAATTAATATGTTCATGTCATATCATTAGATCTATAATAAATTACATATGATATATTTGATCTTGTGAAAGGAGTTTGCTTGTATCTTCATGTGTGTATATCCACATGGACAAGAGATAAGGACATCTTCGACAAGGAAAATGACGAAAGAGCGTGCAGGGACAACCATCAAGTGACTGGTAAACTTTTTATTCCATCCATTTATAGATCAATTTTGTGTATGATTCAGATCTAGGAATGTCCAGAGTTTGTATCTATAGTCTGTTGTCAATATTACCAATACTCGTAACCAAATCGACAACTCCCTTTTATGGACACATTAGATTTTCCAAATTTGTCCTATTTGATGAATGATCCCATAATGCATGCCCCATTTTGGCCCCCTATACCCGAAAAACTATTGTTCAACATCCCTAAGTTTGATGGAAAACCTGGAGAATATCCGTACAACCACATCATGAACTTCCATTTTTGGTGTTCTTCAAACTCCTTGATGGATGATTCCATCCGGTTACGACTTTTCCAGAGAACACTCACAGGAACAACAACTAAATGGTATATTGAGATTCCACATAAATCTTTTAATGAATTCAACACTCTAGCCATGGCATTTCTGACTCACTTCCAACTTCTCATTCGGTATGAGACCGATACTGAGCTATTAACCTCACTTCTACAATCTTCCTCCAGTCACATTTCTGATCGCATTCAAGAATGGAGGTGAAGAAGATGGTTCATTAAAACCACCATCCCAGACCAAATTTTGGCAGATTGGTTCACAAAGTCACTTTTACCACACATCGTCAGAGACGTCTCCACGGGAGGTGTTGTAATTGAGGAGAAAGAAATCAATCGTGCCTAATATTTAGAACTGGTATACTTCTAGTCTAGCACATTATACAATTTGATTCCCCACGCTCCTTGTCCGTTGAATGATCAATCAAAACCAGCCCTGGGACCCCACGCCGATGGTATGGTTGGTCCCGTATCTTCCACTATAGTTGGCTAGTCAACTTGGAAGCTTAGTCAATCGAATATAGCTCACAATCCCACCTCTTCTGCACTCACTACCACCTCCACTTCGACTCCTGCTCAAACCTACAAGGTATACTCGGTGCAATCAACTACACCCAAAAACCTGCAACAATCCGGAGGAAAAAATAAAGGTAATAATAATAAGAAAAAGAAGAATCCTTATGAGAAAACATGCCCAAAAAACCAAGATCCCAATGTTGGGGAAAAAACAAATGAAAGGAAAAATATCCTTGCATGATATGTAAGGAGGACCACTACACTAAAGAATTACCTTGCCTTGTCGAGTTTCATCAATACATTGAACGCGGGGGAACTCCTTCCCAACCAAAAATATTAACAAATCTCCCCCCCCCGCCCCCCCCCNAGATGATAACACAAAACCACACACCCCCATTCGGGGGAAACACAGAGTCATAAAAACAAACGTTTTGATGGTTAAATCTGTGGTGGAATTAAACACCAGAGCCAAGAATTATGAGTCCATGGAGGAAAAAAAATCATCAAAGGGTCCTCCACCAACTTCACTACCCACTAGCCCTCTCACGTTAGAGAAACCGACTTTTGAACCTACCATCCTCCCTCCCAAAGGGGTACTTCGATGGACCACCCACAATCTGAATGCTCAGGAAAACCAACACTATAGCCAAGGCCCCGTGTGTCATGTGTGCACTCGAAGTATTGCAGAGTTGTCCCGCATAGCGAAAATCCTTGCTATCAACCATAAGGGGGAATGGGCTCTTCAGATTCTAACATTATTTCCTTTTACATAGAACAAAGTGAGCCACACTTTTCACACCAACTGGCATTGAAAATTACAGTTTGGTGTTTGAATAAGAACATCTTTCATATGGTGATCGACAAAGGAGCGATCGCTTGTATTGTGTCTTTGTCATGTTGGAAATCCATTAGTTCTCCACAACTCACCACATACTCAACCATCCTTAAAGATTTTGATGGAAATTATTTTAAACCCCTTGGAATTCTCACCTCCCTATCCATTGAGCTCAGGGGCAAGACTGTCTCCATTGAATTCGAAGTGGTCGACAACACACTCGACTAAAATATACTCTTAGGATGCACTTGGCTCTATGCAATGAAGGCTGTCACATCCATTTTGCTTTCATGTTGTACGATTTCCACATCAAGGAAAGATAATTACGATTGACCAATTGGATTATTGAATTGTTTACTTGTGTGCTAATCCGACTACCGATGTGCCCTTTGTAGGTGAATATTCCGGGGGGTATGAAAGAGTTGATGTAGGTGTGTTTAAAGATCCATCTCTTATGGGGATATTCCACCTCCCTGCACCTGACACCACCAACATAGGTCCCATCAACATGATCTCTTCTTTCGTGAGCACATGAATTCATTCTTACAATCCTTGGGTTCTTCCTCATGCTTCATAAGTAGACTATTACGTAGCTACTATGCCATTGTCACCAACTGAATTATCATATTCAATGATATAGTTAGTAGGAGAATTTTTTTACCCTGATCTTAGTCTCCCATTGGATGAGGAACTAGATGATTTCTCTCTTCCTTACTGGGTTAACTCTCCATTCACTTCACATGACCTCCTAAATGATGTTCTACCTTCAGACAAGGCCATCATGGAAGTAATGAATTTAGGAGAGAGACCATGGGAAGATCCACACCATCGATCATATTTCCTTCCTAGTCAAGAAAAACCAGAGACACATATTCAAACCCTCATTTCAACAGACGATCGAGACCAACCCCAATTCCCTTCCACTTCCTAGTCCATTTTATCTAAAGGCAACCTGGGTAACATATAGGAAACCATTTCAATTGATATTTCAGTGAAAGCTGGGGTTGTGGAACACATTCATATATGTGTATCTTGTTCCCCTTAAGAAATTGAATCCTACACTTCCCTACTCAAATAATTCTGCGATATCTTTGCCCGGTCCTATGAAGAAATTCCTAAAATAGACCCTCAAATTGTTGCACATAAAATTAAGACTTACCTTGGAGCCCGTCCTGTTTGACAATGACTCGATGAGTCCACCCTAGGAAAGATGCGAAAATCAAGGTGGGAGTTGAAAAGTTATTGAATGTTGGATTTATTTATCCAGTGTTCTTGACTGAATGGGTATCGAACATTAAACATGCCACTATCCTTGTATGTGTTGATTATAGGGATTTAAACAAGTCCCATCCTAAGGACAATTACCCCACCCATTTCATTGACTATATTATCGATGATTTTGCTGGATGTGAAGTCTTTTCATTTATGGACAACTTCTCTAGCCATAATCAAATCAGAATCATTTCGGAATACCAACACAAAGCAACTTTCATTTTCCCTTGGGGAACTTTTTCATATGGAAAGCTACCTTTCGGCCTTAAAAATGTTGGTGCAACATTCCAACGAGCCATGTCCTACATATTCCATGACATTAAACATATCATACAACTGTATCTGGATGACCTTCTCGCAAAATACGGGAGGTGCGAAGATCATCCAGATCACCTAAGACAAGTTTTTCTATGCTGCCGACATTACAACATTTGTTTAAACCCACACAAATGAATTTTTGTTGTGGAATCTGGCTGTCTTCTAGGTTTCTTCATATCCAGGTCTGGGATCAGAGTTGACCCCTTAAAAGTTGAGGCAATTACCAACTTTCCTCCACCTTTCTCTATAGCCCAACTTCAAAATTTATAGAGAAAATAAAACTTTTTACGACGCTTTATCGCCAACTATGAAAAAATTACAAAAGGTTTCATGCATTTACTTAAGAAAGGTGTTCCATTTATTTGGGACGAGCAAGCTCAATGCTCCTTTGATGGTTTAAAATGTGTGCTCACATCCATGCCTTTATTGAAACCTCCCAAATATAACCGAGACTTTCTCTTATATCTCGCTAATTTCGAAAGCACCATTGGCATGGTGCTTGTCCAAACTGACAATGGACAAAATGAACATGTTATTTACTATCTTAGTAAGGCCCTTGTTGGTGACGAACTTCATTACACTTATGTTGAGAAGTTGACATTGGAAGCTATTTTTGTTGTCCAAAGTTTTCGACATTATATTTTTTTGCGAACTACCACAGTTATATCTGATGCTAACCTAATGAAGTATATATTGTCACATCATATTCTTGGGGGAAGATACTCCAAATGGATTGTTATCCTTCGAGAATTAGATCTTGAGTTTTCTACTGCCAAGTCTAAAAAATCCTTGGTATCCGCTGAATTGATGGCCAACCTTCCCCGAGTCCATGATGAATCCATGGTACAAGATTCATTACTTGATGAATATTTGTTTCTCATTGACTCATCTGATCCATGGTATGAAGATATGTTAATATATCCCCAAACCTAAAATTTTTGGCCTAAATTATCGAAACATGACCGTCTACGTATTCGCCATTACCTTATTGTGGGAGACATTCTTTATCATCGTGGGGTATATATGGTGTTGCGTTGATGTGTTTTCCACCATGAAGCTGAACATATCCTTAATGACTGCCACTCTGGAGCATGTGGTGGTCGTTTTTCTAGGTTATCCACTGCCCAAAAAAATTTGCGCGTCGGTTACTTTTTTCCTTTGATCTTTAAAGATTGTATGAATGTAGTTCAAATGTTCCATCCTTTCCAGATATTTTCAAAAATGATGTCCGCTCATCCCGCTCCATTACATCCTCTATTTGTCATCATCCCCTTCGCTAAATGGGGGATCGATTTCACCACATGTAGACCAACCTTTGCCATCGACCATAATTACATTATTGTAGCCGTTTATTATTTTACCAAATGGGCAGAGGTTATGACTACCTTTTCCAATGACACCAAGACTGCAAAACTTTTCATATTCAACCACATCATTTCTAGATTTGGTGTACCCAAATCAATCGTGACCGATCATGGATCACACTTTTGCAACAATATGATGAATGGACTATCCACTTTGTTACATTTTGACCAGGAACAATATTCCCCTTACTAACCCCAAGAAAACAGAGAAGTTGAGTCTATCAACAAGGTACTCAAAACAATGCTCCAATGGATGGTAGGGAAAAATAAGTCAAACTGGCACCTTATGCTATTTTCGACATTATAGGCATATCGAACTTCTGCAAAAACTGCTACTAGTCTTACACATTTCCAACTCGTTTATGGGTTAGAATAGTACTTCCCATTGAATGTGAAATACCCTCCCTAAATCCAACGATCGAACTCCTCCCTAATACTTCCACCAAGGAAGAACTAATTCTTTACTTGTCTCATATTGATGAACGCTAACAACAAGATACCATGGTTAATGAGTGACATAAAATATGAGTTAAATCCCAGTATGACCAAATCGTACGTCCTCAAGTATTTTTAGAAGGAGACCTGGTTTTGGTTTATGACCAAGACCATGACAAATTAGGAGCAAGAAAGTTCGAACCATTATGGAATGGCCCCTACATTAGTAAATGTGCATTACAAAAAGGATCCTATGAGTTAGCAGACTATGAGGGAAACCCTTTATTTGAGCCTCACAACGATATCTACCTCAAAAAGTACTATGCATAAGCTTAACGTTATCTAGTGCTTTTGTATTATATGTATCATAGTGTGGTGTGATATATTTTGTTTCCTCTGAGTGATGTAATTTGTTGGTCTGCTTATCGTGCTTGGTGCTTGATTGGAATATGCCGATGACCTATTCTACCTATATCAGATATGCGGATGGAGCTAGTTGCAACACCTGAAACATCGCTTCCATTTCCTGGGCGATTTTCTCACCCACAAATTAACAGGTGAGTTCAGGGGTCATCTTCCTCGGTCGTGCAACCAACAACATTGAAAAATATAGTGCAGTTATCAAACTTATGTTTGAAGCTTCAGCTTTAGGCATTCCTCATTTCATTGTTAGGTTGGACTCCCAACTTATAGTTTCACAATTAAACTCATACTACTCTATCCAACACCCAATTTTTTTTCGCAAGTATTTGAGGGTCTGTCTCCTTGAGAGAGCATTTGATTTTATTTCTTATGAACATATCCCAAGGGAATTCAATTCATTAGTTGACTCGTTAGAAAATTATTTATTGAACTGACATCTACAACATTAAGCAAATTAATCAACCAAGAATTTATGTACATACATTCCAAAATATTTGTACACATGCGTAAAAACCACAAAGTAAACATCCATGTATATAGAGAGAGTTTTCAAAATACATCATAAGTGTAACATCAAAAAATTAGGACATGTGCCCATACATCTGAATATAAGCTACATACTAATCATCATGTGGATCCCTATTCTTGCGATAACACATCATAGACCTAACCACCTTCCATAGGAGGCAGGAGAAGGTGCCACCTACACCAACAATATGCCTCTGTGTTCGCAGAGGAAGATCATCCAAATGTGGTACTAGAATCCCGATAGTTAATTCCTCGAGGTTCACCTCGAGATCCTCTAAAAGCTTTGTCTGGGGCCCTCCACCCTACTATACTCAAGACACTCCCATGTACTCCACACGATGATCAAGGGGGGACATCCCCTCTGGACAAAATGGTGCACAATATTTAAAACCCACATAATTAGTCATACTACACACAAAAAAATTCATATATTTTAAAAACACAAACCATCAAATATTCCAAAACAAATTTAAATAATTTTTTTTGCCAATCATTCTTACTGATATCATTGCTCCATCCCTCCCCATTGGGAAGGACCATGTCGGGGTCCCCTTGATAATCCACCCTGATGTAAGGATAATCCTCTTTGGATATGATCTAACCATCCCACAAATAAAATGAACATTCTCCAAAATGTAGCTTCCGCCCTACCTTGAGATGCAACAACAACTTTGTCCATTTCTTCATGGCTAGATCCCTCAGTCCACCCATAGGCCATGTCACCCAAGGGCATGAAGAAGGAACCTGCTTGAAAAATAATGATATCAGGATCAAAGTATATCCAAATTGATTTTTTCATCCTGTCCTACATTTGGTAAACTGCTCCTTCATGTTCACTAGGAGCCCTGAGCACCATTTGTATATAGTGGGACTCAGACACATCATGACATAATTGACATGGATCCTCAAAGCCAAGTGAGGCCCTGTAATACCTGCTACCCATGTGATATTATATAAAATGGTTTGGAAGGATAGGTCTGTCACCTATGCAATTGGTAGCTTGTTGCTTCTCTTTATCATCTTCAAATGATAATATTGTCTGATATAGGCATCAACAAGCTCACATGACCCTTCCTTGTCCCCAAATAGTACCATCGTGCCCCCTCGCTGTGATAATCCTATGAGGAAATAGATATCCTCAATATCCAATGTTAACACTTGGTCTCAAACCATGAAATGTTTCCCATCGGGATCCCACATCCCAATCAACTGCTCTAACATCAACGATTGTGCTCTCATACTCTGGCACAAGAAAAACTTGAGCAACCCACAATCTCGTAAAGCATCTAAATTTCTTGGGTCCTCCATGGAAACATTATCATTAAGTTCATTCTCCATCTCTTTCCATTCAATCATGATTTCAATACATGCCAAACAACATGAAAAAATCATTAGAACGCATACCCATAACCCATAAACTGAAAATCATTCAAGAAAAACTTCAAATAGACCCGGTCGCCCCTTCCCCTATAAGACAGAGCGACTGATCACTCCCCATTTCTTGTCACAGAGAAACCATCTAGACATGGTCTCTCCCCACTTGTTTCCACAGAGTGACCACTTCTTACTGGTTGTCGATCGCTGGGAGATATCCCTACATAGGCCGACCATCCTTGGTTGGTCACCCCCTCACCAAGTGATGGAAGCTATCGGTCGTTTCCATGGCTTTGGAAACCACTGGTCACCTGCATCCTTTGGATACCAGGAGACCAGGGATTCCGGGTCATTAGCCCGATATAGGGTCCCATGCGACCGTGCAAAACCAAAAATTTTGGGCCTCACTACAAGAAAGTTTTTCAATAAAATTGGAACAAAAAATGGGTTTGCTAAGTTAGGTTTAGATTACTAACCTGGCAGGTAGTAACTGACATATATGTGGCCCAAGCTCCCGAAATAACCACTGCAACTTTATCCACAAAAAATCTCTTCTCCACCTGTTTACCAAGGGTAACAAAACAAATGAGGTAAAAATCCCATTTACCCCATATAATCATTGTTTTTCCATTTTTAGCAAACTAGCTTTGAAAATAGCCCTTTTCACACTGGAGAAGTTAATTTTTTAAATTTTTCGGGAGTTTTTTTTTTAAGATTTTTTTTTAATCTTTTGGGCTACAAATTAATATTTTTTATTGTAGATATAGACCAAGCTCCTGTTATAATATTGATTCAACTTTCGGTAAGTGTTTTGAAACCTGGCATTTAGGATTAGGGTTCTGGTTGTTTCCCCTTTTCCGTTGCATTCTTTTGTCTGCCACTTAATTCCCCTCCTTATGCCTTAAGTTCAACCCAATTCAAAATGAGACATTGGCCCTTCCATTATTTTCACGTCGTATTTTGAGTGGTATATCCTACCTTTCATGTGCATCCTAGATTAGCACCCGTTACTATCATTCAATGCCTATCATGAAATTTTAGGGCCACAAAACCCTCTGTAGTGCTTTATGTTTCGAAATTGAGCTGCATTCACTATCTTTCCATAATATTTATCCTTCCCAGAGAAGGTTCCCAATAATTTATATTGTTTCTGGTCGCACCCATGCTTCTGTTTTGCCACTTTTTGTTGTTATATCGTTGTATGCTTCCATTGCTTACCACACTACAACCATATTTAATCACTAGCCATATAGTTTCTACCATATAAAACACCTATGGGTGAGAACCGCTGTCATGAGTGGTCATCATTTTCCATGTCCTATTGCAGTCCATTGCTTCAAGTCATGTTCCTTGCGACTGGGACTTAATTGCAATCCACTCGTTCTCTCCAGCCAAGCTTACTATTACCCATTTTTTTATTGTGCTTGGTAACCAACCATGACAAAGATACACCCCAGAGTCTCCGTTAATCTCTTTTGAGACTCCCTAAACATGAAAATATTTCCTAGTGAGCTTGTTTTATTTCACACTCATTAAATGGATTCGAAAGGACGTCTATTCGGTGTAAGTTTACCGTTTTTTCGAACCGGATGGAACAATTACGAAAAATGAATGCTCTAGTAAACCTTGGCTAGAAGAGTTCTCCCTTGTATTCTTTTATCCTTTTTTGGGCTCACAATACAAGGAAAATACCCTCTAGCGAAAGTTATAACATAGTTTTTTAGTGTTACAAAATTGTCAAAAATTGTCAAAAAAACCTTCGTGAAAATATCCATTTTTGGTAGCGGATGTTTTTGTGGAAATTATAATGGAACTTCATTATAACTAAAAAACATTGGGCCGGTGGAGGTTGTAGCGGATGTTTTTCTAGTTAGTGTGCTTCATGGTCTATACACACTGGTGCATTCCCAAACATAAAGCACCGGTGCCTACATTACACCGAAAGCACCAGATGAGTCCTAAAATATTGGGGCACCAGTGCGTTAATACAAAATAACACCCCGATGATTTAATAACAACAACACACCGGTCAAATATATGATACCAAGCACCGATGCGTTCTATAACTTAAAGTACCGATGCTTACATTTACAAGAAAGCATCGGGGCTGTCCAAAAAATATTGGGGCATCGATGCTTTTATAAGTAATAATGCACTGATGCCTTAATAAGAATAAGGCACCAGACGAATCTACGATACCATGCACTGATGCGTTAAAAAACAAACCCTACCGGTGCATGATATTCAGAATGCACCGGGGTGGAAGTGTGATACAGGAGCACTCGTGCATTTATTAATTAAACACATCAATAAAGGTTTTTTATTATTATAATTGTTGGTTAAAATATTATTAAGATCAATGTTTATTCCTTGTATATCAACACCAGTGCTAATTTAATTATGGCACCGGTGCGTTGTATATTGAAACAAACCAGTGCTTTTTATCATTTAATGCACTGGTTGTCATTTTCTCTTTTTAGAAACATCGACTTGTAACAATGCACAATTATTGTTATTTTTTAATTCCATTGTTCATAAAAAAATTGACATATATATTATAATAGTATTCATATAAATTAATTTTGATTAGTACATTTGGATATGATGTTTGGATTAATTTTTTTATATCATCAGATTTTGCATCTCTTCATTATAATATTTAATCATCCATATATTTAATCAGTGATGAAACATTTCACAACAACATTGGACAACACAATAGAATAAAATAAAACATATTTTATTATATATGAATAATATGCTCTTTGTCATACAAAATTGGTCGACACTTATTGGTAACCCCTTGTCTTTCAATTGGGACACTATGTCCATTACATTAAACAAAATGTCTGATTTTCACAGACAATTATTTCAAAAAATACAACAACTTGCATTGATATCCAAATATATTGATCATCATTCTTCGCTGGAACTGTTTTCAGTGCTTGAGCTACTTCCATGACTTGGGTTATTTGGTCGAATGTTTTGTTGATTGTCTCGATTGTTTTCCTCTTCTTCAAATGATTCCATCTACAAAAATAAAAACAAAGTGTAATGAGCATATCTAAATTGGTGAGAATAATGAAAATTGAAATAAATAATACATATTAATGTAAATTGAAAAGTGACATACCATAGCAAGAATTGTGTCCTAAATGATACACATTTTTTCAAAACCAAATCTCATGCTTTCTGTCAACAACTCTTCTGTTGGCACATTTCCATACTTGGTTTCCTGCAAGTTTTATACCCCATAATAAATCATATATTTAATATAAAATATTTTTTTGTTCCATTAATTATAAAATGAGAAGTAAAATAATGTAAGATACTTACAAATTCCACAATTAATTTTTGATATGATAACATATACTCACAACCATTACTTAACCCAATGTCAACCAATTTTTACGATGGCTCTTCTTTGTATGTTAACACCTGTTTGAAGACATTCGAGGATGGCTGTTGTAAAACAAATTAAACCATACAAAAATGAAATCTTAAGTTAATGTTATAAGGAAATAAAAATTACTCACAAACATTGCTATCAACCCTTTTCTTCCTTGTTGTCCCGCTTTATGTGCTGAATGGGTTCCATTTTGTTTTCTTTTTTGCAAGAAAATACTTAAAAATTAATATTTAATGCTAAATTATTTATTTATATGTACTTAATAGAAAATTTCAATGATTTCATACATTTGAAGCACATTGTTGTTGAGATGGATCCTCCTGTGATGAAATTATGTCCATTTCTTTTACCATCTCCTTGTACACTTTTTTCGACATTCCTACTGACATGTTTTGGATATTAGCTCCTTGATCCTTTGGGATTTTCATAATCTTCCTGAAAAAATTAAGATGACAATAAACTATTTTTATATTGATATATGAAAATTAAATATAACAAAATTGATATTAATAACATAATGGTTTGTAGTAATATATACATATTATAGAAAATCATTTTTAGGAATATTACTTTTTGAGTGATTCTTTTTTGTTGATGTATGTTTTTGCTATTGCAAGTTTGATAGGTCTCATTGACCATTTCTCTGGAAACACTTCCTATAGTTTAGATATAACATGGTTCTTGGAATCATTGGATTGATTTCTGTATTGTAAGAAAGTACGTCTATACGTTCATTCCACTATATCCCTCATAGTTTTGTAAAAGTCTGCCCCCCCCCTTCCCTTTCATTAACCTCCAACACCACTCCAGATGAGGTAAGGACCAATTTATTGTCATTTACATCTTCTATAATTTTTATTTTCTTAGGACGACATTCTCTTCCTTCGTTGTTGGTTCTTGTAGAACATTAAACATATGTAAATTAATAGATTATTTGAAACATGTTATTGAATATTTTAAAGTATATTATTGATGAAAATTCAAAAAATAACTCATATTGAATATAATTTTTCCATTCACCCGATTCTTCCTTTTGCAATTTTCCATCAAACTTTTACACTCTTCTGCACTTAGATCACAAAGAATCTTATCGAGCTTCCTTATTTTATGGCTCTGCAGGACACACACTAACCAATATATATTAGTTAAACTTACATATAGTTCAAACATATTAATTCTGTATAGAATTAACAAAGAACTCGTCTTTTTAACATATTAATTTTGTATAGAATTTACAAAGAACTTGCCTTTTTTCCCTTTTTTGGATGTGTTATCATTGTGTTGATCATAATTTTTTTTACTTGTACTATTCTCACACTTTTGTTTATCAATATATATCATGTACCATTCAATACACAAGCTATTAAATATAATTTATAAATAAATCACATAATTTTTTGCAAAAAAAAAATTCCGGTGTGCTTTCATAATATAAAAGCACTAGTGCATTCCATAATATAAAAACACCGGTGCGTTCCATATATGAAACACACCGATATCAAAAAATAGATTTTTTAAAAAACTATAAATTACAATGGTGCAATATGTATCATTATCAACACCGCTCCAATAGAAAAATAAAACGAAAATAAAAAAATACCATGAACAAATAAAATTACACATCGATGAACGGATATTTTTAATTATGTTGCAGCATTATCGATGCATTTTATCTGAAATTGCATCGGTGCGCTAGATTCAATCAGGCACACCAATTACCCGAAACCATTTAAAAAAAAAAAAACGTGACAGGCCCGAGAGGGTTTGAATCCGATGCATCACATGTCAAACGCCTTTTATATGGAAACATAAACTCATTAAATCTAAAATGCCTAAAATGAAAAACTATAATTATGAAGTGATAGAGGAAGTTAAACCCTAAGGTGAAATTTTGTAGTCACATAAGCAAGAAGAAGCAAGAGTTTAAGGTAAGTATGATTTTTTTTTATTTATTTTTTTAATTAAATTTTAATTAAATCTAAATAGAGATACAATGCAGGG
Source organism: Picea engelmannii (assembly GCA_009831015.1). Classification (NCBI taxonomy): domain Eukaryota; kingdom Viridiplantae; phylum Streptophyta; class Pinopsida; order Pinales; family Pinaceae; genus Picea; species Picea engelmannii. Next base: position 87,559 of record ML789297.1, read on the forward strand.
TTTTGAGTGAATCGCAAAACCCTTCAAATTCTGATTTTATGAATAATTTTGTTTCTCCAAAAGGGTTTTGAATGAATCACCATACCCTTCAAATTATGATCTTCTGAATAAGTCTCCTATTCCAAAGTATTGATCTGCTTCCCCACAATTCTCCCCTATATGTCTCTCTTGCAAATCTCTCCCCTGTAAATTTTGGCAAAATAATAAAATAATGAATAGATTAATACGTATGAAAGATTTTATGAAAAGGGATTTAAATGAATCACCATAACCTTCAAATTATGATCTTTTGAACAATCCTGTTGTTCCAAAGTATTCTGTTGCTTCACATATCTCTTCAGTATGGCTCTCTTGCAAATATCTCCACTGTAAATTTTGGTAAAATAATGAAACAATGAATACCTTTTTACTACTTAAATGACTTTATGAAATTAGATTTTAAATTCCCGCTCATTTTTCAATTGTAAAAAAACAAAGTCTCCCCTTTTTTAAAGTTTTTTGAAACCCCGATGCGTCTATTAATATAACACACCAATGCGTTTTTGTACAAAACGCACCGATGCGCTTAAAAGTTTTGGAGCACCAATATCAAATAATATTTATTTATTTATTTACGAACTGGTGTGACTCGTAAATAAATTCTTCGGTGCTTTATATTGTTATATAATCACCAGTGCATGTTGTTTAAATAAGCACACCATTATGCTTTCAAAGTTATCTAGATTTTTATTTGCACACAAAATAGTATATTCATCTTAAGTTATCTTTTAGGATGCATCCACATGACTTGCATTACTTCATAGTATACATTTTCTGCTTAAAGTCGCCTTATTCTTAAAAAATATTGTTGATTTTGGTCAAATGCAGGGAGACAAACTTATAATATTAAATGGCCAATTTTTCAAATTCTATCCCATTCCATATTGCTCAAAGTCCATCGTGGAGTTCTCCCTTTCCATCTCCAGTAAGTTCAAATTTTATTTATATTTTGATTATCTAATTGATTTTTTTTTATCCTTGTTAATCTGAATAAAAATGTATCCAAATTTGCAGGATCCTGATTCATAATCGAGTTCATATGCAGATAATATTCCACCAATTCAAAAACGTCGAAAGATTTTATTAGGAACAACATATCGCAAGCAATTGGTAGATGAAAATGGACAACTGCTTTACGCTGTCAATAGTAACATGCCATCTTCCATCCACAATCTTAGGTCAACGATGGTAATAATTAATGTTGGGTATAATATAATTTGAACAAACCAATTACATTGTGCTAACTAATATCATCAATGTACTAATGTTCAATATTTTTGAAATTAGGATTATGATGATGAGCGACCTACCTATCATCTTCCGTTGCACCCCACTACAATGTCAAATCGAGAGAAGGCTGCAATAAGAGAACAATTCGGAGAGTAAGCATACTAAGAGTGGCTGAACCAACCACCTATTCAATTCCCACTATGTCTAGATTCATCAATTAGGAATGACTACAACAACAATATTTCTTCACAAGTTGGCAATGGTGTTGGATTACTGAGAGGGGGGGGTGAATCAGTAATAACGTAATTATAATCCTTTTTCTTCAAATGTTATATCAATGTAGAATTATTATCCAATAATGAGCAGCAATAAATAAACAATCACACACATGCACAGTACACCAGTGTTTTACGTGGAAACCCA
>ML789297.1:124834-165210 GCA_009831015.1 Picea engelmannii
GGCTGCGTTGGCTGGGGCCGTGGATGTTTCCCCGTAGGGGTTTTACCACGTGAAAACATCGGTGTGTTGATCTTTGATCTGGTTATGTGAGTGGTTACTGAAGGTGTTCGTCCTCTGTTGGAATACCTGTGTTGTCGAACATTAAGAAAGAGTTTGAAAGTCATTTTTTCTCTATTAAGTTTTTTTTTTCAAGACTCACCTATATAGAAAGAGTTTTATGATATTTTACCTTTTGATGAAATCCTTTTTCAATATTGTAAGGTTAATATTTCCCATGCTATTATGATGGATCCTCCTACTAAAAGAAGTACTTGTTATTTTAGTAGTATCCCACTCCACAGCATGCAAGATGATGTTTCAACTAAGGAGGATTTCCATGACGGGTAAATCCAAACATCCAACTAGGGAAAGAAGCCCCATTTGTTTTTTGATATATATATATATATATATATATATATATATATATATATATATATTTATTTATTTTGTACACCACATAAAAATGTAGAATATGATTTTATGACTACCAATTTTCAATTTGAGGATATAATAAATGATTTATTCCATCATGACCAAGTCAAAATCCCACTTTTACCTAATGAATATGATCTTGAAAATACAAAGCCTAAGCATGATCTCTCTGATGAGATAAGTGATTAGATGCCATCAAAGAAGGTAAGAACTAATAAAAATTATTTTGAATATTATGAGTCACCTATGGGGACTAGTATTAGTTCCTTAGCAAAGGTATTGGACCCTTTTCCCATTATATCCCGTGATGTTATTCATTATTCTATTTCATAAATATACCCTTTTGGTGACTTTTGCGTTTCCAAAGAAATGGTGCACAATTTTGAATTTTATGGTGATGGATGAACTCAACATTGGTATGTTTCAAAGGCTAATTATGTATTAATTGTGAAAACATTGATTTAGATGTATCCCCACTTGATTTATTGGATTTCATTAATGTTACAAATAAGGAGAAGGTTAATCTAGTTATTTTAGGGTTCAAAAATGTTCTTAACTTGTCTTCCATAATAGTACATTTGGTCTTTAATGATTCCATCACAACCCATGAATATATCATTTTTGAACCATGTTCTCCTCCTATTTATGATAACTACCCTGGATCTTGCATTGAAAAAAGTGTTTTCTTTAGCCATGTCAACAAGGGAAAGATAAATAACCGTATTATCTAGATTTCATATTGTACCAATGAGAACATTGCGGTTATGCTTAAAGCTAAGAGAAGTTTCCAACTTCTTCCAAGTTATTTTCTATTACTACAATGGGATGGGGAGAAATCCAAATTCCTAAGAAAACCATTCAAGATAGGATTTTGGATTCTTGGCTCAACCGGTTCAAAAATTTGAATGCAATGAATATCTTCCTTTTATGGTAATTTATTAAGAGAATGCATGCCATGGATGGCCATTACAACTTAAGTGTTAATATTATCCTTTTACCTTGGTTCCATGTTATAATGTTTCTCACAGGTAAAGTTGAAGTTCATTTTTCATGTATATATCAAGACACATTATAGCATTGTAATTGGTATCCACTGTAAAGAGATGGTTTTATCTTGTCTTCTACATAGTAATAAAAAAATTGCAAAACACTGAATCCAAAATTTTATTCAATTGTTATGCATTTTTCCATTGCATTTTCAGTATTGTTAGGTTTTGTCTTCATTAGGGGAATTTTGAGGTCAATAATGAGCCTAAAAAAAGTACTCTCAAAATAAGCTTTAAAAGAATCAATAACTTTCAATATGATGATGCCAACCATAAGGGTAAACAATTTTGGAGGGAAAGGAAGAAACCAATTTTTTTTAATCATATTTCAGATTTATCTCCTTATATATGTTTACAGAAATTTCAAGTGTAGGCACTTGTTGGATGTGCAATTAAATTACACATCCAATGGGTACCCACTCTGCATACTTTTGATACACTCACAATGAGATCCATTGGAAACACACGAAAAAATAAACATGCTTTTTTTTCCATGTATTTCCAGTTTATCGCATTGTGGGTCCATCAAAAGTATGCAGAGTGAGTAATCATTGGATGTGCAAATCAATTCCACCAATGGGTGCCTACACTTGAAATTTTAGTAAACCTATAAGGAGATAAGTTAAAAATATGATTAAAAAAACAATTTTCTTCCTTTCCCTTTGAAAATTCATAACTCTTTTTTTATTATTTTGATTATTATTTTATTATTTTCCTTAGGAGGCCCATTTTAGACTTCAAATTTCCTCGAATGATGCTATTTTTCATGTTCGTATTATTTTATTTTTCAACATCAAGTTGAGCTTGTATTTTATTTTTTATGCATATGCATTTATAAATTTATGCATTATCATTTGTTTTTTTGTTAGTTAGTCCATGTTCTTTTCACTTATGTCATGTCCTTACATGAATGCCCAAGAAGATATCTATACAACTAATAGAACCTCAGATAGTTTTTCTTACTTTAAATTGCTAAGTATATAGGTCTTTTGTCTTATCTCTAACATGTTTGATGCTATTTAATGACATTGCAGGCTTACATGGCAGAGTAGAAACTAAATTGCCAAGGGGTTCCTAATGTTCATCTTAGGAAAGTTTGAATTATTGATAATTGTTTAGGTTTCCTAGTTCTTATTCGCAATCCCTTTTCCTTGCTCATTCCAAACCAATAACTTAGCTCTATCCATTCCCTTCTCTTTTTATGGATATGATTTTAGTACCCATCTCATTGCCATGATCGATTTTTCCTAGTTATATTTACATACGACTAACCCAAATTCAAATTATGAAACAAGAGATCTAAAGGCTAGTATGTATTGTTGAAAGAAACACATTTGTTTGGCCACCACATGTTGATCTTAAAAATGGTCAATGTTGTAGTCTGATAGGAAGTATGAGATAATTATCGATATGTCCTTACATAGAGAAACACATACTATAACATCATATAGAAGGACACATAGTCATATAGACAGACATACACAAGAGGTGAGAGAACCATCAAAGATTTCTATTATACTAAGAACAATCACTTATTCTTACATTCCATTACATAGCCATGTATATATATATATATATNATGATATTCCATTACCAGTCGGTTACATTATCTAACTGTCTATTTGACCGACTTCCTAACCGACTACTCTAGTCGATTGGCAGGTCTAGTTGGCAGGGACGACTAGCCCCTACAACATCTCCCCTCTCCTCAATTCCTTGCTCATCTCGAGCAAGAGGGGAGTGTGGAAAAATGAAAAAAAACTCTACTATGTGATTTTTGCGGTTATTACAAAATGAAAATGAGAAAGAGAGAGAATGAAAGAAGATGTTGGCGTCAAATCCTGCTGGGATTTTTGTGCTTCATAGCTTTTTTGATGGTTGCATTGGCTGCTCATTTGTATCTTGAGGAATCTCCCACTCATGTAATTTTACATTAGTTGGTAGGGGTGTTAATTTTGGTGGAATAAGCAATTCCTTGGACCCTTCAATGATTATCTCTAGGGTTTTGGACAGATGACTGGTAGATAGCATGTTCGATTCAGAAGGTGTAGTGTTGATAAACTGAAAGTTTTGTCGGTAAGTTGATGGTGCCTCTGACTGCTCTGCATGTGACTGTGGTAACCCTTCGAATGTTGATTGGTAAATGGTCGGAGCCGTATGCAACAAATGTTGAGAAAACAAGTGCTTTACATCAAGGACACATCCGAGTTAATGTTTGTTATGTGTCATCGAATCAGGGCCTGACATGTGTCCAGTAAAATGTGATTCGATCGAATGGTTAGAAATCAATCAAGCTATAATACATGATAATGACAGGTCAATAAGATGAAGGCATGTGACCGGTCCGATTTATATATGAGGAGTACGACAAGTCCAATTTTTCTAGCTATTCCCACTATTATATTCAAAGTAACCTACACAACCAAATATCAATTATCATGTTCTAATAGCGATCATGCAAAATTACATCTCCACGATTCTAGGAATCGAAGTATTTGTAATCTATAGAAGTTCCAACTAGTTATCAAGTCGTGGTATATGAAGATCTTATCACTCATAGAAGATAAATATTACATAATGATTGGAGATTACTAATAATATTAAGCCAACGACACATATACCTTCATCGAGGACCTTCATTTATTGTAGCCAAGCAAAGTACAAGAGGAATAAATGTTAATTATGAGAAGCAATTATCTGTTCTATAAAGATATGATTTGGCCCACTCATAACAGAGTTTTAAATATGTATGCAAAGGAGAACATAGCTCGTCTTTGTTACACTTGAGATGTTGTTCATGATCAATAACATGATCTTAACTGGGATTTCTTAGGAAGAGACAATTTCAGACAATTGTTTTTCCTAAGAAATCTCTATCAAGAAAAATGTTAAAGAGACAGATATGGGGGTAATTATATTCTTTTAGGAAAGGCTTGTCTTTTAGAAACATCAAGAAAATTTTCCATGAATTATAAAAAGAAGGATTCAAGTTAAGGAAAGGTGGGTAATTGGTTAGGGAAATTTTGAGTGACGTGCTTGTGTTTTTTCTATAAAGTCCACATGACTATTGTAATTTATGAAGATCAATGATTAATTCTTGGATTCCTCGCTCGTTCTCAATAGAGCCTTAATTTCTTTATATTTTCTTTTTTAAGATTCTCATATTACATCTCTATTTCCTTTCTCCTTATTTGAATGAAACTGCAACAGAGGATTTGGTGCAACAATCACTACTTTCAATCAATTTAGATGATTACATATGTCCATTGTTGAACTTACTGTCTGGTGTGCAACTGCCATTTAGATCTTGTCCATCCGATTTTACCTTGTTTATCATTAAAGTGGGTGCATGTGCTTACTTTATAAAACTTTCAATGATATGGTGGTTGATCTACTTCCGATGGTTGGACATTTCTTGTCAAGCATTAAGGTAATTGCATGGCTTAGTCACATTAGTTTTGTCAATTTTAGCTTCTTGGGGTGTGTGTTGGACTTGGTCGACATTCACTTGTGATGTTTTGTCCTGTTGGTTTATGTGATCAGTTTAAATCCTTCGGTAGAATTGCCCGATCATGTCGACTTCTGTTTTCTTCTCGACTTGATTAATATTTGGTATTTTGAGGCCATTCTTGCATTGCTGAGGGTATTCCTATTTGATTGAGGTGTTGCTTATATGCTCATTCGCTTGATGTTTTCCTGTCTCACTTGATATTAAAAACTATCACTTGTGAGATCTTTCTTCGACTGGATCATGTGTTTCTCTTTCGGTTGATCGACTGGTGTGCTTGTTTAAGTAGTGGCGCAAGTCTTGTCTTGGTATTGAACTTGCTCTTGATTTCTGCATTTCTTCTCTAATTGCTGCCTAGGGTCTTTGTTCTCTCCTCATGGTGAATTTTGATGGTTGTGCATGAATGTGTTAAATGTATTTGGTCAGTAATATATCTTGCAGTAGACAATTTTTGTACCTAATCCTAGTAACCGACTAATTGATTACTTTGGTTTTTCTTAACTTTGATTAGATTTTTCTTTTAATATTTATATATATATTTATTTTTTCTTTATTTTATGTATTCCATTTTTAAACTTCAGTCACCCTCATGGGTTTTCGACCTATTCGAGTCCTACTGGTGCCCCCAAGGACGTTTTCACCTGTAGGGCTTTAGGAGACTATGTATGGTATCTTTTTAGACAAGCCCCATTGACTAATTTCTTGAAAGGGTACCCTTGTAGCATTTTCAACTGCACTGCTCCTGAAGGTCAAATGTCCTCGACCACATACATACCCAACCATGTAGTCTCTAGATTTCTTGGTTTACCTTTTACTCAGTTTTTATATAGAAATACCAAGTCTCCATATTGATGTCTTTCTTCTTAATGTGTCGATCATGCTATCATTTTTATTGACTTTTCTGAATTTCCTGATGTTGCTGTGACAAAATCCTTTCTTCTTCTAATTGGTTAAATTGGTAGAAGCGTTGTCGTGTATTCACCATGTGATAAAATTCTAAAACAAAATCTATTCAACCTATATTTGCACATAAATGTAGTGGGATCACTGCTTCATTGTAAACTAGTTTAAAGGGTGTTTGGCTAGTTGATATTTTGTATGTTGTTTTATATGCCCATAGTATTGTTGGGACTTTGTCATCCCAGTCGTCTCTATCGAGACTGCATATTTTCGTGAGGCCCTTATGCAGTTTTTTGTTAAAAGACTCGACAACCCCATTAGCTTGTGGATGATGTGCAATTGTTTTTCTATGGTTGATCATGAATTTTTTCAACAATATTTTGATTGTAATATTGATGAAATGGGTTCCTTGATCATCGATTATCGTTAAAGGACATGCAAATCTAGTTACTATATTTTCGTAAATAAACTTTGCAGTTGTTTCCTTTGTACAATTCTCGACTAGTTTTGTAGCTTCTTCCCACTTTGTTAAATATTTGATGACTTTAATAATGTATTTTTCTCCCGACCGTTTCGCTCTTTTTGGGAAAGGACTGACAAAATCAATAACCCATATTTCAAACTGTAAACTAGGATTTACTGAGTGTAAGGGAATTTCATTCTTCCACAATAGTCGAACTAACCTTTGACATTTGTCACATTTATTTACTTGTTCACGACATTATTTATGTAAAGTCGGCCACCAAAGACTGACTTGAAGGATTTTCATGGTTGTCGTATCGGCTTGAAAGTGATCCCTCACTGGTCTTGCATGTGCTTCATTAATGTTGTCTTCATGTTCATGCTCTAATGCACATCTTCAAAGAATGTTGTCGAGTCATAACTTATAAAGATATCCATTCATGAGGGTGAATGGTGCAACTTTCATGGCTAGGATTTTTCATTTATTGGTTGGGAGATCTTCAGGTGATTTCCCTTCTTCTAGGAAGTTTGCAATTTCTTCTAATTCTTTGGGAACTTCTTCAACCCTGAATAAATTTGTGTCTAGTAATTCATCATCTATCCTTGTTGTATATTCCCTTGTTTCAAGTCAGGAAAGGTGATCTGGGTTGACATTCTTCTTTCCCGGTCTAACTACCACTTCAAAGTCTAATTATCAAAAGAGTAGTAGCCATCAATATATTTCCCTTTGATGGATTGGTTTATTGACTAGATATTTCAATGCTTGATGGTCTATGAAAAATGTAAAGGGATTCATTAGCAGATAGTGTCAAAATTTTTGCAGGGAAAAAATCATGGCTAACGCTTCATGTTCAGTCGTTGAATAATTCCTTTCTGCTTTATTTAGTTTTCGACTGGAGTATGCGTTCGGGTGGTCGACCATGTCATCGTATGGATGGGATAAGACTATGCCAACAATGACATTTGATGCATCGACATGAACATGAAATTTTATTGACCAATCCAAAAATCAAAGGACAAGCGCTTCTACCGATTTTCTCCAATGGAACTTAACTTCTTTCTTTAAGAACTCATCGATTGGAAACATGATGTTGGAGTAGTGACGAATGAAATTGTTGGGCTCCAATTTTGTCATATTTTCCACCATACAAATACACTCATCATTACACCTTCTCCCCACATTTCGTCCATAATATATCCCTAATTACACCATAAACCTCCATTATCTCGTGTTATTCATCATATGTGGTTGATACATAATTTTCCATATTTTTAGTGATTAAAAGGATGATTATACAATAGTTTTGTTGATGATGGTTTAATCCTATGTTTCTATGTCCAAAAAATATGTTCTCGCACTAGAATTCATCTGGTACCCACACTGGAGGTCATCCGATACTCACACTCCAAGTCATCCGGTACCAGAAGGTTCTACAGTCATCCAGTACTTGCACAGTCATCCGGTACTCACATTCCATGTCATCCGATACTCACACTCCATGTCATACAGTACCCACACTCCATGTAATCCGTTACTCACACTCCATATCATCCAATACTCACTCTCCAAGTCATCCGGTACCAGAAGGTTCTACAATCATCCAGTACTCACACTCCATGTCATCCGATAGCCACACTCCATGTCATCCGGTACTCACACTCCATATCATCCAGTATTCACAATTCAACTCATCCAGTACTAGAATGTTCTAGAAACCATTCGGTACCAGAATGCTCCAGGTCATCCGGTACTAGTATCAACAATCGTCAAGTACTAGATTATAGTAAAAAATTTGGCATGGTTCTAGAGGAAAATCGGGGACATGGGTTTTATCTAGAATGATGTCTACATGTGGAAATGTGTGTCAAAATTCACCCAACTCGAACGTTTGTACCTCCATCTCAGGGGAATGATTCTGCCAAAATTAGTAAAATTCTCAAACTGCCAACTTGCACCTCAATTTTCGTGCAGATGGTATCAGATCTAGAAATTCGAAGATATGGGTTTTGTTTTGGAAATGTGAACATGTTTTCAAAATTCGAATTGGTTTGGAAGATATGTATGGATCCCTAACTCACATCTGCCCAAATTACAACAAAACCTGGATTTTTGTGATTTCATTCCAAAAATTGTAAAATTGGTTTTAACCAAAATCTTAGTTTGGGGAATCTGGTTTTATCCACTCCTCCATAGATTTGATTTATAAATAAGAGTCTCATAAGGCTGAAAAAAAAATCCATTAAATTGTCATTCATCATTAGAATAGAGAGAACTCGGTGTGATCTTCTTAGTGTAATTTCTGAATTTGATGAAATAAACGAGTTGAAGTTTTGGTGTACATGAGCATTCAAGGGGACTAATTTTCTTTTGGCAACAATTACCAGTTGGGAAGGGCCCCTCAACTTGGTAAGCATGTTGCTATTTGTACTTGGTTAGTTAGCATTTTTACTTTGATTTTCTGTATTATTTCAATTTTCTTAATAGATTTGAACTCAATTAGCTGCATTTCCAGGTTTCCAATTTAGTCTTATGAATTTGAATTTAGTAAAAGAAATCAAGTTGATTAGAAATTTGAGATAAATTCTTATTTTTGTGAGCAATTCCATTTCATTTATGAAATTTTATTGGTTGTTCCATTTAGTCATCTAATTGTTGTTTTAAATTTGCTTTGTTACTCTGTTTTACAAGCACTCTATTGTACGATAGCATTTATGTATTAGTTTGTATGTNAAAAAAAAAAAAAAAAAAAAACATTCATCCATATATTTGCAACCTCATCCCACTTGCATGAATTGATTAAGACCATACCCTTCTACCATATTTATATGATCTATTCCATTTTCATCAACATTCTTTCCATTAATAAAATATATATCCTCTATCAATTAAATACGCTCATATCAGATTTGAAATTATATATAGGTATTGATTGAAGAAGGTATTTCACCTCATTCCATCATTGATTCTTTATGAAGGATATTTTCCCTTTAATTCAGTCATCTAAACCATGGAGAATCAAAGTCACTTTCAACTCATTCTTTCATCTCTTCTACGTTTCTTTCTGTTTTACGAATCTGTTTGTTTTACAAGAATCATCCTATGCATACAGTCCTCAAATATAGAAATAAACACCTCCTCTCTCCTCATTCATCTTCTTGAGTCTTCATTATATGCTTGTTCACCATTCTTAAATTTAAAATTCAGAGTATATTTGCAGCATATTCTCCTTCATCATTGTTTCAAGTGGATGGTGTGTTGACTTAAAGAATGATTCCTGAGTTAAAAACTTGATTGCATTTTTTAGTTATTGTGACTTTCATTTGTAGATTACTTTAATTACCTTTTGATTTAATTTATTTTTCTTAGTTTTTTTTGGTTTTCTCATAGCTTAATGACCTTTTATTTCTCATCCCTTGTGTTCCTGCACCCATATTTCAACTCTTTCATTTCCTACACTTTGTTCTTGCACTAGTATAACATTTCCGTTTCTTGCACTAGTTTAGCATTCTCATTCCTTGCAATTTAATTTCACATAGTTCAATCGCCAATAGGCAGATTAAAGGTCTAACTCGTGAGATATGGCCTTCCCGCATTGGAATTATTCCTAAGGTGTTAGTTTCTATCGTGAATTTCATTTCCGTTCACTTGTTTTTTTTTTATTGCATGTAAGTGTGGATCCGCTATAGGAAATAATCATTGAAGGACATAAAACTTAAGTAATCTACTCACGATTAATCACATGAAAATCACCCTGAGTGCATGAAAGATTGTGATCTAAGCCTTTATAAAACTCATTTATTCCTACGTCCCAGTAATGAATCCTTAGTGTTAATTTCCTACACTGTGGGTTTGAAGATTGTTTTACCGACTTTAGATTAGGCTAGCTTAGGATCCAATCTTGTGTTTCTTGTGCCTGCACCTTGAAGCTTATGAGCCCCGGTTGATAATTTAATGTGGGAATTAATAGTACATATGTTTAGCCCAACATTTTGGCGTCGTTTCCGGGGAGGTGCTAAAGGGATTAGAGCATAGGTAAGTTGCTTTTATTTCTCCAAAGACTTGATTGTTTCTTTCATGCAAGTGTGGTGTGATTTTAAGGATGTCCTAAGGGTGGAGAGAAGATGGTAAGACATGAGGGAAGAGCCCATGCATCCACTTGAGTGGGGTTTCTCCAAAGTTAGGTTGTCTTCTTCCTTTAAGTAGTCAGAATTTGTGTTTTATTAGCATTAGCCATTTTTTATATACATGAGAAGAGAAGCTAGCTTGTGTGAATAAATAACTTGGTGACAATAGAGTCCTAGTAGCATGGTGGAATTTCAAGTATATAATTGGTTTTCTTACATTTTCTTTCAATTCGCTTCCTTTTCATTTCTTTAGGATTTAAAAAAAAAAAAATTTGGGTGTTGCAAAAACCCCTAATCCATGTGTGAGACATGACCTATCAACCAACAATATGGATTCAAAGATGATAATGAGTTTGGAAGAACTCTCTCAAATCCTGTCAGCAGCTAGGATCTCTTCTTCTCAGGAAGAGCACATCTTGACAGTAGTCAGGAACCTATCTCCAAAAGACATAGAAGAGCCAAAGTCCTATGAGCCATACCTACATGAAGATTGAGAAACCTTCATTGATAAATTTGACCAATCTACCAAGGAGGTCGAAGACTCATGGACCATATATGATCAAGAGAAGCCATTAGAACCTGAGATCGAGGAGGATAAGGAAAAAGAATACACATAGTGATTTAAATGAAGAGGTGAACCAAGGACACCATGATTATACTGAACGTTGGTTCCAGGCAACTGTCAGATTGCACCACCACTCTTTTCTTCAACAACTCTTCACATCATATTATATAAACATGAATGTGAGTATATTTATGATCCTGTTACGAACATGGCTTCATTGGAAGTATTCATATACGTGAAAAGGGGTCTTTTCTTAGGTAAGGTAGGACAATAAATAAATAAATGTTGCATGTAGTTGTTAGTTTGGTGCAACATCATTTTTTTATGTCTTTTTCAATAATTGTAGCTGTCATACTGAAAAACTAATATTAAGGGATTTTTTTGCCCCAAAATTTTCAATATGTTTTTCAAGTTGATAGTTAGATTTTTTTTCCAAGTTTTCTAAATAAATCAGGCTATGATGATTTGTTTGAGTTTTACAGGTATCCTCTTTTCAGTTGGATTAGGAGAACAACTTCATGACTTATTCAGGGAAGTAATTTCATTTCTTTTGGTTTTTTTGTTTCGTTAAAACTATCCTTTATTCTAATCCTGTATTACCTAAAATAGTTTTGGAAAAAAATGAATCTCTTTTTCTATTACTTCCTTAAAATTTGTTTTTCTTTTAAGACTGTTCTATGAACTTTATTAGTTTTGCTCTACTATTTTTCTGAACTGTTTTCCTTAATAATGCAAAACTTAAAATAAAAGAGTTCAATAATCACACCCAAGACCTCTTGAAATAACCAATCATTTTTAGTTCTTTTAGATTACAAAATTTCACATCATTTATTATAGCAGTAACTCATAGCGTTGTCTTTAATTATACCATGGTATTACATAAAGTTAAAATTCCATATTATGGGGCCCATAGGCAGCTAGTACAACCTGATCTAATCTAAAAGTTGGTCAGTAGAGAATCCTTATTAAAGAGTAGCAGGAGAGTGCATGAAGTTTCTACCCATGGGAACACTAGTATAATCTTATATGGAGATGATGAACTTGAGGACTAGAGGCACCTTTAGGTCAATCTCGCATGGCCTCATCCACCACACATTAAGTAGGTTTGACCATGATATGTCTTTGGACTAAATCTCAATACATACGTTTATTTTTCACGCGAACAATATTTTATGGGCAATCTATAAAATATCTTCCAATCCAATACCATCCCATCCCGTAAAAAGGTTTTCAAAGATGCTTCCCCATTCACCCATGCATACACAATATATAAATTTTATCTTAAGGGTAAAGTTTGTGATAAGAGTCTTTGATGAAAAATGGGTGTAAGAGGCTAACCCACCGGGATACTAAACAGGTCTGCTGGCAGTGGGTACCGACTTGTGGTATGACTAGGCAAACCCATCAGGGTACTGAACATGCTCGTGGGAAATGGGGCATTCTACCCGGGGAGGATATTTCTTAGATGTCAAAGTTACCCCATTAGAGTACTGAACAAGCTTGCTGGCAATGGGTTCTGATTTTGATATGCCTAATCTATATTTGTCTGTATGAATGATATACTTGTGTAAATAATTAAGAAGAAGCATGCATGGTTGAACTAAAGGTTAAATAAAATCCATCTATTTGCCATTTGATAATAAACCTAAGTTGACCTTAAGACCATATCATCCAATTTATACTATATCTAAGATGTATTATCTTAAGAAGTGGGACCGTGATATTAGAAGCCTAATATACTCCACTGTGAAATTTATCTTCATTACTTGAATGACTGTAAATATTTTTAGAGTGAAAAAGGTTGACTGGTTTCCTATGGGGTTTTCATTTGTTGAGACTGATACTACTCTTTTATTTTCCTTCCTAAAGGAGAAGAACAAAATCTCTACTCTAATTTATACAGGGCTATCTGAACATAAGTGTTGCTAATCTTTTGATGAATTTTGTTCAATCAAGGAAATAGAAATATTTTCTCTAGAACGAAAAAGTTGATTATACATTTTGTTTGTGGGTTATGCTTGAATTATCTCGGTCAATCATAGATGGGAAATATTCATAAGTGATCTTCGGAAATTGTTCAAATCTAAATTTTCAAAATGTGACATTGAATTTACTTCATGTTATGATCAATTTATTATACAATCTTATGATTTTCTCTCTGTGTGGACAAACTTAGCACTCATGGACTTGTTCCCACAATTCACTAGCAACTCTCAGATTTATGTTCTCAACAACTCTTAGATTGGTATCAACAAAAGTTGGCAACAATTTGTTTTCTTATAGCCGCATGCCACTCAGTCTTAAGCAATTTGCATGAGGACATGCAAACTATTGGGTTTGGGGGAGATCTCAAGATCCCTTCCAGATCTTCAGATTTTGGGCAGTATCTCTAGCATCTCCAACATCTTTAGTTCATCTCAGCCAATTTTTTTCATGATCCAATAGACCATCTTTTGTTCTCTTCATCTCTCATCATCTTTTGTGCATATCTCATCAGCTTCATTATCTTCAGTAGATCACATTCTTTCTCCGCCTCATCTTCAACTTTCAATGGTTCAAATCATGGTTCCATAGATCTTTCATCATGTTTTGCATAGTTTCCACTTCAATGTACATTAGGTAACTTGAGGTAAAACAAGTATACATATCTTTTATTTACTAAGAATTTGGAAAACATGATGCATAACCACTATTACCTACTCCACTATACTTTATTACCACTTAGAAAGTACCATCACAACCACTCAGTAAACCTTCCACTTTCACTCCACCAGTCATAATGAACAATATACTTTGATGATAAGACCAAGTAATGAAAAATAAATATGTGGTATACACATACAAAGAAACATCTATAGTGTCTTCTCTTCGTACATCATAAAGCATTCTTAAGTCATCTCAAAGAGGATGAAGTCATTGTTGCCTATCCAAACAAAGAACCACAAAGTAAATATTGGTCTTAAAATTTATGTCCAAGTTCATACGACCACCATCACCAACATTTTATAAACCATTCTCCATATGCACACCATTCTCCATCACTTTGATACCTCATCCACTGTTTTTCCTCCATTTTTATGATAATTTTGTTTCTTTGTTTGAAATCAATTTGTGGCAGTTTCCAAAGTGTCATTCCACAAAAACCAACACATACACAAAAGAAACAATGTCACATAAATCTATAAGAAAATTATCATAAGTTATTCACCTTGTTTGCATGAGGACATGCAAATCCTTGGGTTTGGGGGTGTGTTGGGCTCCAGTTTTGTCATATTTTCCGCCATACAAATACACTCATCATTACACCTTCTCCATGCATTTCGTCCATAATATATCCCTAATTACACCATAAACCTCCATTATCTAGTGTTATTCATCATATGTGGTTAATACATAATTTTCCATATTTTTAGTGATTAAAAGGATGATTATACAATAGTTTTGTTGATGATGGTTTAATCCTATGTTTCTATGTCCAAACAATATGTTGCCGCACTGGAATTCATCTAGTACCCACATTGGAGGTCATCCTATACTCACACTCCAAGTCATTTGGTACCAGAAGGTTCTACAGTCATCCAGTACCTGCACAATCATCTGGTACCCACACTCCATGGCATTTGATACTCACACTCCATATCATCTGGTACTCACACTCCATGTCATTCGGTACCCACACTCCATGTCATTCGGTACTCACACTCCATATAATCTGGTACTCGCAATTCAACTCATCCAGTACTAGAATTTTCCAGAAACCATCAGGTACCAAAATGCTTCAGGTCATCCTGTACCAACATCTACAACCGTCTGGTACTAGATTATAGTCGAAAATTTGGCATGCTTCTGGAGGAAAATCGGGGACATGGGTTTTATCCAGAACGATATCTACATGCAAACAAGTGTGTCAAAATTCACCTACATCACACATGTGTACCTCCATCTCAGGGGGAATGATTATGCCAAAATTAGTAAAAATCTCAAACTGCCAACTTGTGTCTCGATTTCCATGCAGATGGTATCAGATCTAGAAATTCGAAGATATGGGTTTTGTCTAAAATATGGAAAATTGTGAAAAACCTAGGCAGGTTTTCAAAATTCGGATTGGTTTGGAAGATATGGGTGGATCCCTAACTCACATCTGCCTAGATTACAACAAAACCTAGATTTTTGTGATTTCATTCCAAAAATTGTAAAATTGGTTTTAACCAAAATCTGAGTTTGGAGAGTTTGGTTTTATCCACTCCTCCATGAATTTGATGTATAAATAAGAGTCTCATAGGGTTGAAAAAAATCCATTACATTATCATTCATCATTAGAATAGAGAGAACTCAGTGTGATCTTCTTAGTGTAATTTCTGAATTTGATGAAATAAAAGAGTTGAAGTTTTGGTGTACATGAGAATTCAAGGGGACTAATTTTCTTTTGGCAACAATTACCAATTGGGAAGGGCCCCTCAACTTGGTAAGCATGTTGCTATTTGTACTTGGTTAGTTAGCATTTATACTTTGATTTTATGTATTATTTCAATTTTCTTAATATATTTGAACTCAATTAGCTGCATTTCCAGATTTCCAATTTACTCTTATGAATTTGAATTTAGTAAAAGAAATCAAGTTGATTAGATACTCGGGATAAATTCTTATTTGTGAGCAATTCCAGTTCATTTATGCAATTTTATTGATTGTTCCATTTAGTCATCTAATTGTTGTTTTAAATCTACTTTGTTACTATGTTTTACAAGCACTCTATTGTACAATAACATTTATGTATTAGTTTGTATGTGTGTATAAAACAATCAAAATAAAAAAAACAAAGCATTCATCCATATATTTGCAACCTTATACCACTTACATGAATTGATTAATATCGTACCCTTCTACCATATTTATATGATCTATTCCATATTCATCAACATTCCTTCCATTAATAAAATATATATCCTCTGTCAATTAAATATGCTCATATCAGATTTGAAATTATATATAGGTATTGATTGAAGAAGGTATTTCACCTCATTCCATCATTGATTCTTATTGAAGGATCTTTTCCCTTTAAGTCAGTCATCTAAACCATGGAGAATCAAAGTCACTTTCAACCCATTCTTTCATCTCTTCTATTCTTCTTTCTGTTTTAAGAATCTATTTGTTTTACAAGAATCATCCTATGCATACAGTCCTCAAATATAGAAATAGACACCACCTCTCTCCTCATTCATCTTCTTGAGTGTTCATTATATGCTTGTTTTCCATTCTTAAATTCAAAATTCAGAGTATATTTGCAACATATTCTCCTTCATAATTGTTTCAAGTGGATGGTGTGATAAATTAAAGAATGTTTCCTGAGTTAAAAATTTGATTGCATTTTTTAGTTATTGTGACTTTCATTTGTAGATTACTTTAATTACATTTTGATTTAATTTATATATATTTTTAATTTATTTTTGGTTTTCTCGTAGCTTAATGACCTTTTATTTCTCATCCCTTGTGTTCTTGAACCCATATTTCAACTCTTTCATTTCCTGCACATTGTTCCTGCACCAGTTTAACATTTCTGATTCCTGCACTAGTTTAACATTCTCATTCCTTGCACTTTAATTTCACATAGCTTCAATCACCAACAACAATATTAAAGGTCTAACTCATGAGATATGGCCTTCATGTGTTGGAATTCTTCCTAAGGTGTTAGTTTCTATCGTGAATTTCATTTCAGTTCGTTTGTTTCTTTTATTGCATTTAAGTGTGGATCCGCTATAGGAAATAATCATTGAAGGACATCAAACTTAAGTAAGATACTCACGATTAATCACACGATCATCACCCCGAGTGCATGAAATACTGTGATCTAAGCCTTTATAGCACTAAGTTATTCCTACGTCCCAGTGATGAATCCTTAGTGTTAATTTCTTGCAGTGTGGGTTTGAAGATTGTTTTGTTGACTTTAGATTAGGCTAGATTAGGCTCCAATCCTACATTTCCTACACCTACACCTCAAATCTTATGAGCCCCGGTTTATAATTTAATGTGGGAATTAATAGTACACATATTTATCCCAACATAACTTTTTGTAATACCCCATGTGCCAAAGGAATATTTTGATATGTTTTTGGTTGACTAGTGGTTTCAAGTGGAGGATTATTTTAATTTTGGCCATGTCGACTTTTATCCCATCCTTGCATATAATAAGGCCCAAAAATATGCCTATAGGCACAAAAAAGATGCAATTTTTTTATGTTTAAGGATAATTGTATTTGCATGCACCTTTCCAGCATCATTCTTAACCAATGGATGTGGTCTTTTAGTAGGTCGTAGATAGTCTAGTCATAGAAGTACACGACCATTGTTTTATAAATTTATTATTGAAATGTCTTTACCACTATCCTTGAGAAGACCGTCGGGGAATTGATCCAGGTGGATATTTGTGGCCACCCACCTATTTTAACTGTCTCACATGCAATTTTTATTTTGGCGGTTATTTTCCTATATTTTTGGGTCCTGAACTTCCGGGGTCGTTTTGAGGCCCTAAACAACATTTTTTAGGCTTGTCATAGTCACACTATAGACAAAGCTAGAGTGTGATGGAATAATATGTATTCCTCGGATAGACCTTTCCAACGGGCTATCGTGCGCCTAAAACAGAGATCGTATGCAAAAGTTACGACCTCGGGAAGTTGATGTACCAACTTACCCCAATGGGGCCCACATGAATTTTGTCACTTCATCTCCTAGAGTTAGGGTTTTGGAAGTATAGAGTTTTGGCATTCATGTTTTATGTAAAAAGGTCTTTGGAGCCTCATTGTACTCATCATATTACGAATGAGTGCAACCATCACATCTCTTCTCAGAGATAAGTCGCCACCATTCTAGCAAGCTTGTTTCAGTCTACATTTTACAGTTTCAACATATTTATTTATTGAATAGAAGCCAAGTTTTATTGTATCTATATTATTTTTCATTGTATCTCTGTGTTAATAACATATATATTTATTCATTTCTTTCTTCTCATAAAATCTGGATCAGTGGTATTAGAGCAGTCTGCTCCTTGTTATTATTAGTGCATGTCCTCGATGAGGTCAGGGTACAAAGAGTTGGGTCTCGAGCTTGTTCTCTTGAGGACAAGGATATTTCACGCCCAAGCAAAATTCCATGGTGGGTGAAAAAAAAGATGAAGGGAAAAGAGATCCTTTCAAACTGTTGCTTGAGGAAGCCCTCGTGCAATAGAGGAACGAGATGATGGATAGTTTTACGCAAATCCTTCGACGACTAACAAGAGGAAACACATATTCCTTGAGAAGAGGCGTCTCCCCCTTCAAGGTACATAAAAAATTTGATATACCTATATTTGAAGGTCAGAAAGAAGCATATGTTGTAGACAAATGGTTGAATCTGCTAGAAGGGTATTTTTTTGTCCATAACTTTTCCAACAGAGAAAAGATTATGTTTGCACTCCTCAAAGCCATCCCCCATGTCAAAGATTGGTGGGAGACTTTCTGTGAGAAAAAGGAAACAAAGGAACCCTCATTATTTATAGTCACACTCACCTGGGAGTCCTTCAGGGATGATATTAAGGAATAATACTACCCTATTGGAAGTTATGACAACCTGTATACAAGATGGACCACACTGTGACGGGAAAGGGACCAAATAGTGCCAGAGTTCACAAATATCTTCCATACCTTTTGCACCAAGATGGGTATCAAATATTCTAAGAGACATCTGGTGCTCAAGTATCGTGGCAGTCTACATAGATGCATCCAAATAAAAATGGAGTTTTTGGACATCTCATCCTTGGGAACAACCTATTGATATGTTGTCAAAATTGAGCATAAGATTAAACAAAAGACATGGTAGTTTGGGTTTGGGAACCCCTCATAGTAGAAGCAGGGAAAGGGTAGCCCCAACCCGTACAAAAAAGGGCAGAGAAAATATGGATAGTCTCAGGACAACCATTATAAGCAACAAACAAAGAAGGACAATGGAAAGATGAAGAAATACACAGATAAGTGGTGCTACTTCCATAAGATCCCCTGGAATAACACTGTTAATCGTCGCTCAAAGTAGTCATTGGTGGCTGAGGTCAAAGCCTTTGAATCAGATGTAGGCTCTGACTTGGAGTCAGAACCAGAAAAGGGGAGACATATTATTGACGCGGAACCCAGTGCCACCACTGCTACCACCAAGATCCATCCTGGTGAACCTGATGAGCCAAAGGAAGGAGAGGGCCTCTTTCATTCGCAGATGTGGGTGAAGGGTACTTTTTTGCACTTCATCGTTTATAGCGGTAGGAAAAAGAACCGCATATCAGTGGAGGTCGTCAAGAAACTGACCCTACCAACAACGCCACACTCACAATGATACACCATTAGATGGCTCTGCCAAGGAAGCGATCGTCGCGTCAGCCAACAGTGTTGTGTGTCCTATGACATCAATCCCTTCAAAATGAGGTATTATGTGATGTCACTCCCCTTGAAGTTTGTGATGTTCTTTTGGGCCAACCTTATTTATGGAAATGTCATGTTGTATATGAGTCTATGCCTCACAGTGTTATTATTACTTTGGATAGGAAATTGTACAAGATACCTGAGGTAGTCCCACCTACTACCATTTCCTTGATCTTTGCCAAGCAATGCAGGAAGGTCATCTCTCAGAATGAAAAGTTTGTCTTCTTCGTGAATCTCTCTCAAAGTGAGTGGAAGGTTTTAGCCAAATCCATGACCTTCATGATTGATATCTCCACGTAGTAGAAGGAAGTGGATAAGGTCATGGAAGAATACAAAGACATCTTCTCATAACCCATTGGGGATCCTATGCACTGTCAGGTTAAGCATTCAATCGATCTAACCCCTGTCACATCGCTACCCAATGGGCCAGTATATCATCGCTCTCTGTTAGAAAATGAGGAGATTAAGCTTCAGATCAAAGAAATAATCCAAAAGGGGCACATCCAACCTAGATCATCACCATGTGGAAGCCCAATCATGCTTGTGCATAAGAAATATGAGATCTAACGACTCGACATCGATTACTAGGCCCTAAATAAAATCACATTCAGGAACTGATACTTGATTCCCTGAGTTGACAATCTCCTTGACCAACTCAAGCAGGCCAAATACTTCAGTAAGATTGATATGAAGTCTGGATACCATTAGGTCCCAATAGAGAAGACAAATGTATGGAAAACTACCTTCAAGTCCAAAGAAGGTCTTTTTGAAAGGTTGGTCATGCCCTTTGGTTTGACGAATGCCCCAACAACTTTCATGAGGATGATGAATGATATCTTGTGGCATTTCAACAATTATTTTGTGGTGTTTTATCTGGATGACATCCTCATCTACAAAAATAATTGGGCATGACAATTGCAACATATTGAACAGTTTTTGCACACTCTGCGACAACACAAGCTATATGAAAATTTAGAAAAATGCTCCTTCGGCATGGACAAGGTACAGTACCTAGGCTACATTTTTATGATCATGGGGTACATGTGGATCTAGCTAAGATCCAGGTCATTCATGACTGGCTAGTCCCAACCACACTCACTAAGCTTCATATATTTTTAGGCCTTGCCGATTTCTATCATAGGTTCGTGTTGGGATTCTCGATATTGCATGGGACCTCAACCAAGTAACCAGAGGTGGTGGTAAGGAAAAATTCTTGTGGGGTTTTTCATAACAAAAATCATTCAATGATTTGAAGTAGTGCTTGTTCTCATCCCTGGTGCTCTCATTACCCAACCAACAACAACCCTTTGAAATCGATACAGATGCTTCAGACTATGTTGTGGGCCTAGTTCTCACTCAGTACGTACACCCCGTGGCCTATCATAGTGAGACACTATCAGATGTCATCCATAAGTACCCTACTTATGAAAAATAAATGCACTCCATTGTGCAAGCCTTTCGCTAATGGAGGCATTACATTCTCGGGAAGGATACAATCATCCATACTGATCATAAGTTGCTACAGTTCATGCATACACAAGGAAAATTGTAAAATGAACACCATCAGAAGTGGTCCACATACTTGCAATAGTTCCATCTCAACATCAATTATAAGACATAAATCACCAACCACGTCGTTGATTTCCTCAACCGCCATCCATTTGAGGCACTCACCATGGTGCTAAACTCTTTCAGCCACGAGACCTCCATATGGCCCCAACTCTATGGAAAGATCTTGATTTCGCTTCTACCTACCAGATCTTGGGCGCAAACACAACTGTCATTTATTTCCATCTTCAGGATGAGATGTTGTGCCATCTGGGCCATATCTGCGTTCCATCAAGTGAGCGAGCAAAGCTGATTTGGAAATCCCACCACAGTCGGGTGGCAGGAAACTTCGACATAGAAAAGACACAGTCCATGTTGCAACAACATTTCTATTGGTTGAAACTTCACTAGGATGTCAACAAGTATATTAGGTCCTACACTTCCTACGCCATTTCCAAACTAGCCATTAAGAAACAAGGCATGTACACCCCTCTTCCTACTCCTGAAAGACCCTAGGAATCCATCTTGATGGACTACATGTCGAGCCTTCTATCCACCAAGCGGGGAAATGAATGTGTTTTGTGGTGGTTGATCATTTTTATAAAATGGTGATTATGGCCACCTACAATAAGAGCATCACAGTAGAGTTCACTTCCAAGCTCTTCTTTGAACGGGTGTGGGTACATTTTCGGATACCACAAACCATCGCCTCATATCAGGACAATTGTTTCCTCAACACATTCTGGTTGAGCCTCTAGTCAATTTTGGACACCAAGCTCACCAAATCCACTACCTTCCACCCCCAGACAGATGGCCAAACCGAGGTCGTCAACTGGATGATCATTCATATCATGCACATGTACAATTTTGAGCATCCCCACACATCGAATGAGATTTTTCCCTATGTTCAACATAGCTATAACAAATCCATTAATATCTCAACCGAACACAACCCCTTTCAGGTGGGATTGGGATTTTAACCATTGGGTCCCATGGATTTTGCACTACCTCTTGCGACCACCTAGGAAGACTCATCCCATGCTCAAATTGAAGTCAAAAAAGATAACTAGTTCATTGAGTGAATCCAGCACATCCACAAACATATTCAAGGTATTTTATAAAAGTCCAATGCCAAGTACAAGCAGCGCCATGATCAACACCAAGTGCCACACAAGTTTTAGGTGGGAGATAAGGTTTGGTTGCACTTGTAGAAATAACACCTCGAGGGGGCCTATCGGAAGTTTCTTCCACTTTGCTATGAACCTTACACCATCACCAAGGCTGTGGGTGACAATTATTTTGAGTTCAACATTCTCCCCTTCCTTGGCTTGTACCCATTATTTAATGTGGACCTCCTTCAACCATATTTTCCACCATTATTGGACACCTTAGAGATAACAGAACAATTGAAACCAACAAATCTCAACCCTGACTGCATGGAATATGCATCCATTGATCATATCATGGACACACAGGTCAAGGGAACTCACCAACAGAGGATCCAACATTATTGGGTTGTCAAATCAGGGCAGCTACTGCACCAAGGAAAGTGGCTCACTCGTGGCCAAATTCAGCATAAATTTCCTCATCTGATGGGGGAACTCAATGAAATGGAGACCATTTATTCCTAAGGGGTGATTATTGATCCAGGTGGATATCGGTGGCCACACACCTATTCCAACTGGCTCACATGCAATTTTCATTTTGACAATTATTTTCCTATATTTTTAGGTCCTAAACTTCTTGGGTCGTTTTGAGGCTCTAAACGACGTTTTCTGGGCTTGCCAAAGTCACACTATAAAAAAAGTTAGAGTTTGATGAAAAAATATGTAGTCCTCATATAGAACTTTCCAACAAGCTATTATGCACCTAAAACAAAAATCGTATGCAAAATTTATGACCCCGGGAAGTTGATGTACCAACTTACCCCAACAGGGCCCACATGAATTTTGGCGCTTTATCTCCTAGGGTTAGGTTTTTCGACGTCTAGGGTTTTGGAATTCATTGTTTATGTAGAAAGGCCTTTGGAGCCTCATTGTACTCATATTATTTCAAATAAGCACAACCATCACATCTCTTCTAAGAGATAAGCCACCACTATTCTATCAAGCTTGTTTCAATGTGCATTTTATAGTTTCAACATATTTCTTTATTGAATAGAAGCCAAGATTTATTGTATCTCAGTTATTTTTTATTGTATCTCTATGTTAATAATATAGATCTATATTCATTTCATTATGCTCATAAAATACAGATCAAGATTTTTTTAGGCCAAACAACATGACTTTCTATGCAAATGATCTGAATTCATAGACAAATGTAGTTTTTTTTCCCGATGTTCTTTAGCTATAGGTACTTGATTGTATATGGAGAAGTCGTCGATGAATGAGTAACCTTCATGTCCTACTACCTCATTGATAATCTCATCGACAAATGGCGTCGAGAATGGATCGGTCACTATGAGTTTATTCAATCCTCGGAAGTCGACACGGATTCTTAATCTCTTTGGGTCATGCTTCTTCAGTTGCACAACCATGGGGCTTTCCCATTCTGACTTGTCAATCAGATATATAATTCTTGCAACAAACATTGCTTCAATTTATTTTTAGACAATGGGATTGTATTTGTCTGTTATCTTATATGGTAATTTTTTGACAGGTTTGGTTCCAGGGATGAGTTTGATTTTCATTTCACCATCTCTTTTACCAATCCTTTGAGATATTTGTATTCATGTGCGAAGACATCTTGGTATTCTTTTAGTAGGTCAAATTTTTCCGTAGTTTGTTTGTCGAACCAATAATCACCTATTCTGGCCATTTTTGGTCTATCGTCTATTGAAATTTCGAATTCCTTGGTTTTAATTTCTGCATCCATCCATTCGGGTGGTTTTAACTTGTCCAATTGGTGTTCTCCTTACACAACTTGATTACAAATAGACGAAAATTCAGGTTCTTCAGTATCGTATCTATCTTACTTTTTTCCTTGGTTACAGAGTAGACTATTTTTACATGGTTTTGTACTGTTGGCTGGGTTTTCTTCCATCGAAAGCTTTGTCCTGGAAAACTTATGTTTTCCATGTCTATTCGATGAGCTATGATTTTATTTGAAATGTGTGTCGATATGAAATTGTAATTTGAAGTGAAGCCCATATCGACTTTGGTTTTTCATTTTTTTCGAGTTTTTTGGGGACTTGGTTGTTCTAAGAAATTTTTGTTCTCTCTTGTTGCTTCATTCAATAGTGCTTCTTCATGTTTGAATTTGAAGTCTTTAAGCAAGTTATTTTTTATTTCATTCCATTTGAATGCATGTCCGCATGCTTCCTCAATTTTATACCATTTTTGGGGTATTTCATGTAAATGTGTTGAACCTACACATAATAGATCTAGCTAGAAAATACTACACACATTTGCATAGATAAATTGAGAAAGAAGAAGACGGAGAGAAAGAATGGAAAAATTCTCATTAACCGTAATGAATAATGAATAATTTACACATGATATACTCTGTATAACTCAATGAATGCGTACTGGAGGAGAACCAATGCGCCATAGTGGTGGTATAGAGTGGTATGGACACACACCAGTAGTTAGGGGCATGAACTGCCACCTAGTCTAGTCTCTTAGGCAGTTACGGGAGTGAATTGCCACCTAGCTGAGTTAACTAGTCAACTAGTCTTCAGTTAACTAACTGAACAGAGTGTAGTGAGGAGTAGATCAAGGAATCAAGGTTAATGTGCCAGTCTGGTGATGATCCCAAGGAAAGTGCGGCCTAACACGGTGATGATCCCAATGTTTCATGGTGACAAAACCAGTGCAACATCTAGACTCAACTCAACTAGTCAAACTGATGTGTCAACTGAAAGAGAATATTGTCCAGGTGGAATATTCTCCCCTAAAATATAGGAGACTAGATAATGACTAATTGTGACTAATAAACAAGGAAAAACCTTACGAAAAATAAATCCTAGGTGTGTGTGAAGTAAATCCAACACCCCCCCTGAACATCACTATGGTGAAAATAAAGAATGGGTCCTGACAACGAGGCCATGTTAGGTACCCAAATACAAAAGATACACTGAAAATAAAGTGAGGAAAGAGGGAAAAACTCAAGGGAAACCCCCCCCTCAAGGTACAATGTATGTAAAAAGAATAAATATAGTTTTTAGGAAACTATGTCCTTCACTCCAACACGACTTCACAGAGAATGGAACTTTTGCTCAGTGAAGGTATTGGTGAAGATGTATGTTGTCTGTCCTGCTGAAGGACAAAACTGTAGTTTGATGATCCCCTCGTGTACTAAGTCCCGGATGTAGTGCATGTGGATCTCAATGTGCTTCGTCCGTTGCCTCTGAACTAGATCTCTACAGAACTTCAGAGTGCTCTGGTTGTCACACCAGATGATGATCTACCGATGAAACTGAATTCCCAACTTAGTGAGAAACTTTTATAGCCACATAGCCTAAATGGTTATGTTAACTACCCATTTGTACTTTGCCTCGGCTGAAGATAGAGCAATGACAACTTGCTTCTTTCTCGACCAACAGATGGGACTGGAACCAAGACTAAGTGAGTAACCATATGTGGACTTGCGATTAGTGCTATCGCCAACCCAGTTAGAATCAGTAAAAATGATGAGATCTAATGTAGATTTTGCTGCATAATGAATCCCAAAGATGATGGTGCCCTGTACGTATCAAAGGATACGCTTTGTGGCTCCTGCATGAACCTGGAAACTGTGCCAACTTCATAGGAGAGGTCTGTTATGGAGTGTGTGAGATACAACAAGCTCCCCACTAGTTGTCTGTATAATGTGTTGTCAACCAATGGAGTATCCCCGCCATCCTCAAGTTTGACTCCTAACAGGAAAGGAGTCGGAGCAGACTTGCAATTTGTCATGTGAAATATCTCAAGGATATCTCGTGCATACTTGGCCTGAGAGAGTTTGATTCCTGATGCATCCTGACTGATCTTGAGTCCAAGGAAGAAGTGTAGCGTACCCATGTCTGTCATCAAAAACTTGTCATGTAGAATCCTCTTGACTACAACAATCGCTGAATTCGAGCAACCGGTGATCAACAAATCATCAACATATAGAACTAAGTGTAGAAGTGAATCATCCGTCCTGAGCATGCAACCATTCGGTTCTGATTTAAAATGTACAAAGTTCTATGACAACAGGTGGGAGTCCATATTGGCATACCATGCCCTCAAAGCCTTCTTGAGGCTATAAAGGGACTTCTTTAGTCGACAAACCAAAGACGAGTTCTGCATAAATCCATGGGGTTGGTTCATATAGATCTCCTCAGAGATATCACCATGAAGAAATGCATTCTTCACGTCCATCTGATGGAATTCCCATCTCTTGGTTTCCACAGTGGCAAGTGCCAATCATATGGAATCCATCTTCACTACTGGAGCGAAGGTCTCATCATAGTCAATGCCATGCACCTACTGAAATCCTTTGGAAACAAGCTTGGATTTTTATCTGCTAATTTTTCCGTCTACTGCACTCTTGGTCTTGTAGACCCATCTACATATGAAAATTTTCCTCCCAGAAGGAAGGGAAACCATATCCCAAGTATGCTTCACAAGGAGGGAGTTGTACTCCTCCTACATGGCAGATTCCCAAAAGGGATTTCCAACAGCCTCTCCATAAGACTGTGGATCTGAAGACTGGACCAAGAAAAGATGCCTGGAGGGAAATGGTTTAGTGGTAGTGAGTGCAATAGGAGGCTCCTTGAAATCAGATCGAGTCCTCCTAGTATCAGTTGGATCACCAACGAGATCCTCTGCATCCTAAAGAGTAGTATGTGCCCACTTGGGCCTCTTCTCTGGATCTGCAACTGCATTTGGATGCTCTGACTCTGCATCTGACTGCACTGACTCTGTATCTAAATCATCTGATTCCTCTGAATCAAAAATCTCATATGGATACGAGTTAGCATGTGCATGCTCATCATCTCAGACAGGTGGAAGAATGAAGGTGTCTACTTATGGCTGTTGAGGTGCATGTGAGAAACTTTCCTCGAATTGGACACTGCGCTCAATGATGAGTCAGTCTGAGTAAATATCAATAAGCGTATATCCCTTCACACCGTCGGGGTATCCAACAAAAATACACTCAGTGCTCTATGGATCAAGTTCCTTCCTCTTTTCAGAAGGAATCTAGGCCTATGTACGTGAATCGAAAATATGAAAGTGGGTCACTTCCACTTTGATATCGCTGCAAGCCTCATAGGGGGTCTTATCCTTGAAATATCTATGGGGAGATTTGTTTTGGATGTATGTTTCATAGATAAGTGCTTCGACCCATAGTCTATGTGGTAGTGACTTTACATGCAACATGCAATATGCCATCTCCTTTAGAGATTTGTTTTTACGCTCAACAACTTTGTTTTGCTACAGAGTATAGGGAACTGTGTGCTGCAAATGAATCCATGCCTCATGGAAAATATTATAGATCTCATGATTAACATACTCTCCCTCGTTATCAGTTTAGAGGACTTTGATTTTCTTTCTGGATTATGTCTCAACTAGGGTTTTGAAATCTTTGAGGTGTTGAAAGACCTCAAATTTTTGCATGAGAAAGTAAATCCATGCAAAACGTGAGAAATCATCAACGAAAAATTAGAACAAACCTTACTTTGTTGATCGATGGATGCGGAAAATGACCCATGAGGTCACTATGGATCAGATCTAAAGGTGCAGAATCTCTCTAAGACTTTCCTTTCTCTAATTTCTCTTGAGGGTGTTTTCCAAGAACACATCTCTCACATACTCCCTTGGAGAAATGGATGTCGGGTAGACCATCAACCAATATTTTCTTGCTAAGTTGTTTTGTATATCTGAAATTCAAATGTCCAAACCTTTTGTGCCATATCCTACTACTTTCATCAGCATGAGTAAGCAGTAAAGCAAAATATGGTTCAATAAGTTTAGAAAATGTATACAAACTAGACTGATGATTTACCTCACCAGTAGAAACCCTAGAGTTGGTTTGCATGTAATAGATGTCCACGACATTGCGTGTGAATATTACTTTA
Source organism: Picea engelmannii (assembly GCA_009831015.1). Classification (NCBI taxonomy): domain Eukaryota; kingdom Viridiplantae; phylum Streptophyta; class Pinopsida; order Pinales; family Pinaceae; genus Picea; species Picea engelmannii. The sequence continues at coordinate 152,943 of ML789297.1, forward strand.
TTTCCAGTGTCAAAATTCCTCATCTGATACACGGAGAGAAGGTTGACGAAAATTTTGGGAATGTGCAACACATTCTTGAAGCTTTCGTTGGTGAGTTCAATCCTTCCTTTGCCGGTGACTTCGACAGAAGAGTTGTCCCCCATCAGAATATGAGGACCTTTGCATGAATCCAATGAAGAATAGACTGCTTCTGAGGTTTCCATGTGATGTGATGCTCCTGAATCTACGATCCAAGCATTGGGAGAGGAGTTGATGGCAATCAAGGCGTGGCTAGAATTGGCTTTCTTGGGATTCAGATCTTTTGGCTTCTTCTTCTTGTCACCCTGGGGGATATGATATCCAAGGTTGTTTTGCTAAAGTATTTGAGACATTATATATATATTTTTTTGCATGCATGCGGATTCTGTATGGAATCCTTTGTGACAGTACGTGAATTTCTCCCCTTTTCTTCCCTTTCCACCTTTGGATCCGGAGGCATCGATGAAGGGATTTGAGTAACCTTCTTTCTTCGGATGTGCATGCGATTTCCTTTTGTCTTTATATTTAGATTTATGATATTGATGTCTACCATCTTGCACAGTAAGTTCATGCGCCTTTGGGCCTTTGATTTTTCCCATGTTGATGAGCTTGGTTTGCTCTTGTGTCATGGATTCGATAAAGTCCTCAAGAGAAGGAATCTTCCAAGTGGCTCCAGAGGCGAATATGATAGAATGGAATGTGGATACGAACACTGAGAATTCAGGACCAAGTTTGGAGAGAATGGTGAGAACCATTTATTTCTCCTCCTTAGATTTATCAACCCCACAAGCTTTGAGTTGCGACAGTAAATCCTTGAATTTTGTAAAGAAATCTTGGGTATTGTCGAAGATTTTTGGATCCAATGTGAGAAATTTCACCTCCAGAATTTGTCCTCTCATCTCATCCTATTTTCCAAAGAGCCCTTCCAAGGTGGTCCAGGCTTCATTGGGATTCTTACAAGAAGATATGTGAAAAAGGAGATCGGGAGAAATAAGACTGCAAATTGCTCTGAATGCTTCATCCATTCGATTTAAGTACTTGAATTTTTCTATGGATGATGTCAGTTCTGTGTCTGTATTCAAGGTTAACCTGTACAATCCTCTGGTTCAAATATGTATGAATATTTTCTCCTTCCATGCAAAGTAGGTGTAAGGGGTAAGAATGAATTCTTTTTGGAAATCCATCTTTCTGCTGTTGTCAATCTTTTGTACCTGCAAAACATTTTGGTGTAGATTTTTCTTAACAGTCTATCAGATCTAATACCATGTAAATGTGTTGAAACTAAACATAATAGATCTAGCTAGAAAATACTACACACATTTACAGAGAGAAATTGAGAAAGAAGAAGAAGGAGAGAAAGAATGGAAGAATTCTCATTAACCGGAATGAATAATGAACAATTTACACATGATATACTCTGTATAACTCAATGAATGCGCATTGGAGGAGAACCAATGTGCCATATTGGTGGTCTAGAGTTATCTGGACATACACCAATAGTTACTGGAGTGAACTTACACCTAGTCTAGTCTCTTAGGCAGTTACGAGAGTGAATTGCCACCTAGCTGAGTTAACTAGTCAACTAGTCTTCAGTTAACTAAATAAGCAGAGTGTAGTGAGGAGTAGATTAAGGAAACAAGGGTAATGCACTAGCATTGTGATTATCCCAAGGCAAGTGTGCATTAGCATGGTGATGATCCCAATGTTGCATGGTGACAAAACCAATGCAACATCTAGACTCAATGCAACTAGTCAAACTGAAGTGTCAACTGAAAGAGAATATCCTCTAGGTGGAATATTCTCCCCTAAAATATAGGAGACTAGATAATGAATAATTATGAGTAATAAACAAGGAAAAATCTTAGGAAAAAAAGATCCTAGGTGTGTGTGAAGTAACTCCAACATGTCAACCAATGTTTTTTGAAACATGTGAGGCCATACCCTTTCGTCTCTATAGCCTACTTTCTTCTATTCCTTCTCACATTGTTGGATATGACCGACTGGGTTGAACCTAGGTTTGAACATCATGATGTCGATATTGTTTGATAGTCCTTTCCCACCAAATATTTAGATAAATTAGAGGGTCGCAGTGTTCCACGTTTGTATTCGAGGTGCATGTGTTTCCCACCATTGGGATGCTTGGCTTGTAAATGATTCAACTAGACTTTGCACTCTTCCATGTTCCCCAACTAAATTAGAAACCTCGTTGACATGTACCGATGGAGAGTTCCTTTCACTAAACCACATAGGTTTCTTCATGTGTGAATGTGTCAAAATTAGTGTTGGTGTCTGCTTGAGATTTATTTTGGCCACAATAGGTATTGATTGTACTAAGAAGCATGATTTGGATGGTCTTATTGGTATTGCTTCTATCGACCAACACTCTTTTTCTTTTGACTCATAATTTTCCATCTTCCAATTGTATAGTTCCATATTTGAGTTTTGGCCTATTGACAATGGAGACCCGAGTAATATTTCTCCTTCACTATTGGGTTCTATGTTATGCTTCTGCTCATTCATGACTGGATATAGTTGACAGGCTTCATGTGTTTCATCCCATGTCTTGACCCAAGTTTTTCCTTCCTTTGGGTCCAGTGGGATTATGATTTTTTTGCCACTTCCTTTTAATTTTACTATGTATCTTTCGAGAGAGATTGTGGCCCTCATGTTTTAGTCCCAAGGTTTTCTGACTAATGTAGGGTAGGTGGGGATGCCTTCGACCAGGTTGATTAATTCAAAGTCGACTCTCGTTGGGATTCCCATTATATATGTTATTAAAATTTTCAGTGTACCAATTGAATCAATAAACATCTGATCTTATAAATTCAGAAAATTCATTGTAGGCTCTAGAGGAGGTTTCCCAAGTCAAACCCACATTTCTCTTAGAAGAATATTCACTTGGGACCTGAATTCGACTACGACTTGTTTAATAAAGTTTCCGTTGATTTCAAGGTTGGCTTGAGGGTTGAAGTCATTTGTTTGTGCTTCCTGTGATAGCTGGTGCAAAATTTTGATTGGTATTTTCTCTTCTTTATATTCCCTCAAGATGCTCAGTTGATCAATCAATCGACCGACTAATTTTTTCTCTTTCAATAGTTATAGAAATTCATCTAGCGTAGTTCGACCACCCTTTTTTCGATTTGGTGGTTATGGAAAAATCTCCTTGCCAACTCTTGAGCGTGTTACTACATGGAGGTTATTTGAATTCAAAATATCATGTTTTTTCATTGTATGTAAGAGATTTACATTTATTTTTTTCATTACTTTTTCGTGTACTATTGGATAGTCTTTGAGTGAGTGGTCTCCCACTCCACAAAATTACATAACTTGAGATTAGTAATATCTTTGATTGGGAAATCTGGGCTTATGTGGTCATCCTTCCAATAGTTGAAGCAATACTATCATCCTCGACCTCGTCCTTTGCCGAATTTGCCTCGTCCTCCTTTTCCATGACCTTGGTATCCTCCTCGACCTCGACCTCTATATTTGTTTCCACCTTGGTCGACATTTTGGTCAAATTTATATGTGTGATAAACTGAGTGAATGTTTGTTCGGTTTTTTCCATTCAACTGACATTCTTGGGTTCAATGATTGTTATCCTTGCATATGTGACACCACTTTAGATGTAAATTTCTTAGATTGTGTGGACAACCCATCATAGCATGATTTGTTACTCCTTTGCATATATCACAGAATGTTTCAATCTAAATTCAGTGGACTGCAGGGTCTAGGGATTCGTTGAACTTGCAATAATATTTTGTCTAGCCTTTGCTAGAACATATTGTACACCATATTTCATTGTGGGAGATCAAAATGTTCTTAATTGATTACTGTAATTCTGCCAATTTTTCTTCTAGTCATTTTTCAGTGACTGATGAAGTCGAAATGCCTTCATCATCCATTTCTATTTGTTGTGTTTTTTTCAATATTTCTTCACATGTCGAGAGATCGTACATACATAGTGGTATTCTAATATTTTGTAATAGGCTTGCTACATACCATTGTACCAGTAATTCTCTCAATTGCATAGGGAATTTGGCTCAAAAGTTATTTAAACCTTTTATTGTACTCCTGAATCATTTTTCCTAGGTTTTGATTGATTTATTTCAATTTTTGAGCTGCCAGGTTACTTATGTCTTACATCTTAAATAATTTGAGGAAAATTTGTTTTATTTCTGAATTCAAGCATTGTTGATTATCTGTGTAGTTCATAAAACAGGTAATGGCTTGAGCTCAAAGTGCAACACCAAATTGTGCCATTTGTTTATCTTCATATGTTATGTCAGTTGCATCCCAAAAAATTTCGTAAACAAACCAATGTTATTTGGGATCCTCATCTCCTTCGTATATTGGAATGTGGTTGAGCCCCATTGTCATTTTCATAGATTTTTTCTGGTTGGGAATATTAAGAGGATTTGTGTCAAAGTTGACTGGGAAGTTGAGTTGTTTCTTTGAGTTGAATTCAGAGTATTCAACTCGATCGATATGATCTTGTATCGCTCTTCAGGAGGGATATATTTAATTTCTAGTTACACTTGTTATTTTGTTGGACTTAGGACATATGTTTGACAAGATTTGTCTATATACTCAACGAATCATCCTCTACAGGGTCACATTGATTCCTTATTTCTATATGTTGAATTTAAATATTCCAATAATAAATTCGGCAGGGGGCAGAGTCTGTGAGGTCTCTTACATGAAGTAATATATCTTTCGGTAAATTTTATTGTGCTTCAATGAGAACCGTATCTCTTATCTAATCAACATTGTCAGTTTGGGACCATACCCTTGGTGATTGTGTATCCACATGAAGTCTTTGTCGAAGGAATTCTACAATATGTAGACTAGGACTTCTTGCAGGAGAAAGTTGAACCGCGGGCACTAAATCATCGATCTCCATATCAACTTGGTCATCTGCTTGTTGGGCACTACCGGATTCCATTCTTAATTTTAAGCTTCTCCTCATCTCAGGAACCGTTGGGATGCTCTCAAGGGATGCTCCAATGATCTGCCATTCCTGGATAGGTTTTTTATGAGATTTTAGGGTATCCCTCTCGTTTTGAAACTCTTCTTGCCTCTTTTGCCTCTTTTCCAACTCTAGTTTTTGTGTGTATGTTGAAGGTTTGTGGGTATGTGTTAGACATTTAGACTTCACACTTGAATGATTTATATTCCTCCCAACTTATGACATTTTCGACTTGGGTGTACTTTGAATTCAACTTTGGATTTGACTTTATACAATCTCATGGATCATCCAACCCCCCGATGCTAGCCCGACTTACTCACGGTCAATGGTGTTCAACGTTTCTTTTAAGTTCATTTCTTCAAGAAGTATTCCCAAGCTTCTCTAGTGTCTTTGTAGTTAGATTCTAGGAACCGTTCCCCTCTTCTTCTCTCTCTTTTTAGTTAAAGTTTGGAGCATTATTTTTCAAGCGGGGTCGGTATTCAACGATGTCTCCTACTCCTTTGTCTAGGAGAAATTTATGAAGTAACGATGGAACAATGCTAAGAAACCCATCGTGAAGTTTTGTATAAAATTTATTCTTGATGGTTTGGAATGACTCTCTATATTTGATTGCTTTTTCTTTAATGTAGTCTTGTACGATCCTCTCGAGCCACTCGTTCAGGTTTGGTCTTCCTCCATTTATTATTTTTGCATCAACTGCTCATCGAGATTTAGTCTATGCATTATACTAGATGAGATATTTGTAAAGTGCCTCTAGAATGACTTCCAAAAATCATTCATGCATCTCCAAGAAGAACTGAGTGTTGTATTCTACTAGCATCCGTCGATTTATTCTTGCTTAGTTTCTGATATAGTTGGTAATTTTACACTCCCACCATTCACATATGTCTTCCAAAGTTAACATCTATGTGCCTTTGGTATGCATGCCTGAGTTCATAACTACCGACAACAGAACCAAAGTTGTAGTCTAAGAGAAAGTATGAGATATTTAGCGGTAGATCCTTACATAAAGGAACATATACTATAACATCATAAAGAAGAGCACATAGTCATATAGACAAACATACACAAGAGGTGAGATATCCATCAAAGATTTCCATTATACTTAAAACAATCAATTATTATTACATTCCATTACACACACACACACACACACACACACACACACACACACACACACACATATTGATCCAGGTGGATATCAGTGGCCACCCACCTATTCCAACTGGCACAAAATAGTCTTCTGGAAACTTACTATTTTTAGCAGGTTTTGATTCCTAAAATACCGAGGCCATTTTGAGGGCCTATATGAATTTTTTTGGAGATCGAGCACCTCAATAAAAGATAAAGGCTCTAATTGATCCCCCAAAATGAATCTCCTTGTTGATACCTTTTCAACGAGCTATCGTGCGCCCCAAACAAAGATCGTATGCTAAAGTTACGCCCTCGGGAAGTTGATACACCAAACTACCCAAAATGAGGTCCACAAAACTGTTGGATTTTCATCTTCTGGGGTTAGGATTTTGGATTCTCTTTATGTTAAAAAGGCCTTTGGAGCCTCATTGTAATGATCATATTCTTGTGAATGAGTGTAGTTGTCACATCTCTTCTCAGAGATAAGCTGCCACCATTCTAGCGAGTCTTTCACTCTATATTTTTTCAGTTTTGTACATTTTACACATTAATAGAAATTGTGTATTATTGTATCTATGTGTTTATATCTATGATATATTTCTTTTATATTATTAGTTATCTCACAATATATCTATATATTTATGTGTTATATCTCCACTCTCATTTCATGCCAAAAATAATCTGGATCAGTGGTATCAGAGCAGGCTGCTCTTGATCATTTTTTCAGTGCATGTCCCCAACGAGGTCCAAATAAAGCAAGTTGGGTCTCAAGATTGTCTCTATTGAGAAGAATCACTCTCTCACACCCAATAAACCCTCCATGGCGGAAGAAAAGAAAAATGATGGAGAAAAATATTCTATTAATATGTTGCTTGAGCAAGTTCTCACGTGACAAAGGGACGAAATGATGGATAATTTTTCCCACCTCCTTCAATGTTTGCTGATAAAAAAAGAAACGTCTTCATCAAGCATCCACTTTGGAGGCACCTCACCTTTCAAGGTACAAGTGAATTTTTATATTCCTATATTTGAAGGTCAGATCGATGTGGATGCCCTAGAAAAATGGTTAAATCTGCTAGAACGCTATTTTTTTGTTCACAATTTTTTCGACAGGGAAAATATCACCTTCACACTCCTCAAGGGTCTCCCCCATGTCAAACATTGGTGGGAAAATCACTGGGAGAAAATTTCCACATAGGAGTATGGAATATATGGGGTCGAGCCCACTTATGATTTTTGTGTGGATGCAGTCAAGGAACAATATTACCATGTTGGTAACTATGGAGACCAGTACATGAGATGGACCACACTATGACAAGAGAGGGGCCAAGTAGTGCCAAATTTCACCAATACCTTCCATACCTTGCACACTAAGCTGGGTATCAAAGACTCCGACCGACATTTGGTTCTAAAATACCATGGGGATCTACACAGATACATCCAAACTGAAATGGATTTTCTGGACATATCATCACTGGGTTCTGATTATCAATATGATGTTAAAATCAAGTAGAAATTTAAGCACCAGAACAAGTGGGAGTTTGGGTCCGCAAATCCACAACAAATAAATAATGGTAAATACATCCCTAACAACCAAACTCAAGAAAACCAATCTAAGCCATAGGAAAATAAGGGTAAGGGAAAGACAAAGAATGACACTGAAAAATGGTGCAACTTCCACAAAAGCCCCTGACACAACACCAATGAATGTCGCTTGAAACAATAATTGGTGGCCGAGATCAAAGAAAAAGAGTTGAACCTAGATCTAGAAGTTGATTCTAAAAATAATGGAAGGAGATAGAATATCGATGCAGATCCCACTACTATTGTCGCGACCACAATAATTCAACTAGAAGAACCAGTAAATCCTGAAGAGGGGGAGAACCTCTTCCATTCACAAATGTGAGTGAAGGGGACCCCGTTTCATTTCATTGTCGACAACGGAAGCCAGAAGAAACTCATCTCAGTAGAGGTCATCAAACAGTTGGGGTTTTTGACAACACCAACTGTAACCATACAACATTGGGTGGATTCGCCAGGGATGAGATCTCTGTGTCAGCCAATAGTGTCGCTTGTCCTATGTCATCCAACCCTTCAAGGATGAGGTATTGTGTGATTTTTTCCCTCTTGATGTATGTGATGTTCTTATGGTCCAACCATATATGTGGAAATGTTGGCCCTCGACTAAGTTTTGAGGAAATCTTGGTCAGGTTTGACCACTTTTTGGACTTCGACGTAGTAATCAAGGAAGGAGTGTCCAGGCAGAGCTGAGATCGCAGATCTCACTTGTTTTGTGGGTTTTGTGGACCCAGAAAGGGGTTCCTTTGGGTTTTTGTAATGGGTTATTGGATGTTGGCCCATGGGTTTACCCATTATTAGGTATTTTTGTAAGGAAATGTAAAAGTATAAATAAATAAGAATGTAATGTAGAAAGAGGTCAACAACTTGCAAGGCTAAGTGAAAGTAGTTTTGAGTACTTCGTGCAATAGAAAGTGTACGTAAGGCTCTGTGATTGATAAAGGGGTTGGCTCTGTGCCTTGACCTAAATTTGGGAAGGAGGATCTGGTGCTCAGTGCGCAGATCTCCTGTCCCCTGTGAAGTTTGGCTCTGTGGCTTAGTGCATAGGAGTGGATGAATGTAAGAGATTGAAGAATAATAAAAAAGATGAAGCAATTGGTGGATGTAGCCCTACACTGGGTTGAACCACATATATCTTGTTTCTTCTGGTTTCTTTGTGTTGTGTTGTTTATATTATGAATCTACTTTGCTTATTATGTATGTTAGATATATGTATAGATGCTCAGTGCTTCACATGTGTAAGGATGAATAAATGTTATATTAAGTGGTTGAAGTACTTAATCTTTACTGTTACTGTGTCGATCTATCTTAGGTTTTTTTTATGCGATGTTAATGAACCTAATACATTAATGAATATCATCTTGTAGTGTTAATAGAATACTTTGTGAAGTATTATAATCACAGATCTATGTCCCATCTTGGTTACAGACACATGAGTCATGTAACACCCCCTGCCTCTACCTCGAGTGAGACTTCGCCTGCTTCGCAGGTGTTACCGAAAGGGCCGGTAGTTAGGGTTATGTTGGTGCATTGTTAAAGCATTGAACCTCGGGTCTTCCCCTATGCCAACAGGAAACATCATGTTGTGTATGATTATTGACCCCGTAGTGTCATTGTTACTCTGGGGGGTCAACTCTACATGATACTGGAGGTAGTTCTGACTACTATTCCACCAAAACTATGCCGCAAGGTAATCTCTCATACTGCAAAATTCAATCTCTTCACAATCTTTTCAAAAGGCATGAACATAAGGCCACTGCAACCACTAGAGCCTCAACACCTTCTATCGAGTGGAATAAGATTGCATAAGATAAATAATTTATTGTTTCTTCACCTACGATGGTTCCTACACAATGCCCCATCAAGCCAAGATACAATAGGATGGTTGAACATATTCAACCCCACCATCAATAAGTTCATCAAAACCTTCCACAAACCAATCAGTGCAACGTCTACAACAAGGCAAGAAACTCACCAAGATTCAGATTCAACAAACACTTTCCCCTCTCCCACGAGCACTCAACGCAATGGACACCATTTCTTCCTAAGGAGGGAGGATTGATTCAGGTGGATATTGGTGGCCATCCATCTATTCCAACTGGCACAAAACAGTCTTCTGCCAACTTACTATTTTAGCAGGTTTTTGGTTCCTAAACTTTTGGGGCCATTTTGAGGGCCTAAATGAAGTTTTTTCAAGATCAGGCACATTGATGATAGCCAAAGGCTCTAATTGAGCCCCCAAAATTAACCTCCTTGTCTATACCTTTCCAATGAGATATCGTGCACCCTAGACAGAGATCGTATGCTAAAGTTACGCTCTCGGGAAGTTGATACACCAAACTACCCAAAACGAGGTCCACAACACTGTTGGATTTTCATCATCCCGGGTTAAGGTTTTGGATTCTCTTTATGTTAAAAAGGCCTTTGGAGCCTCATTGTAATGATCATATTCTTGCGAATGAGCATAGCCATCACATATCTTCTGAGAGATAATCTGCCACCATTCTAGCGAGTCTTTCACTCTCTATTTTTACATTTATGTACATTTCGCACATTAATAGAAATTGTGTATTACTATATCTTTGTGTTTATATCTCTGATATATTTATGTTATATTATTGGTTCTCTTGCAATATATCTTTATGTTTTATATTATATATATATATAATATAATATAATATAATATATATATATCATGTGTGTAACAAAATATCATGTGTGTGTGTGTGTGTGTACACACACACACACACATGATATTTTGTTACCAGTCAATTACAGTCTTTAATTGTTGTGTCTGTCGACTCTAACTGTGTATTCAACCAACTTCTTAACTGACAACTCTATTCAACTTGGCTATTCGAATGGAGAGTCTAGTCGATGGAGCCGAGTAGCCCATATAATAGTCAACATCCATACAATTATGAAGTATCACAACAAAGCTATCTACAAAAAAAATTGTTTTCTTCTATGAGCCTAATGAGCCTTAATTTCACCCTAGTATACAATCATTTAACCTAAATCTCTACTAGGCATTGTAGGGAATCCTCTTTGTATGCACTATGATGAATATGGTATTACAAATTGTTTAATGATAGTTAATTTATGTCTTCATCAAATGTGATATGTGGATTATTTAATGATGTTGCTAATGTGTCTTTTGAATTATAGAAATATTGTTTTCTTATCATATGGTCCTTGGCCAAAATGGTCTATTTGAAATGATGATAGGGTTTGTAGATGGTTTCTATCACCATATATTTAAATGTGCATGCATGTTTCATGGCTTTGTTACATCTACTCCCAGTTGTTCCCAAGTGGTTTGTTGGTCGATGGATGCAGTGGTATATGAATGGTTTCCATGGTTTATGTGGACCACCTTCTAATTTCCTTGATACCTGTAAAAAAATCGCACATGGTTAGTCTAATGAGAAAATGTGAAGCAAGTTTCATGGGTGAAATTAGGGCCTACCTACAAATTCCTTGGTTCTAGGTGTCAAAGTTATCTTATATCTAAGGTGAAAACACATTAATATACTGTAAGGTTGAAACCTTAGTTTAGACCATGCCAAACCTTGATGCCAATAATCATGCTTGAGTTGCAAGCATATATGAGTTATGAACATTGGAAATTAACCTATATGATATGATATCAACCTCCACCCTACCTATTGCATTGGGATTTGATGTGTTGATTTATTTGTTTCTATGGCTCCACTTGGTTATCCCATGCTAGATCTTTAACAATGAGATAATGCTGCTAGCACATGCATATGATCCTTATCTCCATGGTCCTTAGATCTAATCCAATGGTGGAAATTGATGGATGGTTTTACAATGCACTTGACATACCTCATTCCATGTACTTGCACTTGTCATTTTGGTTGATTTCTGTTGAGTTTTATCTCTACAATTTCTCTATTGACACAAAGGGTTTGTGTGTTGTGGTTTCAATAACTTATTACCTAGTTTTTATTGTTCTTGCATAGTACATTTGAGGAGAGATTTTGCTAACAAAATTTTGGTTTTGAGATTGAATGGATCAATAGGTACATGTCAGAACCTCCTATACATGAGCATATGAAGGTAGGTCTCATCCTGTTGATTTCCTTCATTCACTATGGTGTTTTTCTTTCATAACTTAGGTTTGTAATGGGTGTTCTATGTGCCATTTATTTCCTCCAATCATAGCTTTACTTCTCCTTGTCATTGTAGCTTAATATTCATAGTTTTATTGTTTCTTATTAAGGTCAAACCTACTTGCAAAGGTCAAAATCCATTCAAATATTGCACGTAGTCGAGACTAAATCACTTTCTTTACTATTTCTACCCTATAACTACTATCAACTCTGAGACAAGGTCTCCTTGATGTGTTCCATATAAGGTTGTCTCTCCTTCATTTGGTTTCAAACTAGAACCTTAGTTAAAGCCATAGTTTAGTTGTTGAAATAAGTGGAGCATACTACAACCATCCTGGTTACCCTCTGTTATTGGCATCTATAGTTGTTGATTTACCTTATATTGTTAAGGTTGTATGTTTATATCCTCTGGGTCGTATTATATATATATATATCC